>JAPQRN010000003.1:21459125-21494965 GCA_037367275.1 Coranthus polyacanthus
CTTCTATGTGACTCTAATGCCTTTATACCCAGAGTTTGTAATTTGGGCGTTTTCTGGCAAAGGTGTTTCAAATTCAAATCATTTTCAACAGGTTTCAGCCAAGCAGTAAATGTGCTTTTTCTCAAGCCACTTGCTGAAGATTAACAGAAACAATTTTAACTCGTTTGCTCGTGAAGTATCCATATATTTTTTTTAATTTTTAGAACGCCACGTTAGCCCACACACCACATCGTAACACGCCATCTGGGTGTGGTTGGAGAAAATGTTTGCATTACTGGTTGGTGGTTCCATGTTGGTTTTGTTACAGCGTGATCAATATACATTTTTCCTCACAACACATTTAAAGACCAAGTTAATTCAAATTTAAATAATCAGCAAAAGTATAGTTAACTTTAAAATGCGAACAACTTTTAAGAACATATTTTAAGGCCTAAAATTCAGATTATTGGACCTGTGCAAACCCTGTACACAGGAATTGAAGAAAATGATCCCATACCATGGAGTCCTGCAGCAGGTCTTCCAGTTTGCTCAGTCTGCTGTTTTTATCACAGGTGTACTGTCTCTTGATAGTTTCCTGGAGCTGCCGCAGGTACGACTCACAGTCCCGAGCGTCACTCATAAACTGACAGGAAGGACAGGAAGAGAAAGGTTTAATTTTTCACAGATACACGTAGATGATTTTAAACAGGACATTAGATTTTGTAGATTTTCTACAACTGTCAGTGACAAGAAAACGTATACGTATTAACGTATTTCAAGCCGTCTCACATGGAAGTATGTGGTGTTGTCTTTGAGATGCTGCTCTACACACACACACAGCTGGTTCACCCACTGCCACTGGGTCTGCAGGGCTGCACTGTACGCCTGAAAACATACACAAAGGTGAAGACGGACGGAAGAGAGAGAACATTTTTGTCACGTTCGAGTTAAATAAAAACTAACTAGAAGAAGACGAGGCTATTAGGCTTTGTTCAGGCTGCAGGCAAACAAGGTTTGTTCCTCAAATCAGATCTTTAAAACAGACTTTATGTGATTTGTGTGGTCACGATATCTCCAACATATCTGCATGGGTTCCTGCTGTAATGACACATGTGTCTGTAACTAAAGTCGAAGCTGGCTTTCGGACAAGGAAGGATGAGAAATGGAGGTCCATCATCTTGCCCTCAACTGACAAAAAGGCAGGAGACAGTTTATTTCATTGACTGTTCTTCTCCATGTCGTCCTTCATAGCGCTCAGCACTTCCATCAGTCGTGATTCAACATCATCACTGTGATGTGTCCAGTGTCCACACTCAGACACATATGTTGAAATCTGATAGGAATCCAAATGTGGTTTGGATCCAATTTGCAAAAATCGCATTTCATGCCTTTATTTGTTGGCCGGACAAAACTAATCTCAAATCTATCTGGATACAACCTGGATGCCAAAAAACTGATTTGGGCTGGCAGTCTGAACAAAGCCTGAACTGATAGGATTTTTACTGTCAACAGTCACAAAATGGTTATAAATTGTCTGTTGAGCATTAGCAGGATTCTCTAAAACATCTGGCTATCAACATGATACAAATACTTAGCAACTGTGCAGTAGTGAACATGTCTCTGCTATGAAAATTAAGTCCACAATTACTACTGTAATGAGTCATAGTGTAGTTTTCACTTATTCTTGTGCTTAACAAATGTTAAAGTGAATGCTCTTTGGAATGTAGTCAGTATATCACTGAGTGCACAGTGGATTTAACCAAAGCATTCTGGGTAAACATTTTCCAGAAATATGTCACAGAGACAAAACCTGACATATCTAAAGGTCGTCGAGCTCATCTGAATACATCCCAGACTCACCTCCACAGTCTGCTTGGCTGGATGGTTCTCCTGACACAGACGGCTCGCCGTTTCCTGGAGTGATCGCATCACATCTTGTTTTTCATCCAGCTCTAACCTCATTTCCTACAAACAGAACAGGAAAAGGAGGATCGCCAAAGGCTGTCAGAGCACTGGCATCAAGTGAAAAATAGTGTTGGCGTACAATTAAAAATGATTTCATTATTATTCTGATAGACGAGGAACATGAGCATACAGTGGTTGTGTTCTGTGGAAATCATTTTTCTTGTAGTGTGTGTTTTTCTACACACTACAGTTTTGGAGTCTGCTGAAATAATGACAATCCTTTAATGACAAATATAATCTATTCTGGTGCCGAAGCTGTTCCATTTGAACTTCTTCTCATCCAAACTGAGATTCCTGACACCGGTGCATCGTTCGCCCTCCCTTCACTCACAGTGTACAACTCTTTTTTGGCGTTCATGTTGCTGTTGTTGTCGCTCCAGTCGTAGGCGATCTCCTCCTCCTCCCTCTCGTTGAGCCAGATCAGCTCCTCAGTGCAGTGCGACACAAACGTGTGCAGGCTCTCCAAGCTCCGCAGGCGCCATGACGAATGTTCCTATGGCAACAACACAAACAACATCATCATCATGCTGATCAGCAGTGCAGAGGGGAAAAAAATGTTATCGGCTGCAAGAACTTGACTGTTGATGTTAGTACATTTACAGGGATTTAAGGACACTGTTATTAAAGAGGATATAAACTATTGTATAATATTTATGGAAATTATGGAAATCAATAACATAAACTCCTCTAATTAATTTAGCATGTGTCCTTTAACATATATACCGGTATGCTTATTACCACAAATTGTCATAGGTTATTATTTCAAACTGGAATAACTTTATCTTGCAATTTAAGTTCCACCTTCCTGGTTAAAATCTTACATTACTTGACTACATATTAATCTATGAGCGCATAAAACTGCACATTCAGGAAGTGGCTGAACTAACTGAAGAAAACGTGAAAACGAAGTGTTAATAAAATGAAGATGCAAAGGAAAGATGCAAAAAAAAAAAAATCACTTCACTTCAAAGATCAAAGTAAAAGCAGGTGTTAATGTAAGTGTCAGTTAATAACACATGCAGAGCCAAAACTAGTGTGGAGTGAATAAAGTGGAGTGCAAGGGAGAGGGGGAAAGGGGGAAATTGAGTCAAAGAACAAAAGAGAGAACAGATGCAGAATTGTGTGATCTGAACATGAGAGTCCTGTCATGCTCTAATGGGATTAACAGAAGGAGGGAAGAACCAGGAAACAAAGAAGTGCACTTCCACAAAAACACAGAGAAAACCACAGAGCCTGAACTGACCAGTAGTTTGCAGTATTGATGCTCCAGCTTGGCCAGGGTTTCAGAGTAACTGCTCTTGAAATTTGGAGAGACTTTAGCCTTCAGGGGAGAAAAGAGCAAAGCTTTAATTCACACAGTTCTCAGCAGGAAGCTTGTAGCGTATGTATTGTACAGTGTAATGTGTGTGTAATACCTCATAGCTACGGGCCTCCTGCAGACTGCTCATTAGCTCTTCTACTGCAGTGTGAATGGTATTGTGCTCTTGGAGGTTTTTTTCTACAGACGGAAGGTCCGCGCCCCATTCGGCTCGCTCCAACAGATCCTGAAACACACAGCGATTTATTTACTACTTTTACTTTGAACCCTACGAAAACATACAGAAATACATCCGTTTCATGACTTAAGTTAAATATGAGTCAATGAACAGGTCCAGGAGTCAAAATACAGACACCACGCCCTCACCTCACAATCTGAGTCATTACGTTTAATTGATAGATGTGGTCATTCTCACTCGCAGGTGGTGGTTTGGGTTTGAAAAGACCATTATACTCACAAAACTGGAGGTACATACTGCTGGTAAAAAGTTTAAATGTTCTCAATCATAATAATAATTCTAAGTGCTTACGGTGGAAGTGAAAAGCCTCTTGGATGAGAGGTGAAACCAAAAGAAGTTTAGTGAGCTTCTACATCAGCACTGAAGATTACCAGGACCTGAACCTGTGAGAATCTACATGGACTCCTGTAGGACACTTGGTTTACTTGGTTTACTTAACTTGCACTGTTTGATCTTAGCAATACTTGCACTGGTGATTTTCGTATTATTTTTATTTGAATGCTTCAGTGTGAAGTGAATACATAGGAATCAACGCACAATGTAATACTTTTGCAGAAGCATTTTGAAGGACACAAAACATTATCGATCAAAATATAATTTGGTAGATAAAGGTATCATTTTTTCAATATCAAACCCCCCTAACTGATACGCATTTTCAATTTTCTTTCCTCCAAAATGTATCATCAGGGTGGACCAGTAGCACACAGCAGTGGATTACACGGTAAACAAATATATACTGTACATATATATTTTTAATTCACATGTTAGAGACTGACCTGCGTCTCTTCCACCCATCCGAGCAGCTCATAGATGAACCTGAGGCTTCCTTCGTCCTCTGATGAAGACATGGCCACCAGCTGAGAGCGAGCCATGGGCCGCCGCAGGAGTGCAGCTCCCACTGCTCCCACAGCGCCCACAGCTCCCAGCAGGGTTTGCCCCAGTGACAGGCCGCTGTCAGTGGGCCGCTGGCTGGTGAACTCTGCCCCTGTGCTCCCGAGGGCCTGCGAGAAATGGCCTTTCCTGTAGACGCTGGAGCACTGCAGTCTGAGGGAGACCAGCTCCTCCTGAAGGCAGGACACTCTGGAGGTGACAGATTCAAACCATTACTGGACGTTTGGTTTCACTTGTTCTTTTTCCTGCCATGATTTAAAGTAAAGTACAACTACAGTACTTGAGTAAACACTACTTTCTTGTAAGGTTTATGGATGCGAAATGTAAATGTTCCCAAACACGTAATGACTATGATAAGGTAAGATATTAACTGTGGAATTCTCTTTTCATTATTTTTTGACATCATTGATTTAAAATAAAACAAATCAAAATGCAACCTGTTGACCTATAATAAAGTTTAACAATCTGTGTTCCTGCTTGTTCATTTAAATAGCCTACTTTAAACTAATTAATTATACAAGGACCACTGCAATGAGCGCTAAACCCTTTGCTTAGACAGAATTATTTTCACACCCACATTGTTCAGTGTGAGTGTTTTCACCTCTACACAATCAGCACCAACCCCATCAGACCTCTAATCCAGACTCACCTGAACGCCAGCTGCTCCACCTGGTAATATTTCTCATCTCGGAGGACTTTCAGTTCCTGGTTGAGTTGTCTGATGAGAGACTCGCAGTCCTGCAGGTAGCAGGCCAGTTCTCTCTCACACTGCACTGCTTCTCCGCTCTCCACGCGAGACATGTCCTGGACAACGCACGGACCGGTCAGTGGTTTGGCCTTCATATTTTATGATTTCTATGACATTATTTGTTGGCTTAGCTTGTGTGTTAAGGTACTTTTCTGAGTTATGATGTTGTCAAATATGATAACACACATACATAGAGGAAGAGAGCGGTGTATTGACCGTATTTAAGGCTGATACTCACACCGGACATAGTGTGTGTGTTTGCAGAATGAAGGGAAAGAGGTGAGTAAATATTTATTGTTCCAGCCCGGCACTTGTTTTTACAGCTTGTACACATTAACACATTGTAAAATACTAAATTAAATGATCAAACGTGTACCCAACATAAGGCCCTCTGTATGTGGAGTGGAGGAAAATTAAAAGGGCGTTAAGCTGAGTTAGGTTCATTCAGTACTCACAGCCTGGAGTGTGTTTTTAGCGAGCGTCAGTTTCTCCTCACAGTCCAGAGCCATGTTCTGGATCTTATTGGCTCTCTGAAGCAGCAGCTCGAGTCTGAAAACACACAGAGATGCACACACACATCAGCATATTTGATTTCCTTACATGCATCCTACTGAAAGTGAGGATTTAAAAAGGATTTCTGTGTTTGTGTACCTCTCGACAGCCGGTCGTAGAGCCTTTTCTCTCTCCAGCATCTCCAGGATCAGTTTGCCCCACTCCTCCTCCAGGTCGTTGGGATGGAGACCCTGAGGAAGCTTAATACGACCAAACTCTATCCACACCTGGAAACACAAACAACGCACAGACCATTAAGAAATCATGAACATCCCCTCATTCTTCAGGTGATCTGGTGATCTGATGATCTCATATCATGGATGATCTTAATTTGTCATGAGCTGGCCTTCAGAGGAATCGTACAGATTGTGCCATTATATAAATAAAAAACAGTGCTGTCCAAACTTTCCTGCTCCACAAATGGTTGGAGTACCAGGAACTTCATTAAAGTCAGCTAATAGTGATTCTTTACAGTCTGTCAGCTCTGTAAGTGTTCAGTTTATCAGCTTTAATCTGACTTGTGTAACATGTTTTGCTGCCGCCGTTGAAACAAAGTCATGAAAACTGAAAACGAGTTCAGATTGTCTACAGGCAGTCTTATAAAAACCATATTGCTATTATTTTGACGTATAATGCAATATGAGTCACACTTCTAGCAGGAATGATTTTTTTGCATTTTATTGTCTCTGAAATTTTGACCTTTCTCAAACAATTGCAGCAATATTGCAATTTGTTCCTGCAATATTGGCCATATTGTGACTATGCAAAAAAAAAATATTTTGGGTAATTGTTCAACCCTTCTGCAGACAGGCAACATTACAGCTGTTATATATAATGAGCTCAGTGTCATCTATGAAAGCTGTAACCGTCAGAGAAAAGGATGCCAAGAGGAATCATCACGCATGAGTAACTCTCACATCTCACCATGCAGTCTTTACTTCAATGAGCAGATCTGCTTCAAGTTTCTTCTACTTTTTAGGCAAATGACAACAACAAAAAATGCCATCACACCACTAAGAGAAAACTAGAGAAGAGCCTATTACAGTTTGGTTGCAACCAGCCTACACTTCATTCATTCACTTAAAAATTTGAGAAAACTTCAAACATTCAGATCATGGATTGTTATTCTAGCCCAAAAGATCTTCATATGATTGTTTGGCCAGATCGCCCAGCCCTACTTCAGGGTGTGTGCATATGCTGCAAACAAACACAAAGACATGAACTAACTCACTTAAAAAGCTCCATGACTTCAGTGTTATATTTATGAGCAATCATATCACAGACAAACACTCTGGTAGCGTCAGCTGAGTGAGAATAAAGAAACTATTATCAGCTATCATGTGTTTGTGTTCGATCACAATCTGCTACATTCAGAAGAGCACAGTGGTGGAATTGACTCTGCTTCAGGAGTAATAATGAGGAGTAAACACTCGCTTTCTCATTCATCATTCCCCTAAGCTGAACCCCATGATGCACAATGAGTTGCACACATGGTGTGGTGCCCAATTGTGGTCACCTTTTCCACCTCTTCCTCTCTCTGTTCATGCTTACCTCCAGCAGCTTGTAGAGATGTTCGACGTGACCTTTTTCAATCTCCTTTGAGGGGATTTCCGTCTCTTTGAAATGGACGTACTCGTTGTAAAGTGCCTGAAGGAAGACAGGGACGAGCACTTTGAGGTCAATATTAGCACAGGTTTTGTTCAAGGTCAGACACAAGTCAATACCTGTTAAAAGCTTTATAATCGTGGTCTCCCTGGATGGTCATTGGGCAGTTTTCTCAAGATGTTCTCTAGTTTTTCTATTTTCCACTCCCTTTTTTCTTTTCATTCAGTAGAAATCATGTTAACCATTTTTCAATCACACTAAAATCATTCATAAAATTGTTCACTTCTTCAAGCTAATTTACTGATCTTTTACTTATTGTCCTTTCAAAAAAATCTAATTTCTGGACTCCCCCTCTCTCTCACCTGTCTGCTGTCCCTTTTTTCCCCTTTACAGAAATTACTTGCTGCCGTTCTTTCTTCCTGGCTGGATGTAGGTGAGGCTTAACGGACTCTAATTCTCACCACAGCCAAAACTAATTTACAAAAACACGCAAAAACGCATTTCCTTTATTTATTTTGTGACGTTCCTCAAATTACTGCACCCAAACCAATAAACCTGAATCGGTATGTGACAAGGTTTACTTATACTTTATGGTTAGTTTGAACGTAGACCCCTTGAGATGAAGCTTAGAATGTTTTTTATGCTTTCTCCTTTCTTTCTCTTCCTTATGTGGACGCCAATTTAACTTACATTTAAAATCTGCAACGATGAAGTTATAATAGATTACAACAAAAAAAAAACAATCACAGCTAACAAATCAAGAAGTGAGACCTTAAGTTCCCTCACCTTAAGTTCCACAGGGTTTTGTGGGAAGTTTTTGTTGGCCATGAGGGCCGTATGCTGGCGGCTCCACTGGAGCAGAGAGGAGAACCTGGACTGGTACTCTGACCAGCGCTGGTCCACCTCCTAAAGAAGAAAAAATAAAATGCAAGATGGGATGAGGGGAGTGAAATTAGGTGATGAGAGACAAAAATACCCAACTGGATCACATTGATATTCAGCATGTAAGCCTAGAGTTCCAGATAATTCATTGTAGATTCGCACGTGTGAGCAGGAAAACCTCTCAGAAACAATTACGCTCAGACTGAATGACTAGGTGGGCTTCATTCCAAATAAAATTTTAACAGAATTTCCAGAAAACTGTAAAAAAAAAGAAAATGCAAATTTCTGCACATTTCCATCCACTACTGTTATGTAGTTCTTATGAATATTAAGAGTTGGTTCTCTGTTCTTCAGGTTTAAAACTTTGTTGGTTAGATAGTGTTTTATACAACAACACACGACCCGAGCTGTTAATTCAGGAGTTGATGGACGTAAGAGGTATTTTGTCTGCTATAACCAAACCTTTCATTTGTCACCTGTCCGTGTAATCCTCAATTCAATCGATGTTAATGAGGTTTATTTAGATATTCAGTAGATATTGTAGATAGATATTTATGTAGACATTCAGAACTACAAGTGGGACGCTTTATCCCCACTCAGCTACTAGTAGTGTTCTCTCACTTTTTAAAATCACTCAAATCACTCCATTGGAGGTTTTAGATTGTCCTCTCACTCCTTCAGCAAGCAGCCGCTAAAGGGAGCATTATGTGACAGAGTGTTATCAATCCACTTGACCCGGATGGCTTCAACCCACAGGTGCTTTTCTGTGCACATTCATCTTCTGCCCTCATCAGTAGCAGCCATGACCATCTCTCATTGTTTGAGTAGACTGCACTACACAAGTTAGCCTGAGGAACACCGAGTTTCACTGCTGCATCTTGTTGTGCTCGTTTGTGGCAGTTTAACTTAAGCTTTGAGGAAACTGCGTTTTTCATTAAAAGAAAATGATTGCCAATTTCCTGCCATGATTTCAAAGTGCACACAGCACCAGCCGCAGATAGGAAAAAAAACTCCAAATGAACACTAAGTGGTCTACTTAATTACTATAAGCAAATTATTTCAACAGCATTTGTATGAGAATGATTTTGTCTGAGGACTTTTGATCACTGCATTCATGATTACTATAAGTGGTTTAAAACTCAGACAGACTAAGGCAACATAATCTGATGTCTTAGTCTTATAGATGGATGCACCATAAAAATTATATTAGTGGATGGAGCTTTACGTGACGTACATTTGCGGCGATGCCCTCTCCTCCCTCAGGGATCTTGGGAAAGGCATCATAGATGGAGGAGACATAGGTGATGACGGACTTCTCATCTGGAGATGGAACATCGACATCTGACAAGAAAATTAAAGGTCACGTTAGAAAGACGGTGGTGAGTGATTTCCATTTACTGCATTTACAGAGAGTAAATGAACAGAAGCAGAAAATAGACCGATATCAAAACTACACTGAGGCTAGAGCCATAAACACGTCACGTCTTCAGGACAGGCATGCTTTAAAAGCAAAATCTGCCCGAGCAGCATAAATAATATATATAGTTCTTCATTTTGGATTATTCAACACACAAAGTTCAGTTTCTACCATGTACAGTATTAAAAAATGGTGACTGAGAAAACGGCCCTATGTACGAATGGTCGTTTGTCGACTGATTTAAATGACCAGTCTTACCCTCAGCATCCAGCAGTCTGGTCACCCCTAGCGACTCGGCGATCTCAAAGGCCTGCTCAAGGTTCTCGCGGTTACTCTGCCGCGACACCACCTCCATGTCGATCAGGTCTGGCCTGGAAAACACACACACACAGGGGACATGTTAGTGTGTTTAAAGGCTGTAATATGATTTATCTGTTATCTGCAGCCGTGTGTTAGTATTTCTGTCGTGTGTGTGTTCTGTTAAAATGGCTGCAGTGTAGTCAGAAACGGAGCATTTTATCTCCACGATGAAAACATAAGTTTTATTTTACTTTATTTATTTTTATCATATTTTATTTTATTATTTGCATGCAATTATGTGCAGCACTTCTGGGAATTAATATCTCAAACAGCCTAATTAAAATCTAGGTCAGATGAGGTTGGTAGAAGAGTGCAGGTTTCCCAAAAAAACAACATGGCAAACATGTTTTTTCATATTTTAATCAATGACAGATTGTGTCTATTTCACCTGAAAGAATAGACTCAAAATTGGCAAAAATATGAAACTATGTAGTGGCATTTCTGTGTGTATGGAGGGTTAAAATTCATCTTTTAAAGATGCACTTTGGGCAGAACTGGGCCTGAGTAGCTCTGCATCAGCATAATGTATCATAATGAACCTTTTTCAAGAGTAACTGAGACGGCGTATTGATTCAAAACATGTTAACTGGGTAATAATATCAACTTCTTCTTCTGAGTTCCGACTTGTAACCCCACTAAATAATATAGAGCACTGAGAATGTGCTCTTTGCTCGTCTCCTAACCTGTATCTGTGCAGCAGAGCGTTGAACATGCGTCCGTCGCTCCATGATGAGGTGAAGTTGACACAGCGGAGGCCGGGGTAGCCTTCTGTCGCCTGCTGGCTCCATAATAACAGCTTCTCTTTGGCTGTGAGGTCGCCTGACTCGCCACTTACGTAGATCTCTGAAATCTGCAGGGGAAGAAAGAGAAACATTAGGATTCACATTTTACAACCTGCAGAAATGTGATCAGACGAACAAAGCGCTAAAAGGATGCGATGCTCTGCTCAGCTGTGTTTCCAAATGGACTGAAATTTAGGCGTCATGCAGCACAAAAAAGGGAAATTTAGCACATGCTTTCTAGAGTGTATTAATACAATGCTTTCACATTTCTATAGGAGGCTCCATCAAGACGACATACAGTTGACAAATGAGCTTTTGTAACATCTACATCCCACTCAGCCACAAACAATGACCAAGCAAAACAACTGCTGCTGCTTTGTTTCTATATGACACAAACTCGCTTAAGAAGAGGTTTTAGTCTCTGTGGCTCGACCGGTTGTCTCCCTCACAACCTCTCATTTGTCCTTCTGTTAATCAATAATCCTGCATGTGCTTTAAAACATCACTTTTTTTCTGGTTTCCTCACTCTGTCCTGGTCTAATCTGCTCATTAGCTCGAAGACTTTGCGACACTTTGCGTCTCCTCCTTCATCTCCTTCTGTCTGGTGCCCCCACCGCCTCCCTCCCCAACCTCGATCTGTCTCTTCAGTTTTTCATGTGCTTTCATCTGTTCTGCCTCAGATGCTGATCAATCTGCTCGGCCTTCACACGCTCTGCCGCTTCTATACCCTTTTCGCAATATAACCTATCCTTTGTTTTACGCTGATGGAGCAGTGAACAACAGACCTGGGTCAGGGCTGGATCTGGTCAGGATCTGTAAAATCTGTATGTTTCTCAGTCAGGAATAAAGCCCTAAAATTGATGCTTTTTTAAAGAGTACGTTTCTTCCAGTGCTGACCAGTAAATGTTACTTTCATGACCACACACCATAGCACTTCACAAAAGACTGACTGCAACACTGAACGACGTTATTGTACATTGCAGGTTTTCTTGATACCGTGCAGGCCAAGTTTCTCTGCTTTTCTCATTTTAGAAATTCACTTCATACTGTACTTGTTTGGCCTTCAACATGCAGTAAGAAAACCCATTCTCAAATAATGTAAAATTCACTTCAATTTTCATTTTAAAATACTTTATTAATTCTTCAAGAGGCATTTTGAAAAGGTCTGATGATCCTGTCAACTATAACTTTACTATACCTTTCAAGTGTTTTCCTGTAATCATTCAAACTTTTTACTCAATGATGATGCTATTAACATGTATTGCATTCCTGTTTTTAAACTTGAATAAAGAGGTGAAGGCTTCGTTTTTAGTGATAACCTTATGAGTACTTGTTAAAATGCAAAACAAATGAGTTAAAGGTTCAGTATGTACCAACAGTACAAAAAAATGTAGAATGTGGAAGTCCCTCGTTAGAGCGAGCGTTTGTTTTGTCTGTTCTGGGCTTTTAGTGAAGGGGATATTAACTCTGGTCCACACTCAAACAGAGCAGGTGATGATTATGCACCTTAGCACTAGAAAACAGAAAAAGAAGAGATAGTGTGTTCTGAGCTACTGTAGAAACATGACTGGAGGCGACCCAGTCCCTCTGTAGATCTCAAACAGCTCATTCTAAAGTCAGGAAAACAACGATTCTCATTTTCAGGTGATTATACACTAATAAAAACCTAATTATGAATATCATACTCCATTTCTGCAATTAGATCCCCCTAAATCTTAGGGGACCTTTAGCTAGAACAAGAACAGGAAAAGGGAAAATACAGAGTTAAAGATCTGTTGGGCAAGTTGCATGTACCGTTTGACCCAGATCACAAACAAACATAATGTAACAGAGGCCTTTCGGTCAATGCTGCTCCTGACAGAACTTTTCAGGACATACATGTTTACTTGGGGTAACCTCAGAGGGGAGCAGAGCTTCCATGGAGACTGACAGCAGCTTTAACTATGTGTTCTGCTCACTGAGCAACACGACCGCTTTGGCCTTTTTCCTTCCGAGTCCTCCTTCTCCTCAATTTGCTCTCTTTAGTTCCATCTGTCCTCGGTGCTAAAGGCTGAGTGATATATATATGCAGTATATGTCAGTGCTTGGCTCCTGCTATTGTCATCAGTATTCCTCTGTCATCCCTGCCTCACAATCCCATACCATTCGCTCCCTCCTCTTTAAGTGTCTTTCTGTCCCTGTCTCTCTCACTGCTGCTAATATAGAGCAGTATGAAAGTCCAGTGTGTGCCAGGAGACTGCAGCAACAGCCAAAAAGACACGAGGGGGAGGGGGGGAAAGAAAAACAGAGATGAAAACAACGGGCGAAGGCCAACAACAGATATGAAACAATATGTTTCACAAACATAACAAGCCTCACAAAAAGTACAGAACATTCATTCAAGTTAAAGATGCACACGCATGGAGGAACGAGGCTGAGTAAAGACAGACAAATGTCTCTGTCACAGAGCTGGGGCATGTAGTGACATTTACAGCAGTGAGAACCAGCAGGATGATTCAATACCGATTGAATTCAGGAACAGGCAGCTCTCTACGCATCACCTCCACATCCCATCATCTCTACATCTGTCTATACAAACATGCGCAGTAGGACGAGTCGCAAGCAGATGAAACAAATGTATATTCTGCTCTGCTTCCTGCGGCGCTCTGTCTCTCTGTATGCATCTACAATCTCCTTTGCAGAGAAGTACATGGCATCTAATCCTCCATCTGAATATTGATGCAGCTCTGTGTGAGGGCTGCGTCAATAAAACCAACAATCTCACTGCAAAGGTATGCCATCCACCAATGGAATACTGTGGGCTCACTCACGAGATCAGTCTTTAACTTGTTTAACTGTCTTTGTCTGAATAAATCCTGTTGTAGTTATACAGATTTTCATGTCAAGAAATCAGCTTTTGTTAACAAAAAATACAGGAAAGTTAATGGGAAAGTCAAATGGAACATACTGTACCCCTTTTTAATAAGTTAATCTAAGTTTCAGCACAAAATACTTCACAGATTGTTCATTGTACCACGTCTGTATAGCCCTGGCTTTCAGTCCTGTTTTGAACTCTGTTTCAGTGTCTGTTGCTTTAAATTCAAATGAGCTGCTGCTGCCCACGCCCCTTTCCTGTCAGTGCCATAGATACTATCATGTAGGAGACCTGCTAGGGTGCCAGGATGGTAGTGGTTAAGGCGGTCGAAGAGAACTAACTGAGGGTGGTGAGAAATCCAAATGGTTAGTTTCAGGCCAAGTTATGTGAAAAGGGCTTACATGCGTAACTCCCTAGAGTGAGCATTTTGATAGTTTAACATTAATTTCAGAGCCTCAGACCTATTTTCTGATGGAAAAAGAAATGAAAACCTGATTTTACACAATATGTCCCCTTTAAAGGAAAAATCTCTTGGGAGCAGTCTCTTCCAGGATGAAAATGCCCCAATCCTTGGGGCTTGATGAGTATGAAAATGAAGTGAATCCCATGCTATGGCCTTGTACAATTAATTCCAAGGTGCACTGAAGCTTTTCTGGAAACACATGGTGGCCCAACACCTGACTTCATGTTGTTTTTTACATTCATTTGTCATCGGTCTGTCGACGTAAACACATACGAGTGTAGCTGAATGTTTCCTAAATAAGATCTCTGACCTCTTCTACATGCAGCACAATGCATCATTATCTGAAAAAACATTACTTTGCTCAGCTAACTACCCCTGTCTATGTAAACACAGCTGACTTGTGCACTAGGTTATGCATAAATGGAGCTAACAATCTGTGCACTAATTACAAAATGTCAACGTTACGTCAGCTGCTTTGCTAAATTAGCCTGCTGGGTATTCAGAGTGCAAAAAAAAAAACAAACAAAAATCAACAGCTTATTTTACAAACTGTTCTTACGATCCAACATGTACAGTATGACATTGTCTTGTTTACTCACAGCATATCATTAGTGAACTCACTCATACCACAGCAATCTTTTTCATTTCTCTGTTTCCTCTCCTTTAACACTGGAGATTAAAATACTCAATTTAAAAAAAAAAAAAAGAAAACATTAAATAAAAAACCTAAAATGTTCTATTTTCTTTTTTTATCTTTAATAACAGCCAATGAGAAATATAAGAATGTTTTTTAGTTGTCACTGTTTGTTAGTTTTCTGACAACAAATGTGCAGACACGCAAAAAAACAAAAAAATCCACTAGTGAGTTTGATACTGTACATACTAATTTCCACTTGGACCAGTTTAAGTATAGGCTACACACACTGATCCTGGTCATGTGATATTATGGTGTTAACATGCCACTCCAAAGGAGCCCTCAGTGGTTGTTTGTGTTGTCAGTAAACACCATGTAAGAAGACAATTGTAAATTACATGTATCAGACGAGAGGCTGTATTTGTTTTATAATTCCCGTTATGGTATGAGATGTTTAGAAGACGCTTATGTGCATTTCTGAGTCGACCTTATGTTTGCAGACAAACAGTAAACCCAGACAGACACAGAGGTATGAGTATGATAACAGCAGGTAGTTCTCAGTGCAGCCATGATCCAGTCACAAACATCCATGATCCAAAAGCAGCCCCCTGAGGCTCTGGACTATCCCTCTTTTAGAAACATGGCCTCTTTGAAGCTGGTGGAGACAGGAGGGAGGGCGACGGATGGAGGGAGGTGATAACAATGAGGGGGAAACCGAGGATGACGAGGAAAAAATATGGTGATGTTATTTTATTAAAAGGATACTTCTGTATATCTTGGCACTGAAGTGGTGATGAATGAAGCGGAGATGGATGATGAATGGATCACTAGAGGGGTTAAGACACAGTAGGAGGATTATTTGGGGTATATGGATAAATGTGAGCGGTGATATCAATGTGTGGCTGGGGGTCCCCTCGAGGCTTGACAAAGCGCGCGTCTCCCTGATGAATGCACATTTTAAATCCCTTTTTATGCAAAACAGGACATCACACACAAAAACATAAACTGCAGCTGCACTTTGCATTGAACATAGAGACATCCTGCCACAAACACATGTCTCGAAAGTAACAAGAACACAGACGAGTTATAACTATTGATTAATGCTGCCTGGTGGAATAAAAGCAGGGATCTCTGTGGAGCCGAAATCTACATCCTGTAGACTGTGTGTTTCTCATGACTCAGTGACTGTGCATCAAATGAGACATAAAACACTAAACACAAACTGACATCATGTTGGCTCCTGTGCTGCACAGCTCCACTGAACCGCCTTCATAATGTGGTAGAGAGCTTAAAACAGTGTGTCTGCTGTAATACTGCAGAAACAGCAGCAACACTGAACAGCTGTAGTTTGCACAGAAACTCTCCAAGACAAAATTTCTGTACCTGAGCTCAAAACAATCCTTGCAACGCAAATGAAAACACAAACGCAAAAAACAATTATTGGACAGCAGGACTATAAGTTAAGTCTGTGCAGATGCTGTTTTACATAACAATGACTTGAAGATCGTGTAGGGAGTGCATTGCATTGTGAAACTTGATGCAGCAAAAGAACAAAGAACAGTTTGCTCTTTGACATTTATATATCCACTAGAGCAATAGGCTATAATCAAAATAAATTAATAAAGCATTGTTCTTCATGTCCCATCTCAAACAATGACTAAGACAAACCAAATCTGTGATTACTTTTAACTTGTATTGTTCTTTTCTTCTTATGTATATCATATTTGTAGCTGTATATTGTCACTTGTAATGTTACGTTTTTTTGCTACCTGCCAAAGGACTGCAGATGTAATTCAGCAGTTTTTCCTAAAATCCAGCGTTTACATGTTTTTATCCTGATGCTCAACATCAAAAACTGCAATCTTTGTTCACAGAAATGAACTACAAATTCAAATACCAATACCAATACAAATACCAATAGCTACCTAGTATGATGTGTTATGACTTTTTTCTGTTCTTTGTTCTGATTTAGTGTTTTTCAAAAAGCCATTTGAACTTCTTTTTTTTTTTAACCATAATCTGGTACCAAAGACTTTTTTAGTATCTATACTGGAAGGCAGGTATCATATAGACGCTATTTAAAACTTCCAAACAATATCCAATCCTAGAGCTAGACAGACAAACACAAAGCTTCCTACCAAACGGTTAGGAAATAACAAGTTTCAGTCAGCAGTAAGATGAACCCTGTCATTGACGAAATGACCCTTGTCTCTCACACACAAGCATTTGGCCAGTTTGTCTGTGTCTGGTGTGAGGAAAATAACAAGATACAAAAGGAGACAAAGAGAAAGAGAGGGAGAGAGGAAAAGGGATGGAGAGGGAGTCTGTGCTCTGTTGATTAGACTCTGGGGACAGAGGAGGAAAAACGGAGAGAGGCCTTTCGAGAGCTGATAACACACACACATATATAACCTTTTATGACAACAAACATGGTCTATAAAAAAAGCGAAGGCGTCAAACCCTCCACTCATACAGCTATAGAGCTATGAAAGCATCTTTTAGTACTGTAGTTTAGGAAGACATAATCCAGAGAGGGTCGAAATAGGGCTGGGTACCAAACTTTGATACTGAATTGCTATTAATTCTACTACTAGTATTGAAAAATTCCTTGTCATTTGGTACCACATTTCAATACCTAAGGAGTAAATCTCATGAGCACCTGTGAGCTGCTAAGCATGCTTGTACCAACTTCTAATAATGCAGGTGACTGGCTGTCTAAAATAACGTTACACAAACACCTCTTAGGAAGAACAGCAAAAATTTCTAAGAGCTCTTAAGCGTGGCTCTGTTTTATAAGGCTCGATGTAGTGCACAATGTAATATATTGTATGTTAAAAGGACATTACTGCCAAGACCAGTAACATGGCAAATTTGAAGCTGAATAAATTTAAGAGCAAAAAATGTATCCATGTTTGAAAAATGGACTGCAGCCATCTTCCTCTCAGCATTTCATTCTAACATTACAGAGCATCCTTCAAAGTCTCATCACCAGATTCCCCTATGTGCTATGATTGTGATTTCTAGCAGGGAACATTTAGGAAAGATAAAACTTCATCCACCTTGTATATGGTTGTTTATTAAATTTAACGTTACCGCAATATGTGCAGTGACTTAAACTGGGAAGCCCTGGGCTATTGTGCAGTTCTGGTTTCTTACGTTGTCAAACTTTTAGTTTGTTAAAATGCCAAGGAGCTGTAGAACTAAAGATTTTAGACTAAAAATTTCACAAAAGATTTCTTAAGACTGTTTGGCAAGAGAAATGAGGTAGATAGACTCAAACCTGTGGCAAGTATTTTACAGCCGCCTGTTGTTGCAGCGACAGACAACTTTCCATCATGGAGTCCAGTCTCTCTGAGGAGCTACTGGTCAGGCCTCCCCAGTCGGTCTGACTGGGAGTGGTGCCTGCTGTTTCTGGAGAGGTCAGCGGCAGGTCGCTGGAGTAGCCCGACTCCAAAAGAGATGACCGCTCTTGTGCCCGAACTGGAGTGTCCAAGTCAAATCCCTTGACAAACATAGTATCCTGAATTTGCATTTGAAGAACATTTCCTGCCATTGGTGACAAGTCAGGAGGCGCCTCACAGTCACTTTCACCCCTCCACACTGGAGAGCCATAGTCACTGGGGTAAACTGTCCTCACAACACACAGTTTACCATCCACCTCCCGGATATGAACCACACCTTTATGTTCTCTGTCCACAGGTGTCTGCCCCACACCTACCATCCCTTCATGTCCTCCTTTTCCTCCTGCGTCCCCTTTTTCCTCTTTCTCTAACCTTCCTCTGTCTTTTTTCTCCTTTTTTTGTCGGAGTATCCACGGTTTCTCCAGGACCCCTTGAACTTTTTCCCTAACGCGACAGACCCTGCCACCACCTGGAGTAGTACTTCCCAGCGCCGGACCGGTGTTGATTGGGGTGGTGGTGGTGGTTTGGCTGGGGATGCTGGAGACATCGATGATAGCACTAACAGTGTCTTCTTCGCCTGGAAGGCAGAACACACCTCTCCAGGCTGGACTGGGCTTTGGGGACACTTCAAGTATTCTGTTGCCCAAGAGACCACCGACAGCGGCACTCACAGAGCCAGGGGAAAGGGTATTGCTGTGCACATTAGTTTGAGAATGAGTTAACTGGTTATCAGGCACTGGTATGACGGTTGTCCTAGCTTTGCTGCTAAAATCTCCTATTTCTATAATGGTGGCCTTTTCATCCTCATCTTCATCCTCTTCCTCTCTTTCATCACGTTCATGGCTCCTTTGTTGCTCAGAGTCTTCCTGCTCTACATCCCCTTTCCGGGATTTTTTGCCCTTGTGCTTACGTCTAAAACGCAGACGCTTCTTTGGTGAAAGAGGGGGGACTCCGCTCAGTTGCCCCTCTCGAGGAGGTCTGACACAGCCCATTGAGTTCCCCATCTCTTTAATGAGGGAGAACAGTGTACAAAATAAGAAATTACAGCAAGTGCAGATAGTCAGTCCATCGGAAAGACAAATTAATATTCATTCAGCATTGCACATTCATTCCAGTTGTTTTTGAGCAAGTGTCATCCCTTTATAAATGAAGCAGAAATGTTCAGATAGGCTGGCAAGTAACTGACAGCTCCTCGTTAATTTGACGCCTCAGAGTAATGTAAAGTTGGGAAAAGCAGGTTCAGCTCCATTTTCCGTGGCACCATCTTAAATATAACTCGGTGAATTGTGAGATGGAATGAGCTGTCACTGAAGGAGAGAGAGGGAAAGTCAGTCTTTACCTCCGGCAATTATTGGTTCAGTCACGGGGCAGGCAGCTGCAGGCTGACGTGTCACAGCAAATACTGTCCTTCCTCTTTCCTTCGCCTCACCTGACTTGCATTCAGGCGATGCATTGGCCAGTCCTCATTCTTCTCCATGTACATGCGGTCAGCTGTCTACTTTACTTGTTCTGTTTTCTTGATCCCTGAAGACTTGTGGTCGCAGTCAAGGACACAAGGACATGTCAGTGGAGGGAGGAAAAACACATGTGGTAAGGGTCAGGCATCTGATTTATCACTGGGTTTCTGGCAGGTAACTAGGTAAGGCAATCCGTCAGAGAGAGAAAAATGTAGTGCAGTTTGATGTTATTCAGCCCATTAGTGAGGCTTCGGCTGTTTCATAAAACATTGCATGTTCCTGCGTGTGATATGAACCTTAAGTGTGAAAATCTGTGTGTGTGCACTGCCTGAATCCTAGAAGTGTGGAGATCAGAAGCAGTCTCATCTCACTTCTTGATTCAATATTTAAACATCCTTTGATAGGACAGATGATTGCTACACAGTGATGTGGAGGAAAAAAAATATATTCCTCTGCAATTCCATTCAGATTCCCCAATTCTTTCCGTGAACAAATAGTGGTTAATGTTCGTCGTTAATTCCAGGTGTGCTGTTGTTATCCACAATCTCTGTCTACTCTCAAGTCCAGTTGCTATCCAAGCTCATGAATTAATGATGCCTCTGTCCAACTGTGGTAATATTGCAGTGCAAGACAAGAGATGTAAGATCTGTAACACCAGTCAGCCTCACAACACAGATATGCAGGAATTATATCTGTCACGGAAGTCGTAATGGAAGCAGCATTAATGGTGATGTTGTCGATATCCTGTGTAGTAAAAGCGAAGCTCGGTGTCTCATTTTGCCGAGGCAGCACAGTGTCCAGATTGGTCGTGGGTGAGAGATAGTGTGCAGTCAGCCAATGCTGCCACAGATTGCTGGGAGACGCAGCCAATACTCTGACAGCTTGTTAAATACTCAATCAGAGCGTCGGCTGGCTTCCCACCCCAATGCTTCTTCTCGTCATCTTCCCACAATTTATCCTGCTCATTGAACTAATGTCTCATGTGTGTTTGTCCTCTTAAGGGGCTGTTGTCAATATGTCGGAATCCAAAATCCTTGTCGTTAAATTCTCCCATCGACAAGACTGACAGGAAAGTTCACGTGCACCTTTTTGTCATCTGCGACTGCCAGATACCTGTGGAATAATTTATCGCAGCCCTAAAAAAATGGTAATTGTGACTGTGTGGCTAAGTATCGTGAAGCCGAATGCAGACAGACTCCACCTTTAGCTCCCCAGACAGCTTAGTATCACATGCCTCCTCCCTGGATACCAGTCGAGAGATTCCCCCTCCTCAATGTCAGACTCCCTAAGGTCCCAGAGTTGGCTAGTGATCCACTACTGTCCAATCATAAACCTCCTGTGTCCTGCTGTCAGTCTGCCAGGCAAGCTTCCCCTTCATCAGGTGGTGCAGTGCGACGATGCAACAGTCTGGCAAAATCCACAGTTTGCAGGAGGTGGGGGGTATTTAGACTGAGGCAAAAAGGCAAGAAATAAAAGCTCTTGTTTGTTCCGTATTCCTCTCTGGTGCCTTCTCGTCTCTTAATAGCTCCTCACGTCCTCCAGATCTAATTAGGAAGAGACATCTGGGGTGGGAGCTGGACTGGAGATTGGTCCTCAGTTGGGTTAACTTGAGTCTTTGATAGATGCAGCTCTAAAAAACACATCTAGTTCACATACAGTTGTGCATCTGGAGTAGAGCCAACAGTATTTAGTGTCCGGTGAAGGGCAGTCCTGAACTTCACACACATAACACAGCAGCACAAGAGGTTCTGCAATCTCCTTAAAAAACAAAGACCCAAAGGAAAAGGAACATAGGGCGTCCCCCGACTAAGAGGAGACCGTGGCTCCGTCAGACAAGCATGGCTGGATTGATCCGATTGATACGTGAAAGCTACAGAAACAGCAAGTGAGCAGCTGTTCAAGACAGAGTGTGTGTTTGTGCCTGCAAGGTTGGGCGGTCCCCTGGTCAGCTGTGTGTGAGCCCTTCTGCATACGTGTACACGAGTGTGTCTTGTCCTGCTTTGAGGTTTGAGGCCTGCGGATCAGATCAAGCCGGGAGCTCCAGTGACAGCAGGCAGCCTGGATTCGTCTCTCCCTCGGCTGGCTTCGCTCCTCTGCTCTATCCCTCTCTTGCAGACGCCGGTAGAGGGAGAGAAAAGCTTTTATCTCCCGGCTGCTGCAGCTTCACACTCTCTTCTGCTCGATCTCTCACTCTCACAATCCACCCCTCCCTCCTTGGCTCTCCTCCTCCTCCTCCTATTCGCTTCCTCATTGCACTCTCTCTCTCTCTCTAGCCCTCTCTTTAGCTCTCTCTCTCGGCTGTTAGTGAGCAGCTTTCTATACCACATACACGGACAAGCACACACACACTTGACCCAAAAGCTTCCCTGAAAGGTGGGTGCAACAGGGACGAAGAAAAAGAAATCACATTTGAAACTGACAGTTGCGCCTCTGCAACACAAATGAGAATCAGGTCCACTCCCCAATCTGCTTCACTCCCTCCATCTATTCCCTTCAGACTCTATCTGCCCATCAGGCTAAATGTGATGAGGTTATGGGAAGAAAACATTCATGTTCTGCTGCCAGAGTGTTCTGCCACTTTTTCCTCCAAGCGAGGCAGCAGAATATTTGCAGTTTGCGATATCCAGTTGAAATTCATATGCATTTTTTGTGCTTGAAGAAAGAATCGTCATTATAGCATGTCATGCAAGAGAAGCAATAAAAGCAAATGGAAGCATCAAAATTGTCATAATGACATTTAAGCTGAATTCACTGATTCACAACCTCAACTCATACACTGAATAACATGCAAGAAAACATTTCACCTTGAATGCTGGCAGTAGCCTTTGAGCGGCACTGTCAATTACTACATTTTTTCTACTTGGCTAACATTATGTAATGAAGATGAAAAAGTAGCAGAACATCCTTTCAATCATCATTCACTCTTCAGATGGTTTCTTTATTTGTGATGCATTTGCAAAGAAACATTACAAACCCAGCTTGTTAAAGCAAATGAAGACTTGCTTTGCTACATTTTCTTTGGCTTGCCTATTAGATGAGCTTGACCTCCGCCTGCAATTCAACTTTTTCTTGGAATGAATGCCTTGAATGCAGCTTCATTTGCTCGGCACAAGTAAATAAATGAAATCTCTCAAAGCATAAACTACTTGTGTTCATTTGACTGTGCTGCTTAATGCCAGGCTCATTACAACCTCCCACGCCCATGGTATCGTTTAATATTACTTAGCTAGATGTTCGGTTGACTGTAATATTCTCCACAAACGATAAAACTATTCCTAAAGTCAGTCTCATTGGGTCATGTGATCAGTTATTGTAGAATAATATATGTGAAATGTGTCATGATAGGAACAGTGGTTACATAACCTTCAAAACAAGCCACAACTTAACTTATAAACAACTAGCACTACATCTCTGGAAGAAAAGGAGAGGAGGAGGGAGAAGGAGCAAGTAAGGAAAGAGATTTGAGGGAATTAAGAGAAAGTTGAAGGACAGCAGAAAAACAGGAAATGACAGAGTGAAAGGATCACGAAATGAGGGTGGATGTGAGAGGCATTTAAACCGAAATACTTTATGGAAGTTATAGTTTGGTATTCTGAGACAGTGGAAATATGTGAGCTACAGTAGATTCATGCGGCAGGAGCTAATCCTTCACAGCTAATGTTGGAAATCAAAGATCTAAAGGTGATTATATTGTAATTTGGGATTTGCAGGATTTTTCCATCAATGTGATGAAATGCTATGATGTTACAGACAGTTAATCCACTGGATTAGGGATAAAACGGCCTTTTCCAATATGTTTTTAAGGACGGTTTCTGTTCTGAGTTTTGAGCAATAACAGACCATGAGTGAGAATTAATTTACAATTCTGATATGTCAATTATCAGGCCATAACTCCAAATAGACTGTGGTTTCAGTAAGGGTTCACAGATGCACATTGACATTTAAGAAGACATTTCACCAATGGCAGTGGCATCTGTTAAATTAAAGGTTGTTTCATGAATTCATACTCATTCAAAGACAGTGTGATGAAGGACTGAAAGACATATATACTAGCATATATATGTATAGGCTATAGAGAACAAAATAAATAAACAGAAACTAACACTGGCTACTGGCCAGATTGTCATTTTAAACATGGGTATCGGCCCAGAATCAGTCTATCTCTAATTTCAGCCACTAATGTGTCTTTTTTTATGGTATTCTGTACATTGAATATCTTTAGGTTTTGCTTTGTTAATCAGACAAAACAAATACCATAAAAGATGTTGCTTTGGGTTCAGGGAAATTGTGATTTTTACTAAATCACAATTATACAAGAATGTCAATCAAATCTATCAAATATGAAAATGTACATTAACTGCAGGCAAACATATCAAACACAATTCCTACTTGAGCAAATCTTAAAAGACATGCCACTTATTTAACTCCCCTCCTACACCAGAGGACACACTCATGAGCTTCCACCCACCGACGCTGCACAGAACACGGCTCATACATGTGATTCTATACAGTACATCATGGCACAAAATCTGCAGTGGAGCAGGATTTGTCAACCACTAGATGTATGAAGTCATACTATTTTGCATGTAAGTGCCTAATGTATGGGGAACATTTGCATGAAGAGTGATATAGATGGAGACCACTAACAGGCATTACTCTCTGGTGATAGCAGAGGTAATCCATCTCCTCTCATTAACCAGAAAGCATAAGAGACCAACACACACAAGGAAACACGTGAACCAATGGGAGACGAGCACTAATCAAGTCCCTGAGGCTTTCATCCCCTCACTGTGGCTACATGCCATCACGAACTGTGGTAATAAGACTGCAGCCTTCGTCTGAACCCAAAGTCAGCTCTTCACCAGACACAACCAGTGCAGACCAGATCGTCAAAGCTCTTTTGATCATAAATTAAGTGGCTTTTTGTTTTGGATTATTGATAATGTGCTCTTAAGCCGAGTGATTGATCTTAAGATTCCAACTGTGCTCAGATATCTGAAAGGCAAACTTTAAAAGACCCCTTCAGTCATGTTATAAGACATAAAAATATAATCCAGAGTTTAGTTTGTAGTATTTACCTCATTAGAAAACTGTTAAAATGACGTCTTCTCCTGCAGCCTCGATAAAAAATTCCAAATGTCTAAATATGCAAATATTATTAATTTTTAAAGTTAATTTGCCGGGCACTTTCCTGTTTCTCTAAAACTCCACTTTCAATCTCTGTGCACTAATGACTTCAGGTTTAACATTTCACATAAGTTGCATGCTACATCAAGAATGGGACCAAAAACATAGTGATATGCTACTTAAATTCATATATTTTTGGTGTCAAACTCTGCACAGTGAAAATCAAAGATTACACTGAACAAACCCTGAAAAACACTTCTTCTTCCACTACTTCTTTGACTTTAAAAACCTAACTATAGCCACCCAAATCCAACTGGCAGAAAAAAGCATTTACTCTTATAAATGCCCACTTCATTACGTTGCTCTGTGGAGATATTTCTGCTTTTGCAAGCAATAAAAAATGTTAAGTAGATAAAGAAGCTTAAGATATTCAGATAAATATATGCTGAGCCTTTTTTCTGCTGCTTTTGCTGTTTTGACCTCATGCATTCTTACTAATGTTGCACTGTGGAAAATAGTCCTCACTTCTTAACTTCACTACTTCTTCAAATGGCTATCCGCACTACAGCCTGCAGTTTAAACTGACGTAGATGGTGATGAATTTATGCAATAAGGACTAAATTTGTAGTTAAGAGCAACACAAATAAAGTGGCTGTACCCTAAAGCAGGTCAGAGGCGCAGTGATGTATTTCCTCAGCAGCTCAGAAACTAACATTAACAATGACATACAACCACATTAACGAATCCCGGGCAGACACAGTGCAGCAGGAGGCGGGTCCTCAGATGGAGAGGTCTCTGTTTGGTTAGCAACTTCCAACAAAATGAGTTATCTCTGATACTGCGCTAACTACTGACACCTAGTGGTTAAACAGAGTAACTACAAACAGGATAAATCTAGTTGGACAAACAATGGCGTGTATACATGTGTTGAGAAATGTGTTTCCGACAGCGCTGGTAGCTCAGCTCACACTGCCACGTACACAGGTTTACATTTTCAGACTCACAAAATACAAAATATCGACAAACAACAGTTAAAAACCAAACAAAAACAACAATAGCCCCATGAGAAGGCTCCTGTGACTGCTCTGATGTGCTGAGTCACTGATTTGACGTCCTGGTCACACAAACCCGGAGGCATGTTTCTAAAAATGACTTCATCACCACAATCATTATGAGCCGGCCAATGTGACTGCTGGGAATAATGTGGAAATTATAGATTGCACTAGTGATCTAGGCTACATATGGTGAATATTTCTGTCGTGATTCTGTGCAAAAGACTGCAAATGACACCACAGTGGGTTTAATGACTAAAACAAGTCCATCAACATGCAACATATTTTGGTCCGTCTGAATCTCCTGCATGCATTTACAATAAACCATATAACCACTAAGACGCTGCAGGGACACAGAGTTCTTTCTTTGTGAGTGGATTTTCTCACTGCAGCTCTAATATAAAGCTGCCGTCATCTCCTAAACCCAGTGAACTCTGGAAACTCTGAAACTATTAGCTCTGCTCTGCGGTCCGGTTCCCGCTTCCATTACATTCCTGCAGCCTTTTCCAGCCTTCCTCGTGTCCATCATCTCGGGGTTAGTCCTCTATTCCCCCGCTTGCATCACTTCATCACTCTACCTCGCCGTAACACCACATTCTGCTGACTCACGCTCAGCTAAACAGTTGCTCACTGGGGTGTCGTGCACTAGTGTTTCCATGGCAACCGACTGACGGTTTCACCTTGTTAAGGGTCAAATCGCAGCACATTCAAGTGGTCAACTGCAGTAGATTCAACTAGTTCACTCTAACTTTTACAGAGGTCCTGCACACTTGAATGTGTCTTTTGAGATATAAACTAAATGATGTGCGTGTACTGTGATGAAACACGTCAATACTGGTGTTAATATTTAGAAAGAAATCTGCATTTCCTGGGTTGAAAATGCACCACGTCCTGTTTTAAATCATCCTGAACCTTGCAAGTCCAAATTGAACTTAGTGTCACTAAATCCAACATATCCCCACACAGTAGAAATTGTGGGTTTTTTTTCATTTCTGTTATTAGATAACCGTAAGCTCTCCTATCCTGTGGATCTTTAAATTGCAGCCTTTTGTGATTATATAATTGCACAGGCTGAAATTATGATTGCACTATAGAGTTTAGCAGGGCTGCACTATTTCAATATCATCAGCGCCAGTGCATGCAGCAAGTATGCACAGATTTTATACATTTTTATTAATGATATGTTGACAGACAACTTCAAGCTGTAAATAGGTTTATTTTTCGTGTCTTAAAACTGGTTTGAGAGGTAAAATATCCAGACAACAGACAATCTCAGTTAAACAACACTGCAGTAAATAGGTTTATATTTCTCATGTTATGAAACTAAACATTTGTATCATGATTTGTAATTTTCTCTTTGTTAAACCGCAAAATTTAAAAAAACATCAATGAGGAGCTGATATCGAAGCCAAGGTATCCGTATCAGTACCCAGAGCAGTATTAGTATTTTTCAGTTTCGATGTAATGGTTCAGACTTGTGCTTCGATGGCTCATTCTTTCCCTTCGGACCTTCATATGGTTTGGCAGTGGCTGCAGATGACTTGCAGTAGGTGCTGTGAAATTCTCAGTTCTGTGTAGCTCTCCATTTTTCTCGGGTCTGGGGATGTCACTGAACACTCCTGCCTCACACATCCACAGCCCACCCTCCCCTCTCAGCTCTGCACCCACTTTCTTTTACCATTTTTTTCAAAATTATGCAGATGGTGGAGTTCGGTTCAGAGCTTTGGGTGAAGTTACACTTGAAGAATCACCGGGACAAAAGAGCGAGAAAAGAAATGCAACGATTGTTTTCCTCTTCGCATTAATTTGCTTTTGTTTGTAGCACAGCTGTTATGCATGACTCGACTCAGTGGTAATGGAGTCCTGCTGTAATGATTTGAACAGAGAACAACCCTGTCTTGAGGCTACAGTGATGCAGGAACATTTAATCCACACCAGTAATGAGAGTGAAGTAACTACAGCCCGGACTGTCTAAACTAAGCAGAGAGCATAAGAAAAGAATAAAGGTTGTGTGATATGACGATATATATGGTGTGACAATTAAAAAAACATCTTTCATTTTATGCTCTATTGTTTATTTTGTTGTGTCACATCATACTCTTCATGGCTATATCCACAGTTTAACCTAACATGGAGCGCTGAAACATTTTACAGATATATATATATTTTTAGATAATCACTAATGCTATCAATCATAGGTGGAGAAGTCTATCTGATTAGTCCTATTTATTAATGTGATATTCCTCCTGTTTGCACAATAATTAACGAAATGACAGTAGCACAAACAGAGTATGCCTGATATACCGGACCGCGCTGTAAACCTAGGATCCTGAGATAGAAGTTTGAAGGATTGAACATGTTGTTCCTTTTGCAGTTTTAGTGCCTGGTCTGTCCAACTGTCAAGCTGAAGCCAAAGTGTGTCCTCCTATGGCGATATAGGAGGACACACTTTTCTTTTCTGCACAGAGGGGGTTTTAAAAGACCAACACCTTCACATTACAAATATGTCCAAACATCACAGAACAGACACACATCATTCATTCGTAAAACACTAGACAGTATAATATAAACACAAATCCAGCCACACAAACACTACCAAACCATCTGTTTACCTTTTATTACATGACAACACAGTGCTTAATTTGTACATTGGAGGGTTTTCTGTTCACAACCAGAGCAGCTGCCTGTGCATTTTCACTCCACAGACTGAAGCAGTAACGTAAACCCTCACGCTGGCAGGACGAACTTAAGACTCTTACATCCAAACTGTATCTGGATCAGAGCTTTGACAGACGAACGCATATGGATGAACATTAACACACACACTTACACACTATCTGAAATCCATCCCAGTCAACGTCTACTGTTGCATATGTTAACATGTACATACACGACACTGATAATCCCAACAGCTGAGCCGAGACGCCACCAAGAATCAACAAGATAACACATGAACTCAAGTCCACATTTGAAACAATTTTCTGTCAATTAAATCCTTTGAGAATCCAGATCTAATCTCATGAGTAACGATGAGGACCACGATTCAATTATTACATAATGAACCAGTGATATTATTTCATTATGGAAACGGATATAAGAACCTTTTGGTGCTCGGTGAGCTATTGCAGAGCAGGATTAAAGGAATAAAAACATTCTGGATTCAGGGAAATTGCCATTAACCAAATCCAACCAGGAAACACAGCGAGAAGCTACAGAGCAGAAAGTGAAGGGCACGGACCTGGAAGTGGAGGATGATGGTCCAGATGAGGCCTAATGTCAGTTTGGGGTTGCCATCGGTGATATCGTCATTCCTAATGTTCACAAGTTTGACCTGGAAATGGGAAAACAGAGAGGGGGTGGTTAGGTTTAGTTTTTAACATTTTTCATGCCACTGACCTCTAGCTGACAAAAAGATGGAGACGGAACCACCTACGACATACACTGTAGAAACCTGTGTTATAAAATACAACGCCACCCAAACACATGTAGCGCCATGTATAAACATACCTTATCATGCATACAAGCTAGCTACAAATAGATAAGCTATTAAAAGAATAATTATTGACAGATTCATATATTACGTGTTCATTTTAAACATGTATATGGAAGGGACAGTACATTTTTTTTTCTTTTTTCTAATAGTGACACTAACAGTAGTGTGACGTCAGTGGATTGCTACAAGATGCTTTGAGATCTTGAGAATGTGTAACTAAAAACGATTAGTTAAATAAAACAATATTTGTGCAGTAAGAGCAGGTAAAGCAGGTCATATTATATCTTTGAGATACATGTTCAACATAATTAAATGTATCAATCCAATATAATAATACATTCCCCCAAATATGGCTCTCCTTATTATACCTGAACGGACTAGTAACATAGAAAAGCACGACTAGTTTCCATTTCTGCATATAAAGCATGACAAATGATCTCTGTTCTGACTACATAGCCAATTACATGTATGAGGCTCTCTGAGACGTTGTTAAGTCTTGTGCCTCTGGCTAAGCCTAGCCGCCCAGGCTGTATAATTAGATTTACAGTGAAACTCCGACAGGATTCAGAAGAAGAAAAGGTCGGTACACTATTACTGTTGTCTCTTGGAAACAAAGCGAAAGAGACGAGAGATGCAGTTTCAGAAAGACAGAGACTGGATAAGTACAGCAGGAGGAGGAGGTAACTTAAGTATGTGAAGCTGTGGTTTGAGGGTGAACTAAGTATTAACTGGGATTAATTCGAAGTAATGGCAGCAAGAGCTTGACATCAGAACAAAGAAAGAAAAGAGGAAATGTGTAGTGCAGTTATTAAGTCAAGGCTGATTACTACAAACGATGCAGCTCTCTTTGTAGCAGCAGCAGCAGCAGCAGCAGGTCAAACTGGCACAAAAACCAGACCAGCCCCAGATAAAAAGTATGTGGAATCAGGACTATACCCTGGACTGTTGCAAAACGGGCAGAATAAACCAGGAATAACTATCAGAAACATTACCTATTCATTCGTCCCTCCTTTAAACCAGGCATGATCATCAGCATCATTAAAACATATTTGTGATTGACATTTTCATAAAGTGTATTCACCTGCAAAACATCTAAAGAGATGTTAACTATTAACTGAAAGTGCCGTTTGACCCAAACACAAGACACGACTGTGGATCTCTAAACGTACTGCTGTAGTCAGGGCTTCTACATATTTTCCATACTTAATATTTCCAAACCTTTCAGGCCTTTTTGACACCAGAATACAAACGGCTATATGTTTAAAGTGTAAATGAATGGGTTTAATTGTTAACATGAATGGTAACTTAACTTACTATAGCTCATGCAAATCAATTAACACCAAACCCAGTCAAGTTTACTGCGCAGCATTTTATTCAAGCTGCAGTGCCGAAAGAGTGCAGCATTATTCGGTTCTTGAGGATGCTCGTACAATTCAGCAGGGAACTAGAGAAGAGAACTGACTTTGTTTCACTGGCTGCTAGATGGAGTAAACCATGGCTCACAGCTCCAAACATCATGAAGAAGACTGCTTGTGCAATCAACTTATTTTTAGAAATCAGAATTTTATATTTTAGAGAAAATAGGGGAATACTCTGGAAACACAAACAGTTTTTCATTCTCTCTTATACTCGTATTCTCTCCCATACTGCACAGGAACCAATCTATACACATTTTTGGTATGTTTTATGGTTTGCATTGTTTGTAATGCGATGTATTTGTGTGCGTACCTGTCTCTGTTTGAGGAAGTCCAGTGCTATTTGGACATTCTGTAGTCGATGAAATCTCATCCGCCCCTTTTCTCTGGGCTGGAAATTAAGAAGAAAAAAAAACCATAATGAGATAAGTCAACAAGGGATTTTTACTTGAGAGACTTCAGAGTGACACAAAAGCAAAAGGCAGCAGTGTGTGCAAAAAAGCTGTATCAATCCACAGTGCATGAAATGATCCTCCAGGGGGCGCTGTCTTCAACAGGAGCCGTTAAAGACATGCCAAAACTGTGATTCAAACCATGCTGGTTTAGAATGAGAGATAAAAACTTCACTTCAAACCGTGTTGTACTTTTATTTAGTTGTCATACACTTAATTTCAGACATCCAGGTTCAGGTTTAGAGGGAGAACAGACAGTGTCATTGAAAGAAACACACATAAAACATATTACACACTGCAAAAAGTACATGAGTTTAGTGCAGGATGCAAATGTGTGATCACACTGCTGGGAAAGAGAAGGATTAATCATCACTTCAACAAGACTGAGAGAGGAGGTGAGAGGACCGGGGCTGATGCTGATACTGATAAGGGGTAAAAGAAATCTTGATATTGATATATGAGCCAGAAATATTTTCTTTTATCCCTAAAAAGTTGTGATTAAACACCTATATATGTGATATTTTATAGCTTAACCGTAAAATTTACAATCCAAAATGAGTCTGACATCAGTGCATCAAACAGTAATCTTCACTTCACTTCTTATGAATAACTTAAAAGTATGATAAAAACAATATAAATATAAAAACACAAACACAACAAATAACTAAATATATACTAAAAATGAGCATTGTTTTCTGCATTATCTGTTCTGTAAGAAAACGTTCATATCGGCCGCTATCTGAAAACAAATACACCAATACTGATATATCTGCAATCGGCCCGTATCAGCCAATAAAAGTGACCAACCGACACATCGGTCAGGCTCTAAAGCCGAGTACAACCTGACTGAGTCCATCAGGTAGGTGGAAGACCTGCTTGCTCCTTTCAAATCTGCTGTGTGGGAAAACTTTGGGTTCCCGATCAGCTGCTTACAGTTTGACATTTAACTGCTTACAGGCTGCACCAACTACCACAGAGTTGTTACTTATTTTCCTGTTGTACCAAACCATGATGCAAACAATTGTTGTTTCAGAAGGAAAGTGTTGAGCATTTTAAAAAAAGGAAACCTAATTGAAATAGCTAAACATATATGATGACGTATAAGCTTTATTTTATTGTGCACAGTGCATGCCAAACAGCATTATAGCAGCATTGGGTGAAAACCTCATAGTTTTACAATAATAGCATTATACAATAATACGTAACAAGCTTATCTCTGATAACTAATAAACCTCTATGTCCGACTTGCAATTTAACTAAACTCACAGAAGAACTCCACCAAAACTTCAGCCATGATGTTGTCACCCAACAGAAATGACTTGTGTTGTGTCGTACAGACAGACAGCGTTATCTGCTGCACGGTGTCATGTTCAGCCCAGTTTTATTTGAAATCAGTGGCACAGCACTCTCATGCAGCCTCACAGCTCCACCTATAGGACAGAGGCTGAAGCTGCAGGGTCAAAGGTCACAGAAGTGAAAGAGTGAGTGGTGGGGAAAGGGGGGTGTGGTTCGAACATACTCCCTGAGCTCCTTCCTCCTCCTCATCCTCAACTCCGAGCAAGATGAGAGGGGGGGCCCGCGAGGCGTATGCCCTTTTCAATGGAGGGCCGCTCTTCTGTTGCTATAGTAACAGAAGGAAGGACATGGGAAATAGGACAGAAAGAAGAGACGTAGTGTGAGAAATGGTGACTAAATAGGACAGAATGAGGGAGAGCAGGGCCAGAAGTAACTGCTGCAAACTCTAAAAAAACACTGTCTCTGTCTCACACAGGTCTGGATTCACAGAGGTCACACAGTGATGTGTCTGTGATTTGTGTGGTTGTTTGTTTGTGTACGGGGACAGAAAAGAGTCAGCGCTCTGTTTCTGTTAGTCTACCTGCCTGCTACCAAACCAGCCTGTGTCACATCGAGGTCCATCTGTCTGTCAGCATTAGGACTAAGACTCTTACATCATCACACTGAGCTGTGTCAGGCCACTGGAGCTCAAACTTATGCATTAGTTACTTGTGCTGATGATGGGAAATGTCAGGTTCAACTCTCACATTAACTATGTGTCAGCCTAGGGCCGGTTTCACAAAGCTGTTTCAGGCTGGTCTATAGTTTTAGACCAGTCTCAATGCTGATCCTCCTCAATCTGATGCAAGTTTGACAGTTTCACAAAAACAAGACTGGCTAACGGTTACAGTCACACCAATCAGTGGCTTCACCTGACAAAAAGGATGAAAATATTAGGCTACCCAGTGGTTGGTTTGTGGTTTAATAATAACTAAAAAAGTTTTTCGAGACACAGTAACCAACTGGAAATATAATGAGACAAGGAGGCTGGCTGTCAGTCGTCTAGACAAAGGAAATGATCCTGAGTCTGAGGATTTACAAGTGTTCAGCACTGACACATTAAGCAAGAGGGTAAAAGTTTTGTGCTGCAGTGAGCTGAACTACTAAAGTTTAAAGTGGTGGCACAGTCAGCCATGTTTTTTAGTTACAAAACAAAACAAAAAGGCTCAAGCAACAGTGGTTTAAGTTGCCCTTGTGGACTCCCCCTCAGCACTGAGTGTCATTTCAATTCTCTGAAGTGAACTTGGTGAGACTGACTCCCAGAGGCTGAGGGAGCAAGTCAACAACAATGATCATTCCAGGGTTTTATATCACCCACAGTGCACTGCAGTTTTGCATTTGATGCAAGATAATACATCCATGGTTAGGTGGCAGTAATGTACGTAAAGCTCTGATTGCCAGAGTTACCACCAAGGAAGGAGAGGATGAACAAAGTGAGCAAGGTAGTGCTTCAATTAATATGAAAAGTCGACACAGCAGAACAAACAATAAACAAGTGTAAGTACCAATTTCATATATTTAATTATTATCATAGCATGATTTTTTATCTTAAGTTTGTATCGACTCATTTGCTGCCTGTGTTGATGTTGTTAAAGGGTTTCTATTTGTGCTTATCTGTAGAAAGCAGCGTAGCGCTAAAGCTACACCTTGTGCTCGGTCCGTGATCGTTTGGGCAGAGAGTGAAGGAAAGCAGGCGCGTTCTGTTCATCCTGACCCGCCCACCGTCCCTCAGCCCCGCCCACTGTCCCTCAGCCCCGCCCACCGTCCCTCAGCTCTCCAAGTGGTCTCCATGTGACATGTCATTATGTAATACCCAGAGCCGAGGGGAAGTCAACGAGGGGAACTGAAACAACTAATGGAACGCAGCTTCAATTTACCCAGAAATTATAGTAAATTAGTCGTACTTAAGCCAGTCAGGAACAAAATGGCTTTATGCAACAGACAGAGCTCTGGAAAAGAGTGCTGGTTTTACTATTTATAGGTATGTGTTTGAGCACAATGAGCATTTTTGTTTATGCTAGAAACTAGTGACAACATCCCAAATTCCAAATAAAATACTGTCATTTAGTGCATTTATTTGCAGAATAAGACGAGTGGTCAAATTACAAAAAAATATTTCAGACCTTGAATAATGCAGGAAAAAACAACACAGTTCTAATGTTCAGGAATTCATATTTTTTGTGAAATAACAATGATTTTCAGTCACAACCTTCATGCGTCTGTCACATGGCTGTTGGCTGCATTATCCATCTTCCTCTTGATCCCATTCCAGGGGTTTTCAATGACATTTAGGTCTAGAAATTTGGAGCAGTCTCTTGTACATGTTACCTTACTTTAAGTTAACAAGGTCTTAACTGTCTTAGTATTTCTGCTTTATTTTACACCAGGATGACTGAGGAAAACCTAACAGGTTGATAGTAAGTGAGAAAACCATTGTGTGCAGGTTTGTGTGTTGAAATCCATACCAGGGTGACTCCGGAGAGGACCTCGAGTAAGGAAATCAAGTTGTGTCCGTCCCTCAGATCCTCGTACAGGTCTGTGATGTGTTTCCTCACCTGAGAGAGAGGGAGGAAACAGGAGGAAGAAGGAGAGGAAAGGAGGTGACAGAAGGAGGAGGAGGAAATAAAGATGTTTGGTGAGATGGAGAGGGTGAAGCAGGAGGGATTGATAATGGATAAGGAGAGCAGGGAAAGGGAGCAGAGAGGGGAAAAAAAACAGAAAGAGAAAAGTTAATTCCACTCAAATCATCCCTCTGTTGACTCAACACTGTTGACATCTGTCAGGCTGATTGCCCTGCAGCTGACAGGGGTTTCCATGCCAACAGAGACGAAGCACCAGCTGCGGCCTCAAGTCTCTGTTGTCATGACATTGCCCCCACAACGGGTAGGGTGGGGACGGGTCGTTACCGGTGGCGACGGCTGACACGGTGACTCAGCAGCCGGGCAGAGGCATATAATCAGCACTGGGGATGTTTGAAAGTGGGACACTCAGTGAGACAGAAAAACAGACTTCAGGCTGAACCGAGAGGAGAATAATGGATGAGCCGAGCTGCGAGTGAAACAGTACGACAACGGATTCAAAGAGGGAAAAAAGAGATCAACGCTAAATCTCCAAGGAGTCTTTTTTTTATTATTATGACTCATTTAAATAGTGTTTAATGTGAAAAATGCTGCTTGTGTAGACCAGGGTTCAGGGTTTTTTTTTTTGTTTATGAGATAATATGGGCAGAACAATGAAAACTGAATATTCTGTTTAAATGTGTGAATTGCAGATTTGTTAAGTTGACTATGTTATGTTCAAGTTATGTTTTGTTTCACAGAACAGCAAATGCCAAAGCTATAAAAAGAAAGGGTGTGTGTGTGTGTGTGTGTGTGTGTGTGTGTGTGTGTGTGTGTGTGTGTGTGTGTGTGTGTGTGTGTG
>JAPQRN010000003.1:21505448-21522716 GCA_037367275.1 Coranthus polyacanthus
GTAATGCATGTACAGTATGTGCAGATGTGCCCGTATGTGAACAACACGAGCAGCTGAGACCAACAATGAGACAAGCATAAGGTTTTCTCTCAAATTTGATTAAAAAGCAATTCATGTTCAAGTGATGTGACCCAGAAAGCAACATTTGAGCTTGAATGCATTACTAACTAAAGTCAAATTAAGTACATATAAAACCTTCTTCAACTGAAGTTTAAGGGCAGGTTAAAAATAAACCACAACTATAGTCTGTATTTTGTTAAAACCTAGATGTATTTTCTTAAATGAACACACCATATTTGCACAGTTTGTATGTGTGCATTGATGTTTGTATTCATGCGCACATTTTTTGTTTTAGCTTCGTTATTTTTACATTTTCACTGTTTTCAACCTGTTTTAATGTAACACACTTTGAAGTAGAGCTGCAATAATTAATCAATTAATTAGTATTAAATTAATCAACAACAATTGTGATAATCGATGATCAGTTTAAGTTAATTTTAATGGAAAAAAAGTCAAAAAAATTCTGTGATTCCAGCTTCTTAAATATGAATATTTTCTGGCTTCTTCCTCTTCTATGAAAAGTAAACTTAACATGTTTGGGTTGTGGATCAAACAAGACATTTGTGGACGTCATCTTGGGTTTTGGGAAACACTTTTTCACCACTTTCTGACATTTCATAGACCAAATAATTCATTGCGGAAATATACATAATAATCTGCTTTGAACTGATTTTGTAGGAGATGGTGCCAATATATTTAAATATCTATAAAAAAAGCACAATGTCCAACAACATAAAAGTCCAAAATGTAGAGTGACAGTCAGTCCGAAACACGCAGTATTAAATCTCGGATAAACCGTCAGTTTCGTGACCTGATGAAGACACTTTGGAGTCAAAACACTGACCTATAGTTTATCCATGATTTAATGAAGTATTAAGAGTCACTCTGATTGTATTCAGTCCCTCATGTGACTCCTTTTATCTGACATTCTACATTTTGGACTTTAACTGATAGTAAGGTGAACAGTCATTGTATTTTTTAATCTTTATTTGATCCAGCCCTGACATTTTACCTTTATTCATACGTTTTTACCATATACTTTTACACTATTATAGGGCTGAGATGCGGTACCACCTGAAGACAAAAAGTCAAATATGATTTTCGGATGGTCTTTGTTTATTATCTGCTCCGGCTTTTCCAATTTTTTGTACAAAGATGTGATGATACTGGTCCAAAATTATGTAAAATTATACATTTTGTATTGAAAAACACTTTTTTACTTTCTTGTGGAATTATTATGCATCGTAAAGCTCATTTCACTGGATGATTTTAAGCACCTATCAAGCCTTCACTCATCTCCTCATTCAATTTTAATTCACGTATTTGTTTCTTTATTGATTTTTCTAAATGCCACAATCACTGGATCCTGGCTAGATGGTCTGTCAATCAATTATTTAGTATCTACGCTCCATTTAACATATTTAAATCCACAATCACTATTAAATATTCATTTAAGGCTCACATTCATTTATTCATCACTTAGTGGTTTGTACTAAATGTGATGGAAATGTTCAATCAGACTGGGACAAGGCTGTAAATTGTCATCATTCATCATCTCACACAGGAGGAGAGTCTACGTCACAACGACACCCTGACACTGTCATGAAGTTTAGATTTTAGATACCTGTGGCCCCTGAAGCAGACAAAGAAGATGGGGACAGGTTGGACATGTCATTTTCCCCCTTACTGTAAAGCAACAGATCATAACCATCAACACCCGATGTGCACGTGCAGAACATCGCACGTGAGACGTACCTTGATGAGATGCTTGTTGACCCATTTTGTGAAAGTTTTCTTCTGCACCCTGTCCCGCTCATCTGAAGAAGTAAAGAGACAGACAGAGAGGGGATGGAGGTTAATTACATAATACAAATCCAGGATGATCAGTGAATTAAATATGTAGGTGACCAGCTCAAACACACACACACACACACACACACGCATAAACCTTAAATTCAGACTGCCAGAAGAAAAAAGCAGTGACGTAACAGAGACAACTAGTGGAGAGGTTTGCTCCGTTTCTATTGAACTAATGAATTATGGAGGATTACTGTATTTAAACAGACACACATTTAGATGTTTAGCAGCAGGTCATGTTGAATTAACCCCTCTAACAATACATTTAAAATCACTATACACACACATAACACAACCCCATTTAGATGACTCAGTCTGTTTTGCAGCCACAATAAGCTCTGCAAATTCATGCTTCTCCTCTTATTCAGTGGTGTGATATGAAAGCTGATGTAAAGACAATAACTCAAGCTCTAGCAAACGAGACCATATTTAGACAAAAAGGGCGGAGCTACGGGAGCCCGAGGGGTCAGACCCATCTGCAAGGGGTCACGGGTGAAGTGAGGTGACAGTTTTCCTAAAATTAAATTGCAATATATTGAATTGTAACCCCTACGTCGTGATACACATGTTCAGATCCTGTGTGTCTAAAAGCCTCGCTGTTAACATGACAGCAAAAACCTTCACGCCTTTCCCTGTTTCTACTTTTAAAAAGCTGTTGAATTTCCATCAGTTTCTATCTGTTTCCGCTGTCTCTAACAGATGCCTCCTCTGCAGACAGCCTGCCGTCCTCCTCAGGCCAGAGCAGTGAGGCAGCCAGGTCAGAAATAGAGCTTGATGCTGAAACACAACTGTGTTATCGTCTCCTTCGTCACCACCACAACAGACCCTTCCTCCAAAACCAACAGAGCCACTCTTCCCCTCTTGTCTGGGAGAAAACACAGACCCTCGCTCCTTCTCTCTTCCCGCCATTATCCTAAATATCTGACTTCCTGCTGATGGATAGCAGTGGTGGATCGTAACTCCATCTGTGCTTTTGCAGTACTTGTACACTACATCTCAGTGGCAAATACTGTACTTGTTAGTCCACTACATTTGTCTGACAGCTTTAGTTACTTTGCAGATTACAGTTTTTCCATCCCTTTCCTGTGAATGTTTGTGATAAACTGAAGGATGAAATGTGTCCTTTATGGATTGAGTTTCAAATTCTCCTCCTTCTTAAGTTAAATAAGCCCTTTAAAAACACTTATCACAAAGCTGGAAACACGCTTGTTTTTTTGAGCTCATGAAAAGTTGACGTTTTAGAGACACATGGTTCTCACAGGACAGCTCTGAACACTTCTTCCACCACTGACGGATAGTAAAAAATATTTTCTAAAGTGATTTGTTCCTTTTTTCAGATAATATGACAAATGCAAGTGCAATGTACAGAATTCAAAGAGTTTGTTTTCACATCACACATGTGGCGCAAGGCACTGCTGTTCCTGATAAGATATTTTTGTTCCTCATATCAGGACAAGCAGCTGAACAACACCTTTTTCCCTCCATTCAGTCAAACAGATTTAGTTCGAACCAATCAGAAAGCAGCCTGCAGCATGTACTTCCCTTCTTCCTCTCAGTTGTTTATTTGTTACCATGGAGCAGCCATGTGAAGAGATAGATGGTATCACTTCCTCCTTCAAAGATCTTTTTTATCTTGCAGCCTCTCTCACACACCCACACCTAAACAAACACACACATATTCCTACAGCGCCTCTAACCGGCCCTGACATCTACAACTGTCGAGCTCCAAAAGTAGAGGATTGCCAATGAGGAAATTCGGTTCAGGATTATGTAGGCCAAATATCTCAACTGGATAAATCTCAAGGTCAATCTCAACGTGACGGAAACACAGACATTTACACACTGACACACAGACTATAAGAAGAGTTTACATAGAGAGCAAGGAGCCTCCAGGCAAAGAACACATTTCAACATTCTCTTGCAAAATAGTTTCAGCACTGCAACACGCCTTGTTCCCAAACCTGCCGGGGTAGCTGTGCAAGTTCGATCAGAGGAAACACTCAGGCTTTTACACACACATATCGGTCAACCACATTGTGTTAAACACTCATTATTGCGTTGTGGTAATTAGACTTATAAATCTGTCATGTAAGTAAGTCTGGGTGCAGTGGACCAAAATATCATAACCCAACAACACAGTGAGGACGTCATCTTGGGCTTTGGGAAACACTGATTGACATTTTTCACGATTTTTTACACCACAAAATCAATCGATTGATTCAGAAAACAACAGATTAATTGATAATTTGTTGCAGCCCTAAAGACAGGGTTTCCTTGAAAATATACAGCTGCAAAACATGTAAATAAAAAGTTGTATAAACATAAATAAAACCAGCCCTGTCTCAGAGAATGCTCCTTCAGCTTGTTTTCAACAACAACAATAACAGAGTGACTAAAAAGAGTACAGTTGCAGGCTTCTTTTCTCCTGTTTAACAAAAAGTAATGTAAACAGAGCAACATCCTTTGAAAATGTACCTTAAAACTAGATTTTTGTTATTCTGACCAAATGAAACTCAACATGAGCCGGGTCGAGGTCTGAGAGTGACAGCCACGGAAAGGCTCTCATTCATCTACAGAGGAGGGCATTGTTCAGATGTACACACCCCCCATGTCCTGCTTAAACACAACTTCTGCATGACCTGCACTTCGCCCTGAACCCGACAATGATCAATAGAAACCACATTAACTGTTGCCACCGGTGTGTGCACAAATAGGAACTGTTCAAACATACACACAAACACGTGCTGACAGGAAGCGCTCTGCACATGGGCAGCATGTAAACAACACTGAACAGCTACTCTATTAACACACACACGTTTGGAGACACACTGACCTGCACAGCACATGAGTGAGTACAGGTGAGCGTTGAGATGACACTCATTCCTGTAGTCAGGCCACATAGTCCAACGCTCCTTCTCCTCCTCTAATCAAAGCTTCATCTGAGTCCAACGGTGCATAATCCAAGGCAGAAGTCAGATAAATATAGCAGTAAGACGTCTTTGGCGACAAACAGCCTCCACGTATCCAAAATTGAAAGCTGCAGGATGAGTTAGAAGGTGCTCGCACTCTTCACCCCCTCGGTGTAATCTCTCATGTGGGTTCACCCGTTCCTTTTTTCTCCCTCCTCAATTCCTGCTGTCGCTGCCATATCAGCCGCTCCTGGCCGGCTTTCACACTCTTTCCCCGACTGCAGTTGCTCTTCCACGTGTGTGAAAGTCGGTGGTAGCTCCTCCCCTTTAGCCAAAAAAAGGACAGCCTCCCTCCGTCCCTCCCTGTTTACTCCCTCACCTCGATTCTACTTCCTCACCACTCCTCCCTCTCTCTCTCTCTCTCTCTGTCACTTGCTCGCTCGCTCTCTATTTCCAGGCCACAACAGACGGTCTGTACTCTCACTGCAGCTGACGGTGGCTCTGCAGAGCTACAGGGGTGCTTGCACTGTTTATCCGCGTAGGTAAGCAACTCTCCGACCTAATATGTAAGATCCAGTGCTGCTTTTAGCTCGTCTTTTTTTAGTGGAGTGGCTGGAATGGACAGTTAATGTTGTGTAAATCCATATTTTCACGGTTTAAGGCAGTTTTCTCTTTTTGCCACAGCGCAGAATGAGATGACATATGCTTAAACGTGTCCTGCAGAGGGATTACGAACAAGAAATTGTGCAAGTAAAGTTCCAGTTATCTCCATTTCGGATGATGTAATCCAGTCTTACGTCAATGTGACATGCCTCAAAAACACACATGAACACACACAGTCTTTTAAGCTGACAGAACCCAGACGCAGCATCTCAGTGATAACTTCATTTCCTTGCCTTTAGTCTTTCTCTCCTTGCGTTTCCTTTCCTTATGAGGCAAAAATAAACTTCACAGCTTTCTTTTGTCAATAGCCCCCTGCTTTTCTACTCTTAGTCATGTGAGCTCTGTTCGCATCTGATCAAATCAGCAGGAGTGACAAACTTTAGTGAGATGGACTTTAGTCTTCTTGTAAAGGAGGCCTGGAGAGTTTCTGATGTTGTTTAATGTAATACCAATGTAATACCCAAGAGTCACTGATCTCATTACTGCAAATCTCTGTGTGTTGATGGGTAAAGGATGATGAACAAAATGAAGAAAACTTGTTGTTTTATGGATGGTTATTAATCTGTCCTAATTGAATACATGCTTTAAAATGGTTCGATGTTATAGTTTCCGTATTGCAAAAAACTACCGCAGAAATTAATATGCGTTTCAAAAAACTACACTAGCAACCCTGCTTTAAAACCTAAGTAAAATTAAACTGAAATTAAAAACAAAGAATCAGGAAAAAAGAAGTAAAAAAAAGCAGTAAGGAGTCTGAAGACAATAAGAGGCTTTTAACTCACGCCGCCTGCCTGACGCTCAACACATCAACACATCAGAACCAAATGTACAGTCTGGCTCTGCTTCTATTCACTGCTGACAGCATAAACTCACCATTATGAAACCTCTCTGTCCCTTACATTCAGCCTTCAGCTCCTTACTTGCTCAAAATAGCTCTGCCATCCCAGACACTGTAATTTCTGCTCTGTCATGTTTTTAAAAAAAGAGCCAGGAATCAGTCGCATGGAAGCGATGAGTCTGCACAGGCTTATAAATAATGGGGCTTTCCATTTGAACTCGGAAGTCAGAATTTCAGAGTTCCCAGTCGGACATTTCACCTGGAATGCTCCCTGAAAGTCACAACAACTTCACAAACTGCAACTTCAAAATCCAAGATGGTGGCTCTGTGCCTCAACAGTAGAGAAAGCTGTAGAAATATACTGTTAATTAGCAATTCTGTGTAATTGCATATTAGTTATAAACACTATGATACTTGCAGTGGATATAATGCATCGGTCCACAGCAAATAAAACATATATATTAATAAAATTATGTTAATTTCAGCCCTAGTCACTACAGTTTCTGTATCTGCAAAATACTGTGTAATGTGTTTATCATCTGATATTCCCAACAGTGGCTAGAACTCTTAATGCTACTGGTAGCATTAAGAGCGTAATGTGTTGTTATCAGCTGTTATTGCTACAGCGGCTAACCTGGCTACAGGTGGTACTGCTATCGGTTTTCTAACTTGTATTGAAATGTGGTTAAATCAGGTTGATGTCATTCCCAGCACCAACATCTGACATAAACTGAATGCAGCACGAGTCAAACAGTAACTCCTCGCATATCACATGAGGACCGGCATCATCGGGGTAACGGTTGCTATGACGACAGCCCCGACTCCTAAAGCAGGTGTGATGTGCGCAGCTCCAGTCAGTACAGATACACACACCTGAGGAGGCGCGACAGAGACTCAAACACTCTTACAGTCACAACAAGCTCAGACAGACTAACACATGCTCCTCCACATCCTCCTCCTCCTTCCCTCCTGCTGCTCTCCGTCACTCCTTCATCTCCAGCTGCCTTTCCTTTTAGCTCCTCTTCTTCATTTCCCTCCACTTTCCATCAGTTTCTTCCACTTCCACGGTCGATGGTCTCTTTCCTCCCCAATGGACCGTCCACGCTAAAAATACCGGACAGAGCTTACGCCTCTAATACCACACGACGTGCTTATCCTTCTCTCCCGTTATCACCTCTAATCTCCCTCCTTCCCACTTTCTATTGCCCCATCTTCCGGTGTTCTGGCTTCCTCTCCTTCCTATGATTCAATTAAAATTAAAAGTGGGAGGGATGTTTCCATGTGTCCTCCTTTCTTTCCCTCTTCTTTATTATGTCATCCAGCCCGTCTTTCACTTTCTTTTTCAGTTTCTTTTTCAGTCAGACTGGCTCCTCGGGGTTCATTTATCCCCCTCTTTGGCACTTCTGGCAGCACCCATCCCGCTTTTGCTTCCGCTTTTTCCCATTTTTCTCTCTGAGCTACAAACATTGCATGCTAAGTATTTGTAAAGGGGATAAGCTCACTGCAAAACCCACATACTGAGATTTCAATCTAGAATCTCTAGTATTCAGACTTCCCCACTCTCTGCACTGTTACTAAAATATCTCAGCTACATACTAACCAGGAGTGTGTTAGCTCGGGTAATCACAGTCCCAGTCATCAGATTAAGATCAGATTCAATCTGCCCTCCTGTGGCCAGAGAAGAGAGATGCCTAATTGTTAAAACAAAGCCACAATCTGCTTCACACAGAGTACACGAGTATTATCACAGGGGCATGAATTTAATGAATGAATGAGTTTGTTCTATAGAATCAGAGTTGCTTTACGTACGTGTTCCACAGCAGGTGTCTGAGTAAATCCAAAGTCCATGTCAATAAGCGAGGATGGTTTGCGGTCAGTGGGGTTTTGTTTGATTTTTTGATTGGTGTACGAAGAAGGCTTTTAAACTTTCATGTAGTATGCCAAGTGAATGGTTTACCTCACTGATCACCTTTTCTTCAAGACCTCCAGCAAATGTTGCCGTTTGTCTAAACTGTACTGTTGGCATGGAGAAAAGATAATAAATAAATCTACGATCATAGTAACTCTGAAATATAGTCCTTGATGTTGCTTAGTTGTAGAAGTGTTTGATAAACTAACAGTAACAGTACCTGTTTTGAATCTATAATTATTCAAACTCCTAAAATATGTGGCTATTAAAAAGCTGCTCCTTCAGCCAGATAGAGGAACGGAACACATGATCATGAGGGTACCACCAGGAAAAACCCTGGATCCACATCTAAATCACCTGACTTGTTTGGTGGTCATGAAGTCAATGGTCATCAATCAGATCATGGAGGACACTTCATCACTGTGATACTTTGTGGGTTTTGCATTTGTGACTCAGTACTCCATCAGTTTATTATAGTTTAACAGAATCAATATCGTTCGAGGTGCATTTTTCTAAGAAACGTATAATCAACATCATCATAACGGCCATCTATATTTTCAAGTATACAGAGTCAAAGGAGGTTGGTGGCTTTGATGAGAGCAATATAACGGCTTCAGTTCTCTGTCTAACGGCAAGGAAAAGCAAGGAAAATATACATATAACACAACGTTCTCTTCAACTGATATGGATTTTTCTGGTGCGTAAAATACCCTTGTCCACAGCGGTACAGTGCAGTGACGTCTCTACTGCAGGTCAGACTGACTACGGATAAGTACCTCACACAACCCCACTTTAAAGTATCTGAAGTAACCCTATAAACCGCAGAGGACTTAATCATAGCAACTCAAAGAAAAGTGCAAACCACTATGATTTACATGTTGTGTCAACTTCACCACATTATGTACACACGTAACGCAACACACCTGCACACAGCCTACAGCTGCATGCTTGACCTAACACTGACACAAAATAAGGTCAGGGCCAGAGCATCACACAGCAGCTGTGTCTCACATCAGTAGCTCATTAAAATTCAGAAAAGCCAGAGACATGGTGAGACACATAGTAAACATGAAAGTCAGGTTTGACGCTTGAGTGATGTACCGTTGAATTCTGCTCTCAGAATTACTCACATAGACATTCATTTCCCTAAAACAACTGCAGTGTGAGAGATACACGCCCAATTACACTATGTTTTTAAAGTTTGTGTCCGCTTTATTTGATAATGACAGAGGAGAGAGACACGGAAAAGGCAGGGAAAGCGAGTGGAGATGACATGTAGCAGGGTTTTCCCTTGGTTTGGAGCTTTGGTGATGTTTGGGTTCTAGCATTTTCCCTGAGATTGTGACTTAGGTGCATGATTGTGGAGTCGTGAGGTCCTTCCACAAGAAAAAGTTATGTTTTTCAAATATTTAACAGGGTTGTCAGATGGCTTAGGTGCCGTCTGGATTGTAGTCTTTTTTAAGTTTGTGGAAGACTTGGATGCACAGGTGGAAAATTTTACATTTTTCAATTAAAAAAAAGGATATAATTCACATAATTTTGCCATTATTGTGACTCATTATTGTGACCATATCTGTGTAAAAAACTTGGGAGATAATAAACAAACAACACCCAAAAAAACAAAACTTGCTAAAGAAGTCCAACTGCAACCACTGGATCTGGAAAGTCATTTACTTTACTGGTCTCCACATTGAATTCACCAACATTTAGCTTAGGGCTTTGTGCTGCACCTAAGCCTTATAATGGTAGGGAGACCCTGTTGATACATGTTGCGTAATCCAACAGGTGAGCTACGAGGAGGATAGGTAAGAGGCAACGCGTTAATGCAATAAAATTGAAACATTTATTAAGTTTATCAGGAAACATAAAGCACATTTAAGGTTGGAAACACAAACCTCTCAATAATAAAATGGTATAGCAGGCTGGTACCCACAGCTCAAATATATTAAATCATAAGTAAAAGATAATGAACACAGCTCCCTCATTTGACAAAATGGCTAACATTCTGCACTTTTATACAACTTGCAAACAATAAGGTGCCTATTTTATATAATTTAAGACCACAAAACACACATTTGAATCTTTTTTCCTTAGATGCTGCCAACAGTGGAAGTTCAGAAACTCAAAATGACAATAAAAGTCACGGAAACACATCTTGGCCACCTTTCAGGCCTATTTAAAAATGTCATTTTCAAAATGTATTTTCGACTACAGCAACTGTTTTATCCACTGGTCTCTCAGTACTGATCGACCTGATTGATCCCTGCTGTTATATCATATTATACTGTTCCCCTTGTGAATCCAGGCCCAAGTCCCAATTCCAAAACAAAGTATTATCATTATTATCATTATTATTATTATCAACAACTGCTAATGAGCAAATGAGGTCTGTGCACACATCATGTCATGTTCAGAGAAAGTATTTAGAGGAGTATTAGCACCAAGAACAACTGGAATTTGTTTAATGCTACAAAAATGTGGTGTTACATCAGTGTTTATGTACCATTAGCTGTGAATAATTAGTCACATGTCCACACTGAGCGGCTTACTGCATCACAGCCACTCGTTGTTTGGTTTAATGCATACAGTAATGAAAAGAAGACATGGTGGTCATGTAAGCAGCCAAACACGCACACATACGACTGATCTCAGGTTCAATGACAGGGACGTGACACTGTGATACAATAGTGGATGAAATATCTCAGCTTGCTTCCACATAGACCCAAATATGGAAAACTCTGCACCTCTGACTCAGCGGAGAAGCCGATGAGACACAAAGTCCTATAGCACGATGATGCCTCCTGATTAAAAGCACAAAAAGAATGTCTGTATCTGTAACTGGAGATGAAACAGGAGAAACCTACATGATCTTTACAGCACGACATTCTTCACATCCCACTTACATGAAAATACACAGAGCAGAGAGATGACAAAACACCATGCTAAGGCATATTAAAAGCTCTGTACAGGCTAAATGAAGAAGTTACCACTATCAAACAACTAAGAAGTGGCACAACAGAAGGGGTGGAGCCTAAACAGGAAGCACATGAGGCTAGTGTCACATCTGTCTCTTCATTAAAGGAGAGATGATTTACAGAGGAAACCGTAACAAGGAGAGATGAGCAATAAGAAAAGAAAAAACAGAAGGAAGTCTGCTAAGGCTACCCTCCTTTTCAGCAGAGATATCGGATGTATTGTACCTTGTTCAAAACTAGGAGTCCGTCTCCAGCGACGACGGTAAAACCAAAATCCAGTGGCTGTCAAAAAATGAGCAGCCACCACCAGGATGGGCGTTAAGACTGTAGGGTCTGTTAGAAAGTCCATCTCCTTACAAACGTCCAGAAAAGTTGCTCAGGTTCTTAATCTCCCAGAAAATGACAGTTAATGTCACAAACGAGGATTAAAATCAGACGCAGTTCTGCAGCACGACAGCTGAAGGGCTTCAGGTAAACAAGTGGGGAGTTTAGAAACGTCAGATGGCAAATAGATGAGGATCCCTCTTCCTCACTTCTCCTGTTCTGACAAAACACAAAGACATTCCTGCTTTCCTTTGTCCAGCATCTCTCCCGTTTGAACATTCAACTCCTAATAACTTCTGAGTCCTTCTCTCCATTCAGATGCCCTCCCTCGCGCTCTCTCTCTCTCTCTCTCTCTATTTTTCACTCTGTCTCAATGTCGCTCGCTCTCTGACACTCTAACAGTGAATTCCAATCCCCTGAAACAAACGTCCAGACTGCAGCCGTTGCTCAGTGCTCGGTTGGAAAACCAGTAAATAAATGAAACAGAACTAAACAGACGGAAATGTGACTGTGGTTCCCTCACACTTTCTAAAGAAAACCACATAGGGGGATACCCACATGCTCTTCTTCCTGTGTTTTTGCCTTTCCATTTATGAATGTTGAAATAACATTACGTACATTAATGGAAGTAGTATACAGATCCTTTATTTCTGCACTCAAAACCTTACCTATGGAAGTATTATCAGTAAAAGTAGTCATTGTGCAGTAAAATGGTCCCTGTCAGTGTTTCACTATTATTTATGATGTTTTGGGTTCATTTTACTGCTGCATTCATGTGTGTTTTACATTTTACTGCTGTGCCTGTTTAAGGCTGAGCTCATTTGAACTTCTTTATATACTGTTTTATGTGTATTTTCATCTACAGCAATGCATCTTATTCTATAAGTTCGTCATGTTTGTAGCATTGCTGAGTATCTCTAAAAAGTCAGCTGTTCGTGAAACTCAAAAAACAGGCCAGTTTTCAGCTTTGTGACGATGCATTTTACAGCGAATCTAAGAGGGTTTTTAAACAGTTTATTTAGCGCAAGAAGGAGGAGGATTTGAAACTCAACCCATGAAGGAAACACGTCATCCTCCAGTTTATCACAAACATTCAAAATCAACACAATTTGGAGATACGTGGTTTTTACTCGACAAGAAGAGGATGAAAAACTGTAAGAAACTAAAGCTGTCGCACAAATGTAGTGGAGTAAAAAGTACAATATTTGCATACAGTACCTGAGTAAAAATATTTGCACATGTTGCACTCGTGGATGTCATTTCGCACATGTTGGCAACTGTATGTGCAAGGTTTGTGTAGGGATGTGTGACACTAAAGTATTGTGTGTGTGTTTACCCCTGTTGCTATGAGTGAGTAATGCTTCCTGGCTGTGATATTTATTAACAGCTATCTTTGAGTGATGGCCGCCGAGTGTGGCGACGTGTTCAAAAACTCCAGACAGAGCAGGCGTATGATCAAGGTGATCACTGTGTGTGTGTTCATGTTAGACACCGTGAGTCAGCGTGATTCAGGCAGCAGACTGGAAGGCAGGGGGTCCTAGAGTTACAATCACCTCCCAGAGAATCATGTGTGTGGTGAAGTTATCAAGTTAGCTCAGAAAAGCCACTGACATTTTGATCCTAGCAACCTCTAGACAAAACAATACACAAGCCCAATCAATCTGATGACATTTCATCACCGTCAGGGGAAATCTTCATCTCACAACGTCTGTGGCCCTCTGGTTTATTTCAACACAAATCACACAGACTCTAATTTAAAACCTTAAAACATGGATTTCAGCAGCATTTTGACCACACTGAACTATCTGATTACAGAGAGAGAACAGTAATGGGTTCATTTCTTATTAGTCATGTCCTAATGACATAATAACCAGACAACATGAAGGTAATGGAGATGTGATCATCACGCCAGCTGTTTATGGGGCTTTTCAGCAATATCACATACTGAGGCTTAAAGCCTTTGGGTTCCCATCCTGACAGAACTACATTAGTGCTTAAGGCAACTGGTCGCCTTGTTGGTTCTTGAAGACATTTCTCCTCTCATCCAACAGGCTTCCTCAGTTCAGACGTACTGTAGTAAGAGTTCATTTGTGAGGCCCATGACCTTTTCTATCCATAAACAAATTAAATCCATCGAGCAATTAGAGGAGGATATGGTGGGGGAGGAGTCAAATGACAGCATGAGGGTGAGGCGTGATTAAATACAATAAATTAAACTCAAACAGAATTACAGTACAGTAAAGTACAATCAATAAAGTATAAATTATGGTGGTTTGTTTTGCAGGATTATGGACATGGTTTTCCAGTGGCCTGTTATGCATCTCAACAGGCTGACGCTGCAAATTCAAAGACTGATCCGATATATGACTGACAAAGACAAAGACAGGATCAATTCTGATGATGCTCTGTGTTCGAGTTTGCTTTGAGGTGGTTGAGTATGTGATTGTTTTCTTTTCCCAGGTAATTAATGTGGGTGGTCCGTGCCATGTTTCTTTGGAATGTTCTGAGTGATTTATGGGGCCTTCAAGGTATTTAACCTCTTTGGAGTCGTTAGCACCTACATTGCGGTTAAGAGGTGTTACCCGCCCTAAACTCACCTGAGTCAAGGTGTGCATGGGTGGGGAACTGCCTGAGGAGGGACTGTATTATATGTGGCATAACAATAATGACTGACAGCTAATCAAAATACATCTGGCTTCACAGAGAAAATCACATTAAGCACGTCACATTAGCACTGCATGTCACCTGATTTAACTTTTATTCATCTTATTAAGAATATGAATAAGAAAACAGTTGGTCCACCTAAGTGCAGTCAGTGACAATGAAGGCAGACTGGAGCCACAGTTTTCAGATCACGTGGTGGATTATAATGGACATTGTGGATAATGTTTGTGAACCTTTTGAGATAGTAAACACATTTTTTGTTCAAATATTTAGTGTAACACGTTTATTATTGTACAAGGGAAGGTGAATTAATAAACCCTTCTTTGCCTTTTCTACGGTGGGAGGTTTGTGGATAACAGGTAAGAGAAACATGTCTTTTTCAAGAACCAAAAAGTTGTGTCACCTTCTACTAAAGCATTTAGGATGACCATAACCTACAAGACTAGAATCAACCCAGAAATTACCCGGGCTTACAGTCATAAAACCGCTAAAGATAAAAAATAACACTTTGAATGCTGAAATAATGTAATAAAAAGGATAAAGATGAGAAAGCCTACAATAAAAGTACAAAAGGAGAAATTATATTAACTATCAGATCAGTCAAATAGTGACTCTGAGAGAGAAAAAGGAACAAAGTGAAAGAGTAAAAAGTGAGAAGAGACTGAGGAGGACATGTAGCAACCACATGTCTGGTGTGGTAAAGAGTGTGATGCCGCCACTGTGGGGCAGAAGAGACCAACATGTGTGTTTGCTGGGCTGCAAAACACCACCAGTGTTTGTACTCACGGTCACTTTCAGCACCATGAAACCACAGACTGTGTGTGAAGCAGAAAGATTTAACAACTGCATACATTAAAACTTAACCTACCTATAAGTCAATTACAAACCACTCTGCTCCGAAATGTAACTGTATTTATTTACAGTATGTTTGTTAGTTTTCTCAATCATTTTAGGTGTATTTATTCTGTTGAATGTCCCCTCGACATAACTGAAATCAGGGCATGTCCTCAGAGGTTCTCCAAGATTTAAATGAAGGTTGAATGAATGACATTAAAGCCTGTGTGATCTCTAGACGACTTCCTCTGATGCTGATACTGTGCTATTGTGTGTGTGTCACAGTCAAGAGGTCAAGGGTCAAACCTCATGTCCCCTCGTCTGTAGAAAATGCTGCGTTCGGAAACTGAAACCACGCACTCACACACAGACACACACACGGTGTAATAAAGCCTGGGGATGATGTCAGACTACAGTATAAGCTCAGCACAATAGGGAGGAAAGAGAAGAAGAATGATGGAGGGATAAGAAAAAAAAAAAGAAAAAAGACAGAAGAGTGTGGGAAGCGACGAGGGAGAAGAGAAGGAGGGAGAGTCTTCGACGTTATTGTAGGACGCGGAGTCGCGTTGGCCTTGTGTCAGGAAGTGAATGACCCTTTTCATTCAGATATCACAGATAGAAATCTCACACCGATGAGAAAGACACACACAGCCTTTTGGCCACAGATTCACTACTGTCTCTCACTGAAATACATTACAAAGTATTGAGTATTAAGATTTCATTATCATGACAACCTGAATCACTAATATCACTCTACTTGTCGATCATGTTTGCGTGTTTAATTCTGCATGTATCACGTTTGCGTGTTTAATTCTGCAGCTCATCACGCCTCCCCATCTCTCCCTGCCCCCAGTCCAGCTCATTTCTCCCAGTCAGCATCCTTTACATAGATACCCAGGACGCCAGCAAGGTCACCCTGACACACAAACACAAGCACACAAGCACACACAGACACAAAACACCAGATATATACTATACTCTCATGCTCTGAATTTTTCCACTTTGCTTTCACATGTGATACTTATATTCCTCTCCAAAAACAGAGAGATGGGTGCAGCTGCAGCCATAGAAGTTATCTGCATATGGAAATGCACTGCAGGCTGATCACACGGAGGAACAATGTTTACATAAGCTGCAGAAATGTCTGAAGTATGCATCCCGGTTTGCGCCTGTGATCATTCCCCCGTCAAATGTTTTCTAAATTATATACAAAAGGCACACCTTGCAACTAAAACTCATCAAAAAGAGAAGACAAATATCAGTCATGTTCACGGTGGCCATCACCTTTTGATTGACATGATTCACCTTTGTGCACAACATTTAAAACACTTTTACAGATGTGAAAATCCAAATTTACTGATAAACTCATTTAAAAACAACAGCTGGTCAAAATGCTGCGCAATCAAAAACAGCAAAATCCATAAAAAGAGCATGAAAAATAAGCTGGTGCTCCAGCTGTGTGAGGAAACAACTGCAGAAAGAGACAGGAAAAAATATGACGACGAGTTGAAGAGCAGGATGAGGAAAAGGACAGTCACATAAGTGTGATAAATCCTCCAGCCTTGGACTTTCATGTCCACACAGCTGCAACAAAAATGAAAAATCCCTCCTCTTTCAGCCCCTGCGGATTCTCTGACTGAACTCGGTCAACTTCATATTTAATATCTGAGCTACAATATTCTGATGTTTGAAGATAAATCACTTTAGGGAGAATGCCAAAAGCTGAACCAATGCCAAATTCAGGAAAAACATCAACTACAAAACTGATATAAGTCTTATTTTGTCCTTATCAACAGTTCAAAAACCAATTAAAACTGAGAAAAAGTAATCAGTGACTGTTCGACCCAATTTACTGGTTAAATTTTAAAAGTGAATCACAACTTTACAGCAAACATATAATTTCAGAGATCATGAAAGTCTTCTTCCAACAAAGCTAAATGCTGCTGATCACAGTCTTCTGTCCTTATGAAAAGATAAATCCAGTGATGCTTTTAATGGAACAGGGTCACAATAATACCCACTGCTTCTATATGTGAACACAACAGTTTTTCTGGGACTTTGATCAATACACAAATGCATGTGGATCGACTGTGACATAATATCACTGCTTGCCAGTCTCCCACACTGTTCCGCCGGCAGCTGCCTGACCTCTGACCTCACCATCGGCAAAGCAAAGCAGAAACACTTCCTGTCTGGAAATCGAGCCGGCCGCCACGGTCCTGAACCATCCAGACA
>JAPQRN010000003.1:21524802-21545219 GCA_037367275.1 Coranthus polyacanthus
ACAAAACACAGGGAGGGAGGCAGAGATTTACTGAGGAGATAGTCCTGCAAGTGTTGAAAAGTGGGAAGTCTGCTCATCTGGAGTCTGGACACAGACCTGAGGTCAGTTTGGAGCTGACACTTCCCAACTTCTGCTTTAAGTAGTAGCTCAAAAAGATAAAATTTATCTTGTAAAAGCTGCCTTCCTCCATCAGCCCTGTAGGTATGTCTCATCTCCTGCTCGTTAAACAAACATTCACTGTGTGACAAGCCAATACCGGACATTTCTTCTCAACAAGCAAACAGTGATGTAACAACATTTCTTAAAAAAACTGTTTTCCGACGACTGTGTTTCAGGAGATGAGGGGGTTTCTGTGATGAGAGAAACGAGGAAAAACTCTTCAGACACGTGAACATTTGAACTGGGAGTCAAACTGGGTCATCTGCCCTGCTGCTGCAGAGTCCAAAAATGTCAAGAGAGCAACTCTGTTTCTGGACGCCTGAATTCCTGCATAGCAAAATTAAATTACTTGGCTGAGAAAACAGGAAAGGTTTCGGGCCTACACACCCAAGAATACAGAAACACACCAACACAAAGAGACGGAGAGAGCTCCAAAGCTCTTGTTTTCAGGAAACAAAGCCCAATTACCCCTGTCCTTTCTCTCACCCTGCATAATAAGAGAAAAGAACAAAGACTGGAGCACTTAACATCTATGCTCTATTCCCTCTGCGCCACACTGACACACAATAGAGATAGATTATTTAAGCATAGAACAATTCATATCAAGAAAATGTCTGACCTAATAGCACAAAAATAAACTACTGCTTGACCATGATTTGGGTGACACATGTGGGACAACAGCACGTTCAAATTCAACTACTGTATTTGTCAGCATTGGCGACTGTAAGAGACAACACGCGAACCACAGTCTGCAGCATTAAAGTCACACACTTTAAATACCCGACCATCCAACCTGACTTCACTTCCAACCCATATAAACAGTCCAAAATGTGTCACACTGTTATATCACACTAGAGACAAACCGAACCATGGTTCAGTTTGATCCAGACAGAGGCCACCTCCTTCAGACCAAGGTTCTGCTGTTTGGTCCGGACTGTGAAGAGTTCACAGGAGGTTTCACAACTGCAATTTGGTTTGGATCAAACTGAAAAGTCCAAAAGCCAGCAACAAACAAGAAACAAACAAGTTGTGAAAGCGCACTCATTAAACAACCACTGCGGCTGTGCAATAAGATGCGCATCGTGGAAAAAAATGTCTGTCATTTCATATTGTGGTCTATCATTTATAACATGTCACAAACCATATACTTCATTTGTCATCTGGTCAATATTTTGCATTGGCCACATAAATGCAGGCAGGAAATGTGTATGGAAGCAACACAAACATGGAGGAGAGTTAACAATTCTGAATAGGAATCAATTATTTTAATGGAAGTTCCAAATAAAAGATGAAATTAATCAAATCTGAAGTACATTATGGTTATTTTAAACCATTTCTTATTGTATCGTGATATATACCATTACTGCAACATAACATTACACATGCCATTGCCCATCTCTACTATGGACAGGACAGTGATACTGTCCAATTAACACAAGATGCTGCTTGGTGGGAAACACTAAATATCTTTTGTCATGAAGTGTTTGAATAAATGACCAATAATGTGTCCTTTCTGGTGAAGACAGTCTCCTAGAAAACACACTCTCCTGGTTATTGTGCTGGAAGTTTGTTTTGCTTTGTGCACAGCATAAACACACTGAGCCCGGCTGGATTTACCTAAGCAGGAAACCCACCTGACCTGTGACCAGGTGTCGACATGCTCAGCATGACAACAACAATGCCGACCTTTAAAGCATTAGATGACCGGTCAGTGCCTTCCTCGGGGTAAAGGACAAAGGTCATGTTTGTGTGTGTTGAGTTCACCAAGATAATGTCATCACACAGCCACTGTGCAAGTAATTACCCTGTAACTTACTCTTTAAATGTGAGCTTTTATTCATTTAAAGTAACCACAAATGTTCGTCGTTTACTCCGCTACAGCAGAGGAGCTGAAGCGTTAGAGCCGTCAGCCAGGATGGCACAGAGACGCCCTGCACGGATGGATGGTGGGAAAGGAGGGAGGGGACGGACTGAGCGATAGATTTATGACTCTGTGAGAAAAGAGAAGCTCCATCCAAACTCTTTTGATTCTAGGGTTTTTGTTAATTACAGGTTAATGAGCAGGAAGAGAGAAAGACACAGGGAGCCAGAGAAAAGAGAAAGGCACAGAAAGAAGGGGAGGAGAGTGGGAAAAGAAAAACTGTTTTTTAATGGAGATAAATTGCAGACACGCTACCATTAAAACACTAAAGTTGAAAAAAAGGCTGGAAAAAAAACAAGGGTAGGGGTTATGTCGGGGCATGGGATTTAAACAGGGGGTGAGATAAGGAGAGATCAAAGTCTAAGAGATAGAAAAGCACAAGATAAATGGAAGAAGAGTGAAAGTGAAAGAAAGGGAAATAATAAAAGGACATGTGAGGGCCGGAGACAAAAATAAAGAGACAAGAAAGGATGAAAACATCAAGAAAGAAAAAAAGGGGAACTGAACTCCTAACCCCAAACTTCCAGTGAGACATGGAGCACATGCAGGGCTTAAAATGTTCTTCCTCCTACTTTATTCATAGACATTCAGTTGTAGCAGCATTTTAAAAATAGGAGAAGTAACATACATTTCCTCAGGAACTGCATCACGTTCCATGTGTCATTTGGTATGGAATAATTTCAAAGCTGACTCTTTCTTTGAGGTTCCAAACAGGCAAATTTCTTACCAAATTTGGAAAACATGGATCAAATTCATAACCCCAGTGTGAGCAGACGATGTATGAGATGTATGTGAATAGTACAACCACAAAGACAGTTTAAAAGGTAGAAAATACTGTTAAAGTGACAAAATGAAGCTGAATTAGAAGCTGAAATGGATTTAAAAAGCCCAACATTAGCAAGAGTTTGAAGTAGAATGAAACTAAGTATACAGGTTGAACACATGAGGCTGAGTGAGAGACGTGTATAGTATGTGGAGTAGGAGTATATGGACATGTGTAGAGAGGATAAAGGAGTGGAGGTTCACCTAAGGAATGAATTAAGACCAGTATGGATGGTTTGCTCTACCTTCATCTATACATAAGCATATGGGGTTTCTGTATTTTTACTTAAGAGGCTCCAAATGAAAATTAAAGAGGAAAAAAAAAATAAATCAAAAAGAGGCTGAATGTGTCATAGGCCAGGAGTAGGTGTGATGTGAGAGGCGGGGAGAAGCAACAAGACATTTATGGGGTCGTGAGAGAGAGACGAAGATGAAGAAGAAGAAAAACACTTGTACGATGAGGTCAGTGGATGGGAAAAGACGAGGCTGAGGGACAAAGACAAAAAAAAGTGAGCGAATGAAAGGGGCAGGGGCAAAGAATGTGAAGAGTGTACACAAATACAGGGGACCCTCGCGCATAACCACGGTAACCAGGCCCTTAATTTTAACCCCAGCTGTTCTCGTTACCATGGACACCTCTCAATTAGGACCCCTCCACTCCCCGTCCTGTCCTATGGCCTTTCATTGGGGCACTTGACCTGAAGCTGTAATTATCAGGCTGTCAGAGGCGGCGGCGGCTCCTCGCTGCCATGACGTCAACATTTACATTCAATCTGCCAAAGGACTCAGTTTAGAGGCCTCTTTTATTTAGGCTTCTTTTTTTAACCTGACATCTCAAGATGACACATGCACTCAGGAACATTTAGTCACCTCTAACCCTTACACATCTATTACCGGTTTGCTTTTTAAAAGTTGGTGATCCAGAGAAAACGCAAATCTGCACTTGAAAAGTCACTCTGGATGTGAGCAACACATTTATTTAACGAACAGAAATGCAGGATGTTGGTTTTCAAAGGGAAAGCTCAGAACAAAAGCACAGTGGAGACGTCGGCTTTACAAATCACCTCTTTACTTTTTTATTTTTACAAGAATTACTCAATTAGTTCACTGTGAACCAATAATTGGTGATTAACAGATTTTTCAAGCACACTGTGCCGATTCAGTTTGTCAGTGTCTGTGAGGATTTTCTTTGTTATTTTTCACATTGAACTGAACACGTTTGGGTTTTGATTTGTTGGTGGAAAATAAATGAAATACTAAACTTTGGCAGAGGGAAATTATCTGACAATTGATTCATATTTAAGCCTAGAAAAGGACAGAAATAGCAAAAATTCAATATACCCAACAACTTAATCAATACTGAAAATAACCGGTGATCGAAACCCTATGAAAGGAGATCTATAACCCTCTGTGCTCTATAATTGACTGAGCAAAACATTAAAGCAGGTGTTTAGTTGATACCAGTGCAGGTTCTGGTTCTGTACTCCCCTCTCATAAAAACCACGTGTATCAGCAGTAATGACTTTGATTCTTTTTGATATCTTAATGGGTTTAGCGGTAAAACTGTCTTGAGAACAGCTTGTTAAATGCATAAAAAAGCCTGGATGAACAATAATAAAACTCGCTCTCACTCAAGGAAAGCCTCTGCTTTATTTTTATGGGACCAAAGTTCACGTGTCTTGTGCATTTGTTTATTTTTGCTCGTAACTTTGTGGGACTTTAGGCTGTTTTGCTGTCAGTGAAGCTGTAAGTTAGGGGTTTGTGTGCTGGACATACAGTGGAAGATTGAGAGTAGAGATCCATGTTTGTGTGAGAGTGTTTTCTCTGTGACGACAAAGCCAAAGACCACCTCGACGGAGCATCAAACAAGAGCAGAGGGGAGGAGCGATCGTAGATCAGAGAGACAGACAGAAGCTTCTCTGTCACTCTCACTAATGACCCTGAGCTGCTCTTTCCGCCCCCACGCAAAGAAACTTCACACTCTGTAATCGCACACACTTTTGCACCAACGACATCCCTTTTCCTGACGTTGTACAGAACACGAGTGAGCGTATCCTGATGAGCTGAGAGGCTGCAGGAATGTGAATTGTGCCTGACGGGAACACTGATATGGAAAGTGATCAATGGCAGTATTAATTGCTCCACATTTGACAGGTTCATTAGAGTCAGGTACCTTAAAGATTAAGTCTTGTTACATAAAGGGACAGTAATCCTCTTTTAATGAGCTCACGGGGAGAGAGGAGGCTCCACATCGGAATTTTGTGGAAAAATTATGTTTGGTGTATGACGACATAGACACCTGCTGCTGACGTGAAGTGACTGAACAAAAAAAAAAGAAAAAAGACTGAGGTCAGGAGAGGTCAGAAGAAGTACTGTGGGAAAAGGAAAAGATGTAGTAAAATGAAAACTGACACAACAAATAAAGGGCAATCCGCTAAATTTTACAACGAAAGCATGCTTAAAGGAAAATTCCAGTTAATTAACGTGATTTTTCAACATCATGATGTTACTGTACTCAGTGTCAGTGTTAATATCTGGAAACACAAAAAGTGGGAAAAATCTTGCAAGAAAGGGGCAAGAAATTGGATTCATTAGACGATTAGTTGCAATTAAATCTTCGGATCATATTAGGCGCTTTATTTGATATCTAAATGTTCAGCGCTGTTCCGGCTGTGTTAATTCTGTGTAATTACTGTTGACAGCATTGATTTGGATGATGTAATTAATTTAATTTTTCAATGACAGACAGAAAAACTAGAGGAGATGTGGACTCAAGTTGATCACCTGGTTTTACTGTTAGTCTTTCTATTGAGCGTGGTTTGGCCTCTGGAGCTGGTCCTCTTGAATACGTGTCCATTGGTCATTTCAACAACCTGATTATTAGTATGGAAATGCCATTTGTCCAAATAACTTTAGACGACAATAAAGTGTGTGCAAACAGGTGTATTTATGTATTATTTTCTAAATCTTAACCGTGGCATTAACGCAGCCTAAATACAACGGTGATTTTGTACATTTTACTGTTAATCTGAGGTATTTTGTGTCATTTCTTCTGCTTCCTGTAGGGACACTTATCAGTCATGCATCATATCAGAGGGTCAAACAACATATTTAATCGTTCAGGCTGGAGGACTTGTTGCAATCTGGCCTTCATCAGTGTATCACTACTGGGCAGAAGACCTTTAATGAACATGGAAAGCACCTTTTTAAACTAACAGAGATGGAAACTCCAGGTCAAACAAGTGAGAAACAAACAGGTGGTGCTGAAATGAGAACAAGGGAGGAGATTCTTTTCAAATGAGATCATAATTAACCAAAAAAAAAAAAAAATGAATGCACACAGTCAAACCTAAATTACCTACATTCACAAACACAACCACAAACAGGCCTGCTTTGTACCCCACACTATGTACACAGACTGTGTAAACTTTCCTAGCAGTATCTAAGCTTCTGTTTGAGCTAAGACACAGACAGTGTCCCATTTCCAGTGGTGACGCAGGCCTTACAGCCTCACAGCGCGTTTCTTCAACTTCAAAAGCTCTAAAAATAAATCTAAGTACAACTGTCTCTATCTTGGAAATAAACCTGAGGGCCTGAAAAACACAGGGAAACGTTTTACATTTCTGCAGACATTACTAGATAAACTAAAGTCCATTTTTCTCCTCTCCCTCTTTCACTGCTCACAGACAAATATCCGCTCACCACCATATTTTTTTTTAAGCTTCTCTCAACTCAAATTATGGACTCGACTCAGTATCACACTGAGATAACACTATGTTTCCCAGGGCGCTCCCCCGTCTCCAGGAAGTGGAGCCAGCCGAGCTCTTCGAGGTGGAGCCTGGAGGCGCTGACGGAGTCTGGGACATCCGGAAGTAAACAGGAAGCAGAAAAACAGAGCAGAGCCTCTGTCCCACCAAGACAGCAGGAGACGAACTCAAAGGAAAACAAATGGAGCTCAGTTTGTGTAATTGTATTTGTAATTTCTTTGTGTAGTTACATAAAAGGCTTTGTTATTTATTTAAGTTATTTATGTCAAATCTGTCCTGTGAAATTATTATTTGCAAAGCCTAAACAGGTGCAAAAAAGTGCAGTACCAATAAATGTCTCTATCTAAATTAGATTTATACAATAATAGTGGCATAAAACGAACACTGACCACAATTATCTGAAGCCCTTAATCAAATAAAATCTCATAAATGTGACAGCCCTAACAAGGGGAATGAGTTCACTTAAATATGAGATTTTATTTCAGCTATTTATAGGCTACTTTTCAAATTTAAGAACATTATTAAAATTGATTTACACTGCTGAAAACGCAAATCTAACTCTGTCTATCTGAGACTGGAAATCCCCATTTAAATCTGCCAAACACTTTCTGTACAGTCAGACATCTCATCATTATTAATTTAACGGTAGTCAATACATCTTGTCTGTCAGACTGTGTTTGGGTACAGGATGTGATGTCTGCTTCATGACACCTAAAAATAAACACTCATCTATTCAAGAAGTCATATAAATCATTAACTTGACAAACTGATTTGACAAGCAAAAGTGATTTTTACTAAACCGTTTGCTGACAGTCTGAAAGAAGCTAGTTAAAGTCAAAAGTTAAATGATGATGCACTGCGAGAAAAGAACATGCTGAGGTCAGTTTTGTTGGTTCAAGTTATTAACTGTAATGGTATTGAGTATCCATGTGACTGGCTGGGTATGATAAGTGCTTGGTAATGCTGACAAACTATGCAGATGTGTTTAAGGTCAATCAGTAATACCATTCAGGATAGGTAAACGAAGACAAAAAGGAACCTGCAGTGAATCCGGACAAATAACTAATCAGTGCAGCAGGCCGAGCCAAATCACATTTAACCCCAACCTTATTCATTTTAGTCAACAGCAGCTCTCGAGCCAACAGAGTCATGAATAAAATGTAAGTAAACAAACACAGCTGACTCAAGCAATGCTTCCCAAAAGCCTCTCTACCAGGAGGAATTTACCCACAGGACTATTTGGCAGCAGACAAGCTAAGAAAACACTTTTATCTCCATGCAGATTATGTGTATGAAACGTCCATCCCTGCTTTGCACTGACTGAGATTGTCTTCGTTGCTGGACCTGAAGCTTAAATATTTGTTATACCTTATAGGAGTCTACATATAAGTGCCACAGTGAAGTCGGCTGAAGTGCTGTGACATTTTCAGTCGTTCTCTGTTGTGCCTTGACCTTTAGTTCTCCATCGTGGCTCTGCTCAGGGGGATTTGGGAATGAATAAGAAGCCCGTTAAATTAAAAGGCCACTGATTGAGGCTTCTGCCCAGTCCCCATTGTCGACAAGACCAAAATATGAATCTTTATTTAGATTACAGCTGCAACAATTAGTAGATTGATTTGTTGGCTGAAAAACAGTTGTTGACACTGAGAATTTTACTTCATATATGTCATTATATACTCTTATTGATTGTGCAAAAAATAAAGACAGAACATGAAAAGAAAGCAAACACATTTGTCCAGGAGCTACTCCACATTAATGACCAGTCAGGAAACTGTACAAATTTAGTTCCGGATCTTGATACCCAAACTAAACCTAAACTCTTCTGAACAACAAACTCAGCATTAAGTCTTCTTCCGAAATCAAAGCCCTTTTCTACTGGAGTGTTTTCATCTCCTCCTTCTTCTCATCCTCCTCGCCTACACACTCGCCTGCAGTCACAGTGTCACACAGCTCACACCATCCGCACTACACACACATGCACACAGTAATTACATGCACAAACTGCGCTTCATCCTGCATGATTATAGCCCTGTCAATGTGGGGAGAGCGTTGCGGTCACAGAGTCAAAGATACAAGGAGAGAGCATGAAAGACAGGGAAAGTGAAGCTAACAGTGTTTCTAATAGGCACACGTGGAGGCAACAGGCAATAAAATACTCTCAGATACATAAATACTCTTTGTCTGAGAAATGTAAGATAATGCCAGAATAGCAGCATATTTTTGCAGTGTGAAAACTGGCACAGAGACACCGTTTCAGACGTATCCTATGGTGGGCGCTGCAGCCCCAGCAGCAGCATTCAGGGGCTGTGGAGGATAGTTAAAGGTAGTTAATGATGCGTCACACAAATGTACTTCACAACAGGTTTACGTGGCAGCTCCGTGCGGCCCGAGAGGCGACGGTGGGACCGCACCCGCCTGCTGCGATGCAGATAAACATGAGACGACGCTTATCACGCTCAACACATGAGGATGAACGCTACTGGAAACGTGAGAGCGCGTTAGTGTCAATGAGCAGCTGACCAGAAGCTCAATCGGCCAATCAGAATAGAGGTGCGCATTCATGTTGATCCAATGTGCTTCATCAAAGAAGCTCTTCTAAGGATGATAAAGCTGCTGATTAGAGAGGGCTGCAGAGTTATGTATTACTAATTAATGATGTTAAACCGAGTAAAGCAGCAGATGCACTTTCATACCCTGTCAGTAATAACAAATACGTCTAAAAACAGTGACTAACTAACAACTAAAACACAGATCAAGACATTTTAAACCCTTATTTAGTGATTTTATCACGTTTATAACTTACAAACTGACGTGCTTTTCATGGTGTAGATTTTTATTACCACATAAACCCTTATTTACAAACTGAACTAACACATTACCATTTATTTTGTCTTAATATCATTTAAATCAATTGCCATTAAAAGAAGACATGATCAACATCGGTGCCTGCATCTATTCAGACTCAACTATGTATTCAGGTCACATCTATCTAGAGCTATTTTGAAGGCATTAGACTTAAAAGTTAAATGTTATTTAATGGACATGTTACTGCTTCTTGCAGCACTGATTCACATAATAAAGAGCAGTTTGGATTAACTGCCTGTCAATCACACTACACTTACATGCACACATATATTCCACGATTATTCCAAATTTGATAGAGATCACGTAAACAGCACATGGATATTCTGAAATAGGCCTCTTCAAAGTATGTGCGTTGTACACAAACCAACTTTTCAGGCTAGAATATCTTGTCAATGTTGGGAGTGTTTGATGGTAAAGTCAGAGATAATGTATCGTGTACGATCTTAAATAATGCTCAACAGATGTGACAGCGCTTTGATTTTGCCTCATCACAGCAGACCAGGTTTACACTCTGACGTAAACACACACTTGACTGTTTTTAGTCTAGGTTTTAGTGAAGCTGTAACCATAATACGCCATCTTATTAAGCTAATCCATCTTCGTTAATGCTGGTCCCACTGTGATCAGTTCTAATCAAGCAACACAACTGCAGGAGATATTAAGCTGGCACCTTGGGTGAAACTTAAATGAAGATGCACAAATGCAATTTATTTCCTGACAACTCCTGAAAAAAAAGTCTGGTGAAAACTGAGAATTACAAAAAAAAACCCCAGGCATATATACACAGAGTACAGGCTGCTACTATGACTCCTCCTCCTCTAATTCTGTAACCTGGTCTCATTGTAATGTGGAAACAAACAACCTCCAGACGTTTACGTAACCTGATCAACAGGCTTTGAAGTTCACAAGTGCAACTTGTCTGCTCGCGACACAATACAGTGAGTGAAGGAGACTTTCAGCACTGGTCACACTGAAACAACCTGCATTATCGAGCTCTTAACCGAAGAACTGAGAGGTAACGAACGAAAAGTCAAGTCTGGATTCATTAGTGAGAGGTCTGTTTTATCCGTGAGCACCTAAGATACTAACCTGTTAAAGCATGTAAGAAATTAATCGCAGCAAAACTGTGTTACTTTGGAGCCTAAGCTTGGCTCAGAGAAACGGTTTAAGGCAGCAGGGACAGTATTTTAGTGACTTTAGTTTTGTGGTTCAGACCTCTCGTTGGGAAAGTCAACTTGAAATGGTTTGGACTCCACAGATTACTCCTAACCACTGACACAAAATGCCTCCAATACTGACTGAACAATTTTCAGTCATGAAGTGAGTTATTTTTGGACATTTTGGAAAATTTTTCGACTACACTGGTTTTACGTCCGGAGTCTGGTAAAGACATTAATCGTAATTGAAGCATTAATGTCAAGATTCTGTTTTTCCTGCTTAAATTATTCAAGATAAAACCTAAGACATGCAGCCAAAAGAATATCAAAACTAACCGCTGAGTTCTTTCAGATGGTTCGACCAGTCATACTTGAGTGTTTTCTGCCTTTTTAGGTTGTTGAGGTTTTAAACTGGATTCAGATGCAGACGCTGTAACAGAGAGTGGAACCGAGACAGACCAACACTCTGTTTGGACAGATAATTTGATCTCATGACCTCATTCATGTCTTGGAGGAAATTTGCAGTCGATCGGAGGTTGTTACTGCCAGCAAAGTGACAGACAAGGTGAAGACAGGGCGCAGTGTCTGAGTGGGAGGGGTGAGCGCTTCTTTATCCTGTTTGGATGTGCAGGAGGATGTTACGCTCAGCGATTGGTAAATCCTACAAAGGAAACGAGGAACTATTCTGATTTCATTCTATGTATCAGGTGCAAATGCAAACAATTATATGGATCAGCTTCTAAATGTTTTATATTATAAAGAAATTAATATGTTTGGACTTTTTTGTTTTAGGACTTTTCAAGGACAACGGTCCAATCTACCAGGTGTGAGAATCACGATACTATCATGACATGTTGCCCACGATAACAATGATCTCACAATTTGAGCAACGATTACTTGATTAATCGATTAGTTGTTGACTATTAAACGACGAGGGTTTTAATAGAAATATTGATATTTGGAGCCAGTGTATCAATAATTCCCGCATCAATATTTACTTTGTCCGCTTAAGCTTATACGCGTGTTGCCTTTTTGTTTTTGTGTAACTTCATACACGTTGTTGTAAGAGGTTGCAGTTTAGCAGGGTTAGCCTAATGGATTAAGTCTCCGAGGGGAGCTGGAAAAGTCAAAGCTAAGGGACCAAGTCAACACACACTCACACGCGCTCAGTGAATACTGATCCACACTGGTTTCATCTACCTGCTGTTCTTGTCTCGATCAGCTCCAAATACACATTTTCTCATCAGCTGCCAGATGGCTCATCCCACCTTGCAGGTGCACCCACCTTCCAAGTAAGCTAATTACCAAGAACACTTAGTGCAAACTTGATGCCTGAACACTCGTCCCCTCCTTAGAAACACATACAAGCCCAGACACCTCCCTCTTATTAAGTAATTTTCACTGCATGGCACCAGTTCAGTGTGACTGTAGTCCGGCGTCAGACATAATCACATCAAACGGTTCAATTTTCAAAAACATGTTTTTAAAGTTTTGCGTTAAGGCAAAGATCAAGGTACATGCAGCTCTGAGTATTTATAATCCACACTTGCATCCTTCCAGTCCAAGTCAATCTCACTCCAAACAACTTTACACCCATGACAAACATAGCAAAAGACAAACTCATGACAGAGGAGACAACAATGGAGCTAATGTTAAGTTACTAAAGTCAAAAACCACTCATATGACTGGATTATTATGAACTGAGCCAACACATGGCAGCTTATGGCTTCACCCATCTCACTGCCTAGGAGCCATTTCTGTGAACACGCTGAAACAAAGGCCTCTTGTATGTGACTGGAATCATAGCTGAGAGTTTGGTCCACTACCATCTCCACCACATGGCACACGGTCCAGGCTGGACTCGGATGCCCCCGACTCTTGTCAAACAGCATCTTGGTCACCTGAGGCCAAAGTGAACTGGACTGGATAATTGAATATTGGATAACTAAATATTCCCAAATGGAAAAGGTGTCTGTACTGTCTTTGTTAAATTGAGTCAGACGTTCTTTTTGATTTACAAAAACAAAAAAAAGGAAAAAAAGAAAGAAAGTAGCAACAACACAAGTTTTTCTACTAAAGCTAAAATCTCCTCAAAGGCCAGAAGGAAACTACAAATGTCTTGTTATAGGAGTCTATGAGTAAAACAAGGAGGTGTGATTAAGGCTGGGTGTTGTCACAGTGACTAAAAGCAGCAAGGGGAACACTGCGTTGCATAGGAAGCACATAAATAATGAACAAATATACACCTCCTCAATGGATGACTCAGTGTCACACACACCATCTTCTGCATTCATAAAGACAAAGAATACAAGAAAAGAAAGAAAAACAGAAGTTACTAACAAAATACGTGATTACATTTAATGATTTACGTACTTAAGTGGGTCATTTTTCTGTCAATCACATGAAAAATGGATGGGAATTCAGTAGAGTGCATACCTCCACTAAGGCCCCACAGCCCTGCAATTCAATCAATTCATCATATTGATGTTTTGAAAACTGTGTCAGCTGTATTTCACAGTAGAGTTCAAGAAGTCAACTAAAATTGGACTCAAGTAGAACAAGTATGTAGCAGCAGTAATAACCCAAGATCAAAAAACACACTCAAATAAATACCATATAGTAAAAGGCAAAAACAAGTGTGATTGTGTGAACAAGCTGATATTATTACAAGCTGATGAAGTAAAATGACTTAAGGTATGAAAAAGTGTGTTGGTTTTGGCTCATGGGCATTTAAGGTGGGAAAATGAAAGAAAAACTGTCAGGATGGATGGATTCTGCTTTCATTAACTACTGTTTGTTATACAGCTCGTACTAGTAGAGTACTTTGGTCTTTCAGTTCATGAACCTGAAACATAACACTGCTGTTGGAACCAGGGGCACTGACACAGAAATGCAAAAGCAAACAGAAAATCCACTGAGGGGAAAAGAAAAAGCTCACATAGTGAAGTAAAGTATGTGCAGATAAACAAGCGTAACTTCAATCTACCTGCAAGACTGCAGCGGCACATGTCATGTGAGCAAACGAACAGGTAGAGAGAGTGAGAATGAGAGATAAGAAAAGAAGCTGTCAGCTACTCCACCTTAAACAAATGGAGACCGAGCTCCTCGGATAGCCCCGGCCTCCAACCCATTCACACACCTTCTGTGTGTCCGATACACAGCTATTCAGCGGCTCATTAGTCTCCTGAGGCAGGTGACAGCAGATAAACACGGGCTGAAACAAAGAACAGCCCAGAGAAGTACACTTCTCATCTCATTTCTGAAGAGGAAACATGTGCCTGAGCCGTTCCCTGAGGTTTCAGAGAGGAGATGTGAGTGGCTACAGATGGTAGAGGGACTCCACGGCCCCGAGGGCGTCAAACAAAAGGACAATGAACTCTTAGCATGATACGACAAAACAGACGATATCAGAGCCCGTTCTCAACTCCAACTTCAAAACCTACACAAAATAGAAGATCCCTTTGTTAAAAAGCCTTTCAACTTTTTTTTTTTTTTTTTTTATAAATTGGAATTTATTGTAGAACTCCAAACATAAGAAGCTGGAATTTTTTGGTTGAACACTTTCTGTTGCGCACGATAACAATGATCTCACAATTACAGCTGCAACAGTTAGTTAATTAGTTGTCATCTATTAAATTAATCGGTAACTATTTTGATAATCAAAAAAAAAGACTGAATTGTGGGTTTCCAGCTTCTAAAATGTGAATATTTTCTGGTTGCTTTCCTCCTCTATGACAGTAAACTGAATATCTTTGGTTTGTCGACCAAACAAGACATTTGAAGACGACACCTTGGGCTTTGAGAAACACTGATCAACATTTTCACCATTTTTTTGACGTTTACAAAATTGAGAAAATAATCGACAATGAAAGTAATTGTTAATTTACTGAATTTTCTCTGATACAGGACTTAAATCCTCCACACCACACGCTCCAACTACAACAAACAAGCATTACATAAAACAATAGTACAATATACTTGTTTAAAATAATAATTTCACAAATATTCACAAGTCCGCTGCACAATCATTAAAAATATAATTTCTTGAATCCGTAAATGTCACATTCACCATGTGGCAACTCAAGAGCAAACTGAAAGCTGATTTTACGTCACAGCAACTAATTCGCTTCATGTTGGTTTTCAGTTTTCACCACATCCTCTTGTAATACTTTAATTTACAGCGGTGGTTAAATGTGTTTGCATATGCTCTCTAAGTGTTTGATGAATTAATTACACTTCCCACATGGCCCTAAAAGCCACTAAGCAGTTTACCTCAGCTGTAATTTAAGGGGTTAAAGGATACTGTAGGTGAATCTAACTCGGCCTGACACCCACCACACTAAGACCTCAGACAGAACAGCTGCTGAGGGGGGTGAGAAGACTCCGCCACATAATATCAGCAAACCACAAGTAGGAGCAGGTGTGGCCTTGGCCGTGGTAAAACAACTAGACAAAAGAAAGGGGGTCAGTTTTTAAATTTGAATGCAGCCTCGACATCGGGACAACTGTAGAGAGGTTTCTCAGTGGCGTTCGCAGACAGAGCGGGAGAGTGAGCAGACAAAAGGTTTCATGTTCTTCACGTCTCTCAGGCTTTATAACCACTAATTAGACAAACTTACAGAACTAGAAACAAAAGTGTTTTAAATCTCTGTTACAAAACTGACTTTTAAAGATGGATATCAGCAGATTATAGCTGCCTGCAGGCTTCGCAGAGGAGCTGATTCAAGTCACCTGCTACAATGGCTCGTAAGAAACACGTCTCAGAATGAAGAATGTCTCCAAAAGCACACAAACTTCAACACAAGCGGCAGCGGAAAGGTGTAAAGAGGACATATGTAGAGCTTTTACAAGGGCAGTCGGTAGAGCAGTAGGGGTAGGAATCACGATACGATGCATTACCTGACATTGCAAGACAGATTAACTGCACTGTGGTGTTGGTTTCATAGAAGAAACGATGTACTGTACAAAAACAGTGTCTTAGATTTTAGTGCGTCTTTAACAGACGGATGCACTTCCATGTCTGTGTGGCATCATTCCAAGAAGTTGTGCCTCTGAAGTCACAACCAGCACAATCTATTCTCGTACTATTTTGTCTGATCCCTTGAGCACATGTCTGCCAAGACCCAACTATCCTGTAATTCAATCAAACACAGTATCTTGCAATTATTGAAAAAGTCGGGGAGGGGGAAAATCCAGGACGTGCGACTTTTTATGGATCTTCTCCAAAATTTAATGGGTTCCTCTTTGGTCCATGCCCTACCATTCCACCAAGTTTAGTGAAAGTTGGTGCAGTAGTTTTTGTGTAATTCTGCTGACGGTCTAACAAATTAACAAACAGACGCAGGTGAAAACATGACATCCTTGACGGAGGTAAGTTTCTCTCCCTGCAGTGTGATAAACTCTGAACTCTGGAAATGATAAAAACTCACCATCCTAGTGCTGTACTACATCCATTCATCACACTTTACTGATGCTCTTGAAACAGTTTAGGTATAGGTAACAGGCAGCAGTGCACACTTCTAAAGTATTTGGGAGCTTTTAGCATTTTGTACTGAGTTTAAAATGAAAATGCACATACTTTGACAGAAATGAGTGTCAGTTTACTTTACATATAGCATCACAGTTGAATATACCATGCACAGGATTATAGAAAACTTGTCAGTCTTATGCTGTAGTTAGGACAGAATGTACAGACGTAAAACAAGACATCATCTCAGTCCAGAAACATGGGAGAGTCTGGTTTATGCTACGCTAGGCTAACTGTTGTGATAACAGCTGCTGAAGCAAAGCATCCCTGCCTGCTCCTGCACATCACCTGACACTTCAACAAACCATCCTGCTGTTGTCTGTGATCTTTTATGTGCGCGTGCGTGTTTCATGCATGTCTGATTTCTGTGCTGCACCTACAAGGATCAAGTGTCACTGATAACACAAAGCAGACACACAACTGGCACCAACACTGAATGAACTATTTGCAGCAAATGAAAGTGATAACTATCCACGAACATGTTTTGTTAATGTAATGTGTTCTGAACTGTCCATATTCAAACCTCTTCAGAAATTATTTTATATTATCATTATATAATTGTGTTGTTTTTCTTTTATTCATTTTTCATCTTCTGTAAAGTGTCTTTGAGTGCCTTGAAAAGCACTCTATATATGTATTATTCAGGGGGATACTGGACTTAACAGTGCTAATACGAAAAGAGGCATTTGTCTTTCACCTGACCCACATCTTATCTGAACACCAGATGAGAGGGTAAACAAACCCAGACACACATTCACATGTGAAGTTGACCTTAAGTTGACAGAAAAGTATATTAAAAAGAAAAGTTGGCCACAAAAGAACACATTACCCCCTTTGGCTATTTCAGCTATTTGAAAGTCCACATCAGAGCAAATATTTTATTGAATATGAGCCAAAAGACTCAAACTCAGTCCAAACTGCAAGTCATTTTTAGGCCCTAGTTTAGTAAAACATATTTATCGAGTTGGACAAGACTCCCTGACAAGCAGGTAAGACACCTTTTGAGAGCCCAACCCACAGTGACGTTTACGCTGATTCACACAAACGGTGAGCAACTTCCACGTGCAACATGTCACTGCCCTGATATCACGGCTCAATCCTCCAAACAAAGATAATGACAGATAAGATTCAGGTCACATTAGCACATTGTAACACCATGAAAGCCTCTGTAAAACACAATGCCGGTTTGAGATCCCTGTTAAAGTGTCCAGCTGTTTGTCATGATTAACACAGGCTTAAAAGTCATAAATGACAGGTGACACCAACCTCTTTTCTCCTCCAGATCCTGGAGGAACTGCCTGTAAGCAGCCGCAGAGCTCATTCCTCCCTCTCAGAAACCAGAGAGAAAAGAGGGGGACAGAGAAATCAAACAGGGGGGAATGGTTAAACTAGTAGAGGAAGTGGTTAGAATAGGTGGTAAAAGGAAGAGAAAGTGTCATGTAGAAACCTCAAGGTAATAAATGTAAGTGAGGTAGTGAAAGAAGAGAGAACAGAACTGGAAACGAGTAAAGAGAGGAGGAGGAGGAGGAGGAGGGACAATCTGGAGGCTGCAGTTGATCTGTGAGGATCCACGCTGTCAATGAAGAGCCATCCCTAATCACGAAGGTAATCCCTCATCTCTTACTCGCTTCTTTTCTTCTGCTCCAAGTCTCGTCTTCTCTCTGCCGTGTGTGTGTTGGTGGCTGCAGTAGCTCTGGCGGTGTGTTAGCAGCTCTAAGCCGGATAGAGGAACTGGACTTTGACCACAAGGTGGGTGATGTCACTGCCAGAGCCAGGAGCATGTGCTTCACTTGCGTGTAGAGTGACTGCATATGTGTGAGTGTTTCTCACAAGGAAATGAAGAAAAGGGGGCGTGTATTTAATACTTAGTGCTCAGCTGTGCCTTTTTTTTTTTTGAAAGGCAGCGTGGTATGTTGACACTGGAGTTCATCTGTGAATGTGCAACACATTTGTCGTTCAGCCTCCTTCACATTGTCCTCTTTATGTGTCTGACTTTCAGCTGCCTCATGGATCAACACACAGGAACAGATTACAGAGCAGGAGACGAGGCGGCGGCTTTTAAACGCACAGTTTCTTCTCTTTAATTTCAATTTTACTGTACAGTCTGACTCACTTTATCACCTCACGCATGTGTTGTTTTGTTATGTCAATATTTTACTTGACAGCTCGACTCTGCACCGTCTGTCACCGAGCCAAACTGTCCAGAGTTTACCAAGTTAGGAGAAGTCTGCTGTATATTTAAAGCATTAAAGACAACTGTACTTAAAGCAACTATTTTAAATATAGAGCTTTCAACAACTAGAACACAATAAAAGATACTCCTCAGATGTGCCATTTTATCCACCCAACAATCCAAACTCCTAAAACACTCAATTTAACACAAAGAAAGACCAAGAATATCAGCCAATAGTCACATCTGTGAAACTGGAAACAACAAATATTATACACTTCCATTGAAAAATAAATAAATGATCAATGTAATTTAAGATTCATTTACTGTTGACAGACTATTCCATTCATGTTGCACCCCTATTACTTAAAAAACAGGGTTCTCTGTGCATCTTCAGCAAATTTCAGCTGAATCCAGTGCTTCTCAGCTTGAAGGCAGCAACCTTTCAGAGAACAAAAGATGAATGGAGCACAGTGATTAATTCACAGCCTTTAATTGAGCAAATAATAGAGAAAAATTAAGGTCTCAAACTGCTTCTTTAGAGAATATACAATCATATCAAATATGCAGATGTGGCAAATCTTTACATTTCAGAAGCCAAAGGATGCAACGCAAATCCTACCAATACCAATAAACAATAATCAACCAGGCTCAGTTAATCAATCAAATATTATATATGTACTTTGGTGAGAATAGACGTACCCTTCCTCTTTTTCTATTCATCTTATCAGAAGGCAAACGCCACTTGGTGAATTATTAACTGACTTTTAAACATGTGGCAGAGACAACACACACAAAAAAAGAGAGCAGATTAGTGAATACAGGGTCTGGTGCCATGGCAACCAGCGGACAACTCTAATGACTTTTAATGGCTTCCTTCACTTCAGGACTTCAGAGCAACTTCGAGGAAATTTAAACTCTGGCCACATAAGAGCAGCATTTGCATCAGGTGCTGAAAGGTAAATGGACTGTGATGGAATAAAGAAGAGAGAAAACTTATTCTGATCTGGTCCAGGTTCACAGTCTTGGTCTGAGGCTCGTGCAGCAAGAAGAGACAGAAACTAGTGCAGCAGGAAATCAACAAGACGAGCACGGACATGACTTGACAGAATCAACATGAAATCAGCCAATCACGTAGGACAGTACAGCAGATACGATAAATAATGTTACAACATTTGCTGTTAGAGCGTCAAAAATGCAAAAAAGACATGTTTCTTCCTTCATTAAATAGTTAAACTCAAATCCTTCTGAGTTTTCATGCTGATCATTTGTTCAAATGAAAGAAATCTTCACAAATATAATAGAAATGACAGATAACAATCCAACATCTAGGATGCAGATATAAAGAGGGAGCATAATGTTCATTTTGTTTGTCTGCTTCCTCTAAGTGCCAATGACTGAGGATTGCAAGAAATATTTGTTGACGTTAAGGGAAAAGTTTTATCTTATATTTGTAAATAGAATCTGGATTTGCATCTTCATTCGGTCATGACATGCAACAGCTAGTTTCCTGTCAGTGTCTTTTTGTTTTGTTTTTTTACTATTGCAGTGAACTGTGACCAACATAAAGTGATTAAAACAGATATGAAATGCTCTATAAACGCCAACACCGGGACTCCGCGTCTCAGATTTCAACTTCATCCGTCTCTCTCACTTTGTCAGAGTCACAACAAACACAGTTTTCCACCCAAACACAACCTGTCATACATCCAAACATTTCTCAGGATTTGTACAAACACACTGAGGAATCTGGCTGAGCAGCTAATAGTCAGGAGAACTAACAGCTGTTCTGTTTAACACAAGAGTAATTACTAATCAATAGGACAACAGATACGTCACGTTTGTGTGTGTGTTTGTGTTTTTGTGTGTGCGCGTGCAGGGTTTTCCCTTTGTTTGTGGAGGGTTTAAATGCTGTGATCCCTTTTTGTGTTGTACTCAGTTTTGTACTTTTTGAGACGGACAGATTCATTGGTTTGTCTATTTAATCAGCAATAGGACATATTACAAACTATCAATATCAGCTGATCAG
>JAPQRN010000003.1:21561905-21574600 GCA_037367275.1 Coranthus polyacanthus
TTGACTTTCATTACAGGACTGAAAACTGGGCTGGGAGGTTATGAATGTTAAAAAAAAAAGTTATTTATTTGCAATTTCCTGTTTTCTGCAGGGGCAAAGAGAAACAGTGCAGAGGGAGGAAACAGTTCCCTGACCTCCACCAGGGGGCTGAGTTCAGAGAGGATGGAAGAGGAGAAAAGCAGGGAGGAGGAAAAAAAGATACAGCGGGAGAATGTGAGGTAGAGGCTGGAATGACAGAGAGGGGAAAACCAAAAAGGAGAGAAGGAAGGACAAGAGAAGTAAAAGTAAGAAACTAAGATGAAAGTAGAAGAGTAAAATTAAAAAGACATAAAACAGAGAGGTATGTGGGAGCAGCCTCGTCTCAACTGCGTCAGAGATAAAGATTTCATTCATTCACGTCGGACAAACACCACCACTCTGTGCCCTCCTCTCCCTCCTCCTCTCCCCTCTGTTCCTTTCTTTTGGCCTTTGTTGTTCCCACCTCCCCTCCTCCTCCTCGTCGTCTCTCCCTCACTCTCTTTTGCTCTGCTTCTCCTTCCCTATTGATGTGAACACAGTGAAAGGGAAACGGCCTGGTGCAGGGCTGTGATCTAGCATCGCTCACACCCACCCACTCCACGGCCCTCAGAGGGGACCAGCAGAGCAATGCAGACTAGTTTCATCCACAGTACGCTGCAGCACTGCCAGCAGCTGAAACCCCAGAGACCGGAAGAGGTTCTGACTGGCAGATCTGGGTCTCTGGAGGAGCTGCGAGGTGATGTGTACTGGTTAATGTCACACTGACCAGTCTACTGATCCAGAATAGGGAACTGCAAAGCCCGGAGCCAGAGTGCTCACTCATCCCTGAGACCTGGAGGAGTCCAGTGGAGCGAGAATACTTTGCTGTCAGCAAGAAAAAGACGTACAGAGGCAGCAAACAGCGGCAAACATCCGACTTCTCGTCAAACGTAAAAAAATGGGTCGATTGTTGTTTACAATTAGTTTGGAAAAATCCACTGAGCTGGAAAATTGACACTACAGTGTCATGAATGAACCACAGAAACATCTCGGACACGAAGAACCAGACCAAAATACACATTACATTAGGGGTAGACCTTCAAAGCAATCCTGTTTTGGCAAAAAGAAGCAAAACGGCATCAGCTCTTTTCCATATTTTGAAATAACATTAAATAGAGTACTGGGAATATTAGGGAAATATTCATTTTCATTAGCCATGTAAACACCTCAGAAGGAATACCGTCTTTTTCAGAATAAGGTGACTGTCTCAAACACTCCCGTATGTCTGAGCTTCTCCGTCTGCCCTTCAGTCCAGACAGCACCATGATGATATGCATGTATGTGGGAGTGACATCAGGATGGCAAGTGGAGCTGCTGAAACATCCATCATTTCATATTCAAGCATCTGATTCATCAAATGTCCTTGGACATGACACTGAATCACTACCAGCTGTACTGCAGCTGAGCCTGACCTTTGGCCTCTCTGCAGGGTGCCCGAGAAATGAGGCATCCATAAAGCAGCTCAGACTGCAGCTATGTTCTGATATAGTGTTTCTGGTATGTATATGGAAAAGGTCTGTGATATACAGTTCACACATGCTGTGGTAGAAATGGTTGTGTAGTTTAATATGAAAGCAGTCCATACATGAGTTCATATTGTCTGGTTAAAAAGTCTTGCCATATTAATATTCTAGACCCACCCATTATAAAATACCAGCTCTTTTTGAAGGAATAATACAAGCAATTTTCCAAATAATGACTGAGGACCATCTGCTCTTTCAGCTCAGTCAGGTCCTGTGTGATTTGCCTCCTTACATCTGTCTCGTTACAGACACTGCTCTTTGGCGTTGTCAGGCAGCTTTAATCTGTCCTGTAATGCAGTTCGAATCTCCACTCAGGAAAACGGCATGGGTGGACCCTAAGGAGACCTTATGCAAACTCTCCTAACATAAACTCCTGCCCATCATTGTTTATAAAACTCAAATACACAAACAGACTTAGCAAAGTCACACATGATTTTGACTTTTTTTGTCCAACTTAAAAACAGATCAGAAACTGGTTGGCTGAGCAGATCCTGACACCATAATAAGACAAATTGCTTCTGCTGTGTATACACATTTAAAAAGCATCAGAATTATTGTGTATCTGGCAATATTACGTGTCTCTCATACATGCACTGCAACTCTGAACTTATCTAGACATCAACTGAATCAGTTGGACCGGACATTAAACGGACTTCTCCCTGCTCGCTCCCTAGTGCAAAGACTGTAATGTTCAATGTGTGAACAGAGCAAGTCATTGTCCAGAGAATTCACAGCAAGTGAGGCAGCTTGTTGGTGTCTTTTCTATCATGCAGCTGGTGCAAAACCAGAAGAAGAAGAGTCATTTACAGGAAGACGCCAACAAAACTGTCCAACTGAGGAGATTCAGGAAAACATGACTTTCAGGCAAGACAATTTCCTGTGACCTACAAATGCAAAATGACTTTTAGGACAAATTTATGGTGTGTGACTGAAACCAGAATAATAACAACATCTGAAGGTAAAGAAGAAGGATGATCACCAAGAAGACACCAAAGAAAATGTCTAACTGGAGGGATGACTTCATTCAAATTGTCACGGTAAAGGAATGGTGAGGTTGTTTATGAATAAATAATGACTTCCATGCTGTACTATTTGCATCATGTCCTGCTTCCTGCATGCTCTACCCAAGTGCCACCCCTCACCAAAACCAAACTACGTATTTCTAGTGAGAAAACATCTGACACTGACAATCTCCAAATGCATTAAAGGGCAACTGATTCTCTGGACATTGCTCATATTTGAAAACAGCTTTAGTTCTACACAGAGCCCTTATTAGACCATAAATCTAAATATCTGACCATAATTCACTCACTCAAAGATCCAGGGAAATGAAATGCAGTGTATAAAATGTTTAGAGGCTTTGAATATTTATTGTGCAATTAGACCATATCAAGATAGTTAACAATGTTTATTTTCCCAAAGGGGAAGCTATAAAAAGTTAACTGTTAGTAAAGACAGAGCAGAGGCAACCACAGTGAGAGATATGGGATATGTAAATATAGGAAGTTCTGAAGATGAAAAACAGAGAGAGAGAGGACTGCTGGGAAATAACAGCGAGTGACGACTGGGGAAAAGAGAGCAGAAGAAGTTCAGACAATCCTCAAGAAAGAAGACAAGGAGGAAAGGTGACATAGAGGGTAAGTATGAAAGAATAACAGGGAGATGAAGAATGAGAGGAGAAACGCTCACAAAGTGAAAGAAAAGTAAGAGACATTTTCATGCCACAGACAGTCATTAGTAAATGTGAGCTGGTGTTTCTGAAAGCTGGGATTTCCCGTCGCCACGTTACCCACAATATCAAATAGTGACATGTCCACAAGGCACAAAACAGCAACACAATCCCAACCTATTAGCCCAATACACAAACACAGACAGAGTTCAAAGGTCAAGCCTGTGATGAGAGGGTTATCTGATACCTGAAGAGACAGATTTTATCTCAGTGAGACCACTGTGAGACCCAAACATTATCCACATGCTGATTTGACCTGAGGATGCTAAATTCACCACAACAAGACCGGGGTGTCTTTACACTTCATTTAGACAATTTTCAAACTGAAACATCCTGATCCAATCGAATGAACCGACTCCAGTTTCCTCCGACATCAACGAGCATTTCATGTGAGAGTAAAACAGGAGGCGAACGTGTCATGTTCACCAGCTTCGTTGCGGTTAATGAGTGTGTGTCGAGTGTCTGAAAGGTAAATGTAAAGTATGCGTGGAAGCATAATTTACATGTCCTGATATCGGATCATGAGGCTGAAAAACCGGACATTCACAATGAACAGAAGCAGACAGCCACGTAAGCAAATGGCAATGAGGAAATACATAAAAGATTTGCTATGATAAGTCAATTAATCGAGTAGTTGTTCAGAAAAAACAACAACTAAAAAAAACTACTTTGATAATCGATTATTTAGAAAATTTTGGCAATTGAAAACCTGATGCTTTTCTATGTCAAACCTGAGAATGATTGACGAGACTGAGACATGTTTGGCTGAGAGAAATAATAAATGTGTTTTTAACATTAACATATAGACACACACAGAAAATAAATCATCACAGCTTCTTTTTCACAGACAGGCAGCGCAGCAGACAGACTGGCCAACAGACTCTTAGCCTCAGCTCTGTGGTGTTTGACGGGTCCTGGTATGTTATTGTACAAAAGCAGACATGACCAATCAGTCAGATATCTGTAAACAGACCTGCACAATCACAAACATGCAGTGGCTGCACAAAGAGAGTTTGAGTTTAAGTCAAATATTTTCCACTGAATCCAGTTTCATTCATTAAAGTTTGACAGGGCTGGGCACAGTGAATCCTGAAATATGATAAACATCATGAGCAAAAACACGAATTGAAGAGCATAAAGCCTAATATAAATGGATAATTTATAACCTAATTTAAGCGAGAGAGGAATAAACGTTCTAGTATTTTGGTTCTACTTGAGGGTACTACAACAGCAGTTCCACAGCTGTTTGTTTTCTTTTTCTGTTTCGACATCTGTGTTGGTCTTAATGTTAAACAGATACTATAAAATATGACTTCATTTGTTTGTTTTGAAGCGAAAACTATCTATATTGCTCAGTCTGAAAGCAAACATGCTATGAAGGGAAAACGCTCACACACACAAATCATGACCAGACAAATGAGCCATAATGTCTGAATTTTTTGCTAAAACGGACAATCCTGGCAGTAGAAATGTCACGCTATTCCTTCAACCTAAAGCCTATCGATGCCACTCGAGCACACATGAACTGCATCTATGGCTGAATTAACATCACGGGCTCCAACATGTAAGCACCCATTCACCCTCAGAGTGACCTGATTTCAGAGACACACACAAGATGTGCAGACACCCACCCAAAAAAAGGGACAGTCTGTGCCTACCGCTGCTGATTCAATATTCATAACTTTATTTAAAAATATCCACACTTTGAGTAAACTGACTGCCATCTGCCTCCTGACAAGAAAACAGACTCTAAATGCCCTGACAGCCATTAGGGAGGGACTGATTTGGAATTTAATTTTGGTAATTCAAATGAGACGACGGGGATTTAAGCAAGCGCACATGATGGTATTCTTTCCAAAATGCGATATCCTGTTTAAGAGACATTGCAGGTAACTATATTTTTTATTAGTTCCTGTGTATTTTCATCATCTGATCATCTTACTGTTTTCTTTCTTGATGAGCCACACTGCCAACTCATATGTCTTGTAAGACTATATCTTCTTCCTTTGTCTTAACATATAAAATGTCACAACAAACATCTGCCGACAACATGCAGCCATCAAGACACACTTGCACAATAAACAAAAATTAATCAGCTTAACAAGACGTTTATTACAATTTTTAACTGAAAAGTGAGAAAGAGCACTTGGAAGTTCGGCAATTAAAAAGACATTTCAGAACACTGAGGACATGTTGTGTGAAAGGTGTATTAACACCCAGTGGAAATAGAAGGATGGTAAACTTCTCATCTGATAAATTTTAAGTCTAGCGTAAAATGTTATAATCGGCCACAAAACATAATGAACTGCTCTAAATATTAATACTTAATTCTATCAAGTAGATAGTAAGGGTGTCTTTTTTCTTTTCAACGCATGTGCTCGCCTGCTGCAGACGAGATCCTTAGCATCAGTAAAGAAAAGTGGAGTCAGCAGTTGTAAACCGATGACTGACAGTCGGCTCCAGCTGCTATAAAGCAGAGCCACTACGTTACACACATCATTATGAAAAAGCCCAGATTCCAAGGGAAAAGCAGAAAGTGGGTCAAAGTAAAGAGAATAAACCAGATGTGTTCATATGTAAACACTGAACGTGAGAGAGGCCAGGGATTTAGAAAAGGAAAAAAAAAAAAAAAAAGGAAAGGAAAGGAAAGGTTCAGAGAAGCAACGTGAAGAGGCAGAAATGAGAATGTTAGATGTAATCATATTTACTGGATTACATCTTTAAAGAGAAGACTCTCTGCACTAGTGGTGGATCGATTAAATGACATGATGAGATAATCTGCTTCAGCCTAGAATTTCACGGTATCGGCCAGTGATTATAGACCTTTTTCACAGATATTTTGGCTTGTAAAACCAGACAAAGCACAGGTTTTACTGATCGCATTAACAACGGCTGTGTTCCATTTAGTTGCCCCAGGAGGTCATTCCAGTGAACCAACATGTCCACTTCAAAGCCTGAAACTGATCCTCCTAAATGGGACGCAGCCATTTTTAATAATACCAATTACACCTGTGTCTTTTCTGCCTTAATAATTTGAAATGTTGCCGTGGAAAAGGTTGAATGTGACAGGCAGCTTTGTGAGCGTGGATCCTGTGGAACGATGTTAGCGCTTTCCAAGTGTTCTGCAGACAGAGTGTAGAATAGATCTACTTAAGCAAACAGACACAATGCAGACATAATAGCATTAATTATTGCTCATTCAAGTTCAGCAATTTTGTGTTTCATTTGTTATAATCTTTAAATTGTTGTACAGTATTTCATCAGATTAAAAGAAAGAGGTAACAATGCAAAACCTGCATTTTATAGGCCCCCTGCTCTTTAAATGATCAGCATCAGTCACGGAAAAACCCACATACATCGACCAGTGCTTTACACCTTAAATCAACCTCTCAGGTGTCGACACTTTCAATTATAGTGCTCAGTATGAGTGGATCGCTATAGGGCTACAATAGTTTGTTCAATATTGATGGAACAATGTCCATAAATGTCAGGTAAAAGTGAAAGACACCAGCCAACAGCGCAAAACACAAACAATTTCCGTTTCCTACCAGACACTACAAGAGTAATACTGTCACCTTTAAGAAGCTACAAGCAGTTTTAGTTTGGATTTTGGGGCCTGAGAAATGACTACACCATCAAAAGAATATGTAAAAAAGAAGCAGATTAATGTGAGCAAGATGGAGAGGCCTGTGTGCATGTTGAAATGCGGCATGCGTGTAAGGAGGGGCTGCTTTGTCCAGGATACAGTTAGCGGCTCATCAGCATAACTAAAATGGGCTTTAGAAAGTGAACATGGGCCGTTGTCCAGCAGACAGACACAGAGCAGAGGACTGTTTGGAAACCGCTGGAGTCTAGAAACATAAGAGCTAAATGAGAAACAGAACCAGAGCTCTGCAGAGACAGCTGTGGATGCAGTAGTTCAGAAAAGATTGTGCATTTGCATGGATTCTTATATTTCAACAGAGTGCCAAATGTGCTCACTCAAATTTGTACAGAAAGATTATGAAGAGCGACATGTTCAGGGTCGGGTAAAGGTGTATGGTAAAAGCTGTGATGGAAAACAAGCTTAGGTTAGAAGTTGAGTGTTTATAGGCAATGTAACGAACAGCCTTTGTGAGCGAGTGCACGTGTGTGTGTGTGTGTCTCAGTCCACATCCACTCCCACTCCAGACTTCATGCTGCTGCTTTAAGAGCAGTGAAAGAAAACAGCCCCAGCTTCCGCTCTCCTCCCTCCATCATGTTTGTTATTTCAGGAATGTTCTCCAGCTTCACTCGCACTCTGTTCTGCTGTGTCACTGCTGCACACACACACACTTTTACATTTTTTCCCCCCAAACATGCAGCCCAGATACTCCCAGGAATTCGTATGAAAGCGAATGTTTTTGTGTGTGCAGATGTTCGCTCACACTAAAATAAACACAGAATATGATTGTGTGCGTTACTCGGAGAAAGCGGCTCCTCAAGCTCTAGAGCACACACACAAACACACTTTTACAGCCTCCAGTGCTAACATAAAGCAGACTGGTGCTCGCTGTTGTCTCTTCAGGGTGTAATTCACCAACAATGAGGGCTATGACTCTCTCCCCGTTTCACTAGAAGAGAATTCAGTTATCGGCTAAAGTTGCCACTAATGACGGTGATGAAAGCTACTATGATGCTTATTATAATACGTTCTGTTTAATCAGCATCATTCCTTCAGTGGACCGTTTCATTTTGCCCCACATTTCTGATCACCCAAGGCGACTGCTCTCTTCCCACCAAAGGAGGATTCATTTATGTCTTGTCTGCTGCAGAAATCCGTCTTAATAACTCATGTTGCGGTTTCTTTTGTCGAGCAGCAGCCAGTCATGACCTGCTCGCCACCTCTCATTAAATAACGTCACAAATAACTTAAGAAACCTACAGCCAACTGTGTGTCAGGTCGAAGGAGCTGTTCAAGAAGTAGCACAGTGCAACACAAAAGCCAAAACGATGAACGAACCTCAGACAGTGATGGAAACAGCTGATTACAGACCACTGAAACACTCAAAAATAACCTTTTTGTAGCTTCTGTCACACTACTGGTTTTACTGGTAGAAGTTGACCAATAGTGGGTTTTTAAAGGCCGATACAATAATGACAGTTTGGAGCAGAGCAATATAAACAAAATGGACCCTGACAAAAGTTTACTATTTTTGGCTTTACTAGAAACTGCTGAACTGAACATCTAAGTCACAATAATAAATACATAAATAAATAAATCTGTCCGAGTCAGCTCAAATATTTGCAACCAGGTGATTATATAACTGTGACGGGCCTATCCACGCTTTCCTTAAGATCAAGGATGATTTATTGTTTTCCAACTGACAATGCAAGAGCCTAAAATATATCAATGCAAATCCTTACCCTGTCTATGGAGATACTTAAGTTCTATTCATATTATCATTATAGTTGTAGATTAATTTATCGATTTAGATTTTTTTTTTATGGTGTTTTGTGTTGCAGAGAAGGTGTCGCTCCTTATCGTCCTCTGGCAAAGCATGATCATCAATAAATTATGATGCATCAACACCAGACCAGTCACCCCCAGGTCTGCTCTCAATCTCCAATCCCTGTCCTTCCTGTTCCCTCTCTCCCCTCCCCCTCCTCTTGATCTCAGTTCACACCTCTAAGAGCTGGTTTCAATCATCTCTCCATCCATCCATCCATCCATCCATCCATCCACCCACCCACCCCCCCGAGGAATGTTATTGTCCGATTAAACGCTTCAGATTAAACAAGAGGAGAAGAGGCAGAGTGAGGGAACGTCAGACTGGGACAGAGGGGGAGAGGGATCAGGATTAGCAAAAGAGGGGTGACAGACGGGAAATCCTGGAGACCTGCTAAGTGTGGAGGAGAGCAGCCCCCTCCCCCTCTCTGCCCCTCTTTATTATCCCTCCTTTTGGTCGTCAAATGTTTTTGCACAAACAGCACCTTTAACAGGATGTGTTTTAACCTATAAAGATATAATGCTACACATATACTATCACAAAAAGCCTAAATCTGAATGTCTACTTGATCTGCTTTGTGTTCCTGAGGCTTAAGACTTGTGTTAACTATTACACAAATACAATGCAAATCCTTACACTTATTAAACCTACTTAAGTTATACTTTTATTACCATTAAAGATGTAGATTAATTCAATGAATTTATCGTGTATTTTCAACATTTCAATCCTTTGCTTTTAATGCCTCTTTATGCATTTATTTTTCTTGACTCTGACTTTTTTGTCTGTGAAAAGAAATATATAAAAACGTCCTCATTTAATTTGTGAGCAATCCTTCAGTCTTGAATTCAATATAACTGTGAGGTGAGATGGAAGAAGATACTGAAAACATCGTCATCATCCAAAATAGATTATAGATTATAGAAGATTGTATCTGAGCGCTGAGTCAGACCTAAAGGGATTTATTTCTGATTTACTAAATAACGAGCATAAAAAAGAATTCAGTATAATTTAGACCTGGAATATTGTTAGAGTAGTTAAAAAAAACTCCCCTTTTGTGACAAAACTGGCAAATTCAGAAGCAGTGTGACCCAGAAAAATCAAAAAGAAAGGGAAAATGTGCATTGACTCTCCAGTGGGATTAAATATGAAGTGAGCATTAAAGGGGGAGAAGAAGGCCATGCTCGCTGGCTGTCAAACAGAGCAGGGGTGTCCAGCCTGGCAGACCGCAGGGCATCGTGGGTGATTAAAGAGTACAAAGACCCTCCGACAGATGGAGCAGGTCACAGAGAATGGGACGTGCCAGGTCTCACAAATACACATTCTCACACACTGACACACTTCACGGCCGCGTGGCATTATACATGCATTAACACGCATTATCATACATAAACGCATAATGTAAATCACATGCATATGCAAGTACATAACAGCATGTGACGGCATGAAAAACAGGCAATGAAGGGCAAGAATATCAGTGAGCAAGGGCAAGCATGAAAGTCACGCTGTTTAAATGCAGATACACGTAAACAGCAAGTCAGAGCTTCTTTTCTTATGTTTATCAAGTCAATAGCTGCAATTGATCTGTGTACAGAGCAGTGAATGCATCACCTTCTGTCACCAGTCTCACTTCTGTCCCGTCAGTGGAGGCTAATCGGACAAATGTAACACTCAGACACTATTACCACCTGTCTGGTTTTAAAGGCGGGCGATTTTCTCTGTTTTGGGACAATTTGGAATGAATTCTGTGTCCGTTCAGAACACCACTGACTTTTCTTTCACACTCACTTTTAGTTCAGTTTAATTGGCTTCCATTCAGCTCCAATCAAACAGGCTCTTCACCGCGTTATTCAAAAACCACTATAAGCCCAAATGTCTTCATCAAATGGTGCAATTCCATCGCATTAAAAAGCTGAAGAAAAGGTGAGCGTGTACCAGCGTCGGGCTTTAACAGCCCTTAAAATATATTACATGCAAAACACCTGTTCTTAACATATATTAAATGGTTTTCGATAGCAGGCAAATTCTGAACTTGAGCGTTGGACCAGGGCTATTCGGTGAGACATCAGTGAAAAATAAAAACCAAAAGCTTATCAGCAAAACTTTTTATGTGATGGGGCAGCACAAATGCAGACTTGTTCAAAATCTGCAATGGTTCTATTAGTTTCTATTACAAGTATCACATATTTTCTATTTTAAAAAACTCAATCTTTGACTACATGCAAAGAATACACAGAAAATAGAATATTTTACTGACTGTGCAAGTACAGTATTGGGCTGTGTGAATCATGTAAAGTAAGACGGTGGGATTGTGTCGTGTCTTCAGTTTTTCGACACAGCACATGTTTAATGTGGACGAGTTAACAGCTACAGACGGCGATGTAAGCAACCACTCTGGTATTGATTGGTACTGGTTGACCAAGAATCAACTTTATTTCAACTGATCGTCTTCCCTAGTTTTGTCGTTCATCTTCTTCCTATTTATTTTGATAAATTCCCTATGATTTTGTCTGCTTTGCAATCTCTTTTGTCTGCCATTTATCAAAAGAAACAATAAATAATAATAGAAACTCTCAAAACAAAACTAAAGATAAACTGGAGAAATGTCCTGTATTACAGTAGTTAAATTTAAAAACAAAAGAGAAACTTTATGACGATTTCTGTGTAAAAAGGTCTGTGCACACTTTGCGTAAAAAATAAAAATAAAAACTGGCCTATTTTTATGTCTGCACTGGGTTAAACACAAATCAATGTTAAACTGAGCATCTAAGTCAAAGTAATAAATACCTAAAACAAATCTCAATCACTCAAACTCAAAGTAATTAATCGATAAATGTGGAACTGAACAAAAAAAATCTAGGTGGGAGTGATTTTTTTCTCTTTTCCCTCAAACTTTCAGAGGCTTAAAATTAACCAGCAGCCACGATCGGCACCAGCTTCTGTCAATACCAATAGTTTGTAAAACATACCATGAGCTGAACCAATTAATCAGTCTATCTCTACTTGTCATGCCTGGTGTAATCACGATCTCTTTGACTACAGTACAAGCGGTAGTACATGTTCAGCGTGGTTTTAGGAAACCACAAACACAACTTCTCTAGTGGATGTCACAGAAACAAAGTATGACAGCTATTCTTCGTTTCCACATAACTTTATGTGATCCACACACATTTAACAGCTTCCAAACAGCAATATTTCTACAACTTAAGGCCCCTCTGTTGCCATGAGCCTGATGCTATGATTTCAGAGGTTATTGATCAGACACCGTCAGGCCCTGGAGCAGATGATCTGATATCTGGCATCAGACTGTGTGAAATAAACTCTTCATACACATGCACACACTTCAAGAGGAATCAATACACTGAGTACACCGAGTATGAATAGCAAAGAAGAGTCTGATGAGAAACAAGGTCAGTGTGTTGATATTGCCTTGTGGCTGATTTTAATAAAGTGAACAGAGGTGCTGCTAATATGTTAATTATTTATTATAATGACATGAATGTTGTATTGGAGCTGCAAAGTCATTCACTCAGGCTGATGAACAGCCATGTTTTTGATTGATTATCTATTACCTCCACAGAGACGGTCCATCTAATGAATAGCAGCTGATGAGCTCTATGAAGACACGACACTCTCCGCTGCTAATGAACTGAGACACAATTCACACACAAACACTTAAAAACTCTCTCACACAAACCGAGTGAACTTCATGCTCACACACACACACACAGCCTGCATTGCCTGCAGGATGGTAATTTTAGAGTTTCTCAATTAGGAGCAAAGCCTGTTAAGAGAAGTAGCTGGAGCTGTAAGAGATTAACAACAGCTCTGACTACTGACCTAGTAAAGATAGAGAGGAGAGGGTGATAAAAGGAGACTATATGAAGACAGGGAGATGGCAGGAAAGAGAACAAACATGAC
>JAPQRN010000003.1:21583057-21593521 GCA_037367275.1 Coranthus polyacanthus
AGAGTGAGGGAGTTGGAAGGAAAAAAAACTAGGCCACGTGGAAAAATTCAGCTGTAATGATCCAGCTCTGAGACTGGCTGAAAGCTCGCATGTCTGCCTCTCCTCTCTCTGTCAATCTTCATCTCTCAGACACATCTTTATCTTCTCTGGAGTCTCTATTCTTCTATTCTACATTCTTCTCCCTGCCTTTGTCTATATTCCATCCTTTTTTTCCCCAGACAGTGCGGCTCTCTCACTCCTTTTCTTGGCTTCTATCTTTATTTTATTTCCTCCTGTGTCACTTGTACAGTAACAATTTTCCACACTGCCCACCGTCTAATCAACATTTCTAGGTCTGACTTTACCTCAAATGGGGTCACATTACTCCACATTAGCGTGGCGTGTCTCAGGCAGCCGCACAAAGACAGGAAACATCACAGAAAGGCTGAGTTAAATATGGCATATTCAAAGCAGCAGCAGATACAGTTAAATAGGATTCATGAGGCGGTGGAGGAGCACAGGCATCCCTTTGTATGTCCACAGATACAGTCGAGTGAAGAATCAGAGAGGCAGGTACAAACACGCAAACAGATATGGAGAGACAGGAAGGGTTGGTCTGCCGCTTCCTGTATTCCTTTAAAATGTGGGACGTCAGCAAACACTCAACTCCAAACCCTTCCTGATGCTGCTTGCCCTTCCTGCCTCTTTACTGGGTCAAGAATAAGAGAGCGGTAGTGAAAGACTAGAAACAGTATTTCTGAAGGCTAAGGGTTACATTTGTTCTAGGAAATTATGCAATAAGATTTGTGTCAATATAATCAAACAAAATGTCTTAGATATCAAACAAATACCAGAATTTGAGAGACTAAAACTCCTTAATGCTGTCATCTCAGAAGTAAAACTGGGCATACATTTACTAGATATTTACAAATGCTGCTGTTTAAGGTATCCATGTTCACCAAAACCAAAATGCCTGATGGCCCTAAGCTATCACTCAAAAACTCATTAACCAATGGGGCGGACCCATGAAAAAACATCTGCCTACTCAAAAAGCTGCAAACAAATAGTCAAGGAACAAAAAAGAGAGAGATGGCAGCATAACTGCAAAGCTGACAGCAAGGGCAAAAGTCTGATCAGAGAAAGAGACAAGGAATAGTTTACATGATTACACAAATCATTTGTTTGCAAGTTTTACTTTTGAGTAAGTAGGGCTGGACCCAAATATTGAACTAATTGGATTTGTTTGGTGGGTAGACATCCAGTTTCAATTTTAAGATTTGTATATTTGCTTTGTATTTAATTATACAAAGCTGAGGATTAAGAAAATGGCGAAAACTTGATTTCTTCCTCAAGCAACGAGCAGAACATCCTCTCAATCACACCAAACAACTTGTCACATTGTGCTACTGCTAATTGCAATGGCCCCAAACAGGTCCCAAACAGGTGAACATGAACAGATTTAGGCAAATCTGCAACATGTGTTTTTAATGCTGATGGACGCATAAAGACACAAAGAATGCTTCCTTCATTTCACGGCCGGAAAGCAGATTATAGAGCCAACACACGCTCACAAGGCAGCAGCATTACTGGACTTCCAGGGCCTGGCACTGTCTGCAGAGCGATGAGTTAGAGGTGTTAAGTATACAGAGAACACGTCATGATGCCATACAAAGATCTGCAACAGTGTTAACCCTCACTTCACACACATCGAGGATACAGTAGATGGATCGGTTTGCCATAGGCATGCAGTTCACACATAGTGAGAAGAAGGAACCGCTGCAGGCAAACCACATGGAAACTGAAAACACAATTGCTACACTTCAGTTTATCAGTGTATATTGTTGCTTCTAATAACTTCTGGAGACATGCACATGTTCTAATGCCTATATTTGTAAAGGTCAGTGGGTTTCCTGACCATCTTGTTCTTCTAAATGTCCAATTGTTCTGTTTCCTCTCAGGTTTCCTGCTCAGATTTAGCTCTGCATGTATTGATGCTGTACCATGCTTCAGTAAGTGGGGCACACTTTTATAAAGCTCTCAAGCTCATGTAAATATTTCTATACTTGTCTAATTAGGCTTAATGAAGAAAAACACAACACATAAGTAGGAATATATAATATCTTTTGGCTTCTGCATTACAGTTATGGAGCTACTTGAGTAAATATGATACTCATATGCTGCTGTCAATCTGTCCCAAACCATCTGGTTTTCCACTGACTCAGTGTGTCTGTGTTTTCTGACTCATGTCCCAGTGTTTTTCCACATATGACCCTGCCACTATTGCTTTAGATATCCTGCCATTGTTTAGCAGCGGTTCCACATATTAGCATGCACGTACACACACACACAAACAGCCCACCACGCTTTTGAATGATTTAAACTGTATCAAATGTCTCACCTCATGTTTCAGTCAAGTGATGCCTCAAGCAGGAGGCCAAGTTCAAATTTCTCAGTCTATTCTTCCTGACAACTGCTACAAGTGACTCGCACACAGCTGACAGAATAGTGAAACTTCACACACAAATATGTTTACAGGATAATGTTTTGGGCTATGGAAAAAAAAAAACCACAATACAAATACAGAGCCAAAGGATGGAAGAAAAGAGTAAAGAGTAAGCACAATATACGACAAAATAAATGAATGAATGAGTAAATAGATCTGGATAATTAAACAACAGCGATATCTACTGCTGGAGCTGCCACAACTAGTCACAACTAGCTGTCAACTACTAAATTAATCACCAGTTACAGCTTCTTAAATGTGAATATTTTCCGGCTTCTTTACTCCTCTATGGCCGTAAAATGAATATCGCTGGAAAACAAAACCTTGGTCCACATCTGAGGACATCATCTCGGGCTTTAGGTAACACCAACCGACATTTTTTCACCATTTCATAGACCAAACAACTAATTAATAAGTCAACAATGAAAATAAGCGGTAGTTTTTGCCCTATGTACTGGAAATGTACTTCATCAATAACAAAAAGAACTTATCACAACAGCCATCATTTAACAGGTGAGTTCGCTGTATCGTTGCTATCAGTGAAATATAAAATCTGCCAGTGAGACTTGAGCGACAAACTGTTTATAAGCTAGCTGTGTTAGCCCACATGACCACGACATGACTTGCACTTTATAAGAGCAGTATAGGCTGTAAAAGGTAAGTTACACCAAAAAACAACTGTAAAGCCACACAGAAAAAAAAGTGACATGCTATCAGTCACTTTACCGAATGCCATTATAATCGAATGATTAGACGCACACTAGACCGGTCTTTTGCTATACGTTCTACTTTGTTTACCAGTGTGCCTTCATAAATTAAGCGTTTGATTCAAAGCAAGGTTGTTCACTTCAAAATAAAGTGCTTAAAGTCAACAGTTTTACTCCTGGTGGTAAAAATAGGTCGGAAAAAGGATGGAAAGCATCATTAGTTCTTGATATCGACCAAAATAAAATGAAAACCAATTTTTCAGCTATATCGCCCAGCCCTAAGAAAGAGTAAATACAACAAACAAATGAAAGAATGACAGCTGCAACTGTGATATCTGACTCAACCGGCGGCATACTATTGTCTTCAAAGAGTAAACTATCATTAGACAGTGACATGCTGCAGTCCTATTGTAGTGGAGTGACTCCAGAGGACACAGGACAGGTCCTATAGGGTTACAGTCTCATTATGACTGCAACGAAGGACAAGAGATGTGACTTTGACAAAAAACAGACACAGACACGCTAATCCAAAATCTGCAGCCCTGCAGGGTAAAAAGAAAAAGCTAAATCATAGCACTATAACACAAAGAGCTCAAAATAACCAGTCTCCTATCGACTAAAATATGAAGAAGAAAGACAGGATCGGTACCAATCAACATTAACAAATTCCTCTTTCTGTGGACCGACACTGGTTGTATTAATGCACTTGTCACTCATTTAATCGTCCCAAAAAGTCATCCCAATTTTGACAAATTAATCAATCTCTAACATTTGAATCCAACTTCACAAAGCCTAGACCTGAAAAACTACTTTACTGTGGATAATTCTCATGACAAAGAGCCAATATAAACAAATATTCATACAGTGCATGTCACAATTTTCACACAGACACGCATAAGCAGAATTCCTAGGTTCTGTAGAGCCTGAGGTGCTGCTGTACCTGTAACAGATGTGGTCCAGGTACGCTACATTTACAAAACAAGTTCAAACACATTCACTTTTTAATTGCACCTGCCCCACAGAGCAATTATCATTCCAGCAAGACCAGTAGAGCTTATCAACAAGTGCTGATGTGTGATCATGATATGTTGTGTACACTCCCAAATGCCAACAGACTAATATCCAGCTCTACTTAAATAATCAATGTGCTTATGTTCCCTTCATTTAACCGCCTCTCCCATGGGAAAACATCACCTCCGATGCCTAATTTATTTGTCAAAGGTAAACCATTCTCCTCGCAGATAAAACTGAAGTGTGGCTGTAATCGACAAATGGCATTTTAATGGAGAGCAATTGCTGAGGCTGAGAAATGGCCTGGATACTGAAGGAAACTGGTGCTGAATTTACAGTCCTCTGGAGTGTGTGCAAGAAAAGGAAGCAAGAGTTTGAGTTTAATGATCTCCTGCCTCCTGAGGAACTTCTTCACATGTATCGATTAGATTTATTAACGTCGCCATTAAGGCTAGACATAAAAATGCAAAAAAAATCCCAGTGTGCCAGTGAAGTACAGCCCAAGTTTGTTTTAACCTGCGTAAGTTATGGGTGGGATTTGAACTTAACAATACAGACATCATCCGCTCCAGCTTTTTCAATTTCTTGTACAAAAACATATGGTGATAATGGTCCAGAATTATGTGAAATTCTATATTGTGTACTGAAAAACGCAATATTTTCTTGTGGTTATGTACACCCGAATCTTCCACAAATTTAGTAAAAAAGCTGGATTTTCCCTCTGTTTTATTGTCTATTTCAGCAACGTGCTGCTCTTTTTTTTAATGTACAAGACTATAACCTTATATAGTCTTGTACATAAGCAGCAGTACATTGCTTAGTTTCCTTGCTGGTACTCCTGTCTGCTTCTCCTAGGTATTAATACACTGACCATGGATAAATACCCCACACAACTCCCCTTCAAATACTCCAAACTAACCCTTTAACACGTTTTGTTATTTATATCTGCCTCTGCTTCATGCAACTTGCCATGCTGCAAAGAATGTTATCTCATCTTGCAATAAAACTCTTTCTCCGCTAATGTTTGCGCCAAAAGGACTGACAACTATGTCAAGTAGGAGACGGAGTGAAGACGTCTGCATATTTTGGCTCAGGTGTGTTGCATGCTGACTGTTCATTGCCACGTGTTTTCATTTTCCCCGAGTGGAAAGCTTGCTGCTCAGCCTGCAGAGCGCTAGATCAAGCGTTGCCACAGCAGTCGTGCTACAAACTGTCAGTGAAACCCTCTCCCAAAGGACTTCTTCCTCTGTGGTTAGACTGGTCTGTTGTTCAAATAGATGATGCTGGAGAAGTAAAAACAGCTGATGACACAAACCTTCTCATATCCTACTTTGTCTTTCTCCACCTGTCTCTCATGCACGTCAACATTTGCCAGCAACACACACACACACACACACCAACTCCCAAAACCTACAGAGTTCAGTTTCATTACAATAATCAATAATTAAAAGCCACCTCCTTTTCATCAGCGCCAGCAACACAGATGTGACCCGACTCTACTGGCTGTCCGCACCCCCATCCTCTCCCCCCCTCCCCCCTCCCGACCAGTCAATTTCTGTAGAGGCATTCATTTTTAAAGCGCCCTGTCACTGGGATTATAAAACAGCAAGTCTATGCTGGTGGTAACCCCGGTGCTGCAAGCCCTGACAATACGACAGACAGAAACAGATCAGCAGTCCATTTTCTTAGCAGTTTTCTCAACCTAATGTGCTTTAAAATCCCATCAGTGGCAACCTTTCCACTGACTTGCAGGGCAGCAGCTTTGATATTTACAGGACAAACAGTAAGCGCAAGGCGAAACATGAGGCCATGTGGGGGAAAATCCTTGACGCTGGCGGGCATGGGGACTACATAAAACTGTTTCCTCTGGTGTCTCAAAAGCACACAAGTGATTACAAGGGAGGCAGGGCATGAAAAGTTGCCCCAGCCCAGTGCAACACACAAACCCTGGCTGGTTTATCCAAAATATCAACAATGGGGCAATCCAGATTATTAAGATGTCAGAGGAGACTGGCTTTGTGGCCAAATATCAGCTTACACTTTTCATGTTCAAGCGTTTTTCTTTGATCTTAACACAAAAAAAAAAACACTTCTTGTAGGAACATGCGCATGTTTCAAATGACAAATGCGCATTTAAATCCGTCCAATCCCTATAATAACACTAGTAAATTAAGTTTATTTTGGCCTTAGCTTTGATATTTGTTAATTCTGTGTGACAGAGTAACTCTCAAAGGTTTTCTACACTTCACACATAACATCTCCCCTTCTCCTTTTACCTTTATATCTCTCCAGGACATCTTCATATGCCTGGGCAAACTCCTTCTCCTGGGAATGGTTTGTCGGCAGCAGACCGGGTATGAATCCAGCCATGGTGGAGAGGGGTCGGCCTGCAGACTACCGCAGTGACCCGGTCCGCCGCTGCACGTCAAGCCCCCCTTCTTCTTCTGTCTCTGGCTCCTTCTCTCTCCTCTCCGGCGTCCACCAATTCAACACCACCAAACTAGTAAATATGATGCATTGGCGCACACTAAAAGTCCGACAGCCCACTTCCAGGCAGGGTTAGATGATAATCCGTAGATACACTTAAAAGAGTCCAAATAAACAAAAAGCATTAAATGAGCGACGTATTTGTGAAAAGTGTCAGCTTGAGTGAAGGTTACATAAACGCTATCTATCCATTATCGCCGCTTGTGTGTGTTTGTGCGCGGCTGCACACAGTCGCATCGCTCGGTGTCTTCTCCCTCCTTGAATACCAGCTTCCACCCGGCGACTGCTGCTTTTTGTGCCTCCTGTGTGTGAGAGAGGAGGAGGAGGGGGGTGTATTACAGCCCACACACCCCAGAATGAGAGGCTGTAAAGAGGAGAAGAGGGGGGGGGGAGCAGGCAGCGTCCGTTCCCGTCCCCAAATCTAAGCGAAACCGTAGCCGGACTTCCTATCCCAGGCAGCGGATCCGAGCCGTCCGAGCTCCCAGCGTGCTTCCCAGCCGTAATGGCCGCTTCTATCCCAGGCTTGGCGGTTTGTTTCTGCCGCTGTGTGACTGCGTTACGTATGTGTAATGTATGTGTGCTTCTCTCCCTCTCTCCTCCTCTTCTGCTCAGGTTTCTCGGCTCTTCCTGCGGTGGCTGTCTTCCATCCCTCTCTACCGGCCACGCCAGGAACCTCCGCTCCGCCGCAGGAATTTAAGAGCCGGTGGGCACGGAGCTAGCTAGCTAGCAGACATGGCTGCCGGTTGAAAATGGAGCCCGCGCGCCCCCACATGGCGGGCCCTGGTCGGTGGCAGCGAACCGCCGGACGGGGCCCGCACGGTGAACACGACCGTCCTCCACGTCCATCCATTAAACTCATTCACAACAGCTGCACGTTGTCGTACAGCGTTTACTACTTAGTTTGACAAATGACGGTACTTTCACTCAAAATTTGAGGTAGTATATTTGTACTTTACTTGAGTATTTCCCTTTTAAACTACTTTAAACCACACTCCACCACATCACAGAGGCATTATTTTTTTTTTACTCCACTGCATTTATTTATTTTTTAACCTACTTTGAATATTTAGACTTTTAGAGGTTTCAATCCTCATTTTTCAGTGCACGTTTATTACGAGGTGATGAGAAACTAACATTACACTCAGCAGTTCTTTACTGTTGTGATGTACTTTACTTACGACGTACATTTCACATTGAAATTCATGTGTTTTGCTGTGTTTTCAAAAGTCGTGTGATGTATTTTTGTAAGTTTGGGTCCCGGGAACGACACATTCATGAAAAAGTTTGCGAAACCAGTCCTTTACATGAATAAAACAGACATAAAGAGATGCATAAGAATTCACCAGGATGTAGGGAATTAGGTGTTTGATGCACAAAATGCCCTTCGCATTATGAGATATAATTCTGAATCTGATAAAGTGCAATCATAGTCACTGCAAAACTGCGCACGCTCACGCAACCGTACATTTGCTGCTTGAAGAGAGGCTCTTTATTTCACCCCAATGATCTGTTTGACATTTAGGTGGATCTGTCTGCGAGTCTCTTCTGCCTTTAGTGGATAATCTCAGCACACAATCAAACAGAGGTCAATCCTATACTGTAGGCTTCTTGATGACATTTTAATCCCATAGACACACATATAGATAACCTTAAACTGATGCACAATGTTACCCCGATGCAGCTTCTGGCAACGATATGTTAGATTTCACTTACAATAAGCAAAAGAGCCAAGAGAACATAGTACAAATGAGGGAATATATAAGTAATCCAGCAAAAAAAACATAAAACTACGATATTATAAAATAGCATCCATACATTTTTTTTTACCTCAAATGAAACCAATATAGATTTTTGGTGATACAGAATCAACATATAAAACTGCACAGACAGATAGGTTTCAAAAGTGTCTCACAGGCGTTTTTTTCTGTTAAAAGAAGAGCTGCGACATAAAAGGCAATACAGTAGTCGAGACACTTTCAAAATTACTGAGAAAAAAGCCTCGGCCGCAGAAGTAATGTTTTTAATACAACCTGTGTACACGTACTGTTCTCAGAATGTATTTTTATGGTTTTGGCTTTCTGTCTTAAACCTGATGGACGATATTAACTTCCCCTAAGATGATACTTTGCTGCGTTTTCTGAAAAATGTCAGGAGATCATGTAAGAGGAAGTGTTTTGTCTGTTCACTCTGAGACAAAGAGATGTTTCACAGCGTTTCCCAGAAAACAGAAAGCAGAAGAAAAAGTAAGATATATATATATAGTTCACCGTAATACAGTAGATGTATAACAAAAATATACATGAACACACACACACTACAGACTATATATATATATATATATATATATACATGCAAATATGTGTATTTGACCTCCGCTCTGCTCTCAAACAACCCTCCTCTGTATCTCTGTAATTGTGTCTCTGCAGCGATGTGTGAAGCGAAGCCGTGACAGGTCTGTTATTAGCTGTGTGTGTCGTCATTTTCACGAGCTCGGAAAAACAACAACTTTTTTAGCTTCATGACAATGCGTTTTCCTGCGAAGCCAAAGAGTTTATTTAGCTTAAGAGACAGGAGAATTTCTCAAGCCATGAATGAACATTTCATCCTTCGGTTTATCACAAAAATTCAAAATCAGGGCATTTGGAGATGCGTGGTTTTCAGTGAAAAAAACTGCAAAGCAACTACAGCCGTCAGACAAATGTGGTGCAGTAAAAAGTATAATATTTGCCTCTGAGATGTAGTGGAGTAGAAGTATTCAGCAACTGTGTAAAAGTACAGTGTTGGATTGCACTGACCGCTTGTATTATTATGAGTCCACCTAAAAACAAGACACAACTTGTCAACGTGTGAAACCTTTATACCCCCACCTAGTGGTGGAGAGTCTATATTACAGTAAACTTTAACCTTACTTCAGCCTTCAACTGTAGAAACTTTCTTTTAGGTTCTTTTGATGAATTCACGATGTGTATTAATTGTAAACGTGAAGATAAATAGTACTAGAAGTGTTCAAAAGTTTGCTTCTGTGTGCAGATGACGACGTAATAAACACGAACACTGAATGGCCTCGTTCTCCTGTCTCCGTCCGCCTCGATCTGTCACACATTGTTTTCTTTCTGCGGCGTGTTGCCATGCGTTTGTGTGTATGTATACACGTGTATGTGTGTGTTGTTGTGGTGTGGTGTGTGCTGTCATGCAGAGTCCAGCTGCAGGATGAATGTGAGCCAAAAGGACATACAGTCCTAAACACATCAGCACGAACAACGCCTCAACAGAGATTCACTGTGGCTTCTTACTTCAGCTTTAAAACAACTATCTCTGCACGTCGTCTACAAGTATATTTCACATCTTGTGTTTAGCATTCGACACGTTTTCTTCTAAAAAATGAAACATCAAACAATATGATCTGATTGTCTGCCGCATATTTGTTTGAATTGCATCTTATTAAAGTAGCTCAGTGGCCTGGATACAAAGAGAGAGCAGAATCAAATCTATTGTGTGTGACTTGGATTAGTGTGTTATTTAGCCAAAAAATGGTAGATAATATTCTTAGCGTGTGACCTTTGTCCTACAATCACAACTTACAGAAACAGATGCAAACTCTATGACATCTCAAACCGATCCACATAAAGCAGCCTCAGATAAATACATGTAAAATTAATTTATTCATTCCGTTCATGAATGAAGAAAGCAGATCATTAATGTGACTTTTGCAAAACAATAAGGCAACTAAATGAAATTAAGAGGATATGTACCGAATACAAACTAGATGATCTGTAT
>JAPQRN010000003.1:21593621-21610717 GCA_037367275.1 Coranthus polyacanthus
TAAGTTAAACACCATCTCATTTGATTAATTTACTTAAAAAAAAAAAGACATTTTAAAACCTCAATTATATTCATTTATTAGAATAAAGTCATATGAAAATCGGACGCAAACTGAAAAGCACACGTGCATCCTTGTTTTCTGATGTGGACATGTCAAATTTCTGTTTCTTTCTGTGAAGCTCTTCTACGTGAAACACTGGCGATAAATGGTCTTTTCACCGTCAGCGCGACATGAACGTGCGTGATAAAGACCTCAGAAATGACTGAAAGCCTGCGTGACAAAGTAGGAGAGATGAATATGTAGGTATTCACCTCGGTCTAACAAAGCTGCGCTGCATGTGTCGTCCCTAATCTGGTGTTCACTGAGCTCGACATATCGTAAAAAGCTCTGGCATTCAGGAATGTGTTGACCTCTGCTGCTCCTATACTTACGTTCCATTTTAGAAATCCGCCTCTTGTAAATCACCTAACCTTACTGAAGTGCAATCAAATTAAATCTGACAGGACATTACTTCTAAACGGGATACGAAAATGAGGTGAACAGGATGTGTCAAAACATGACAAGTAACAAACTAATAACTTCCACATTAACAGATCTCCATCTGTACCAGTTTACCATCTCCTCAAACTTCCTCAATTGTCTTTCATGGTCTTTAAAGCTACCTTTTTTTTGCCTTTCAATCGTTTTATCTAAAATTTTTGTTGAATTCATGTTTGTTTCTTAATCTTTCTTCCTTGATGTCTACCTTTCACTCCTCTCCTAAATCACAACTCCATTTCTCCTTTTTAGCTTTTTATTTTTTATGCTTTTCTCTTTCTGTCTTGTACAATCTTGTTTTCTTGTCCGTTCGTTTTTCTTTCTTCCTGTGGCCTCTCCCTCCTCTCCCTGTTTTTACTTAATAGTCATCATTTCGTTCTCCGTAACCCTCCTCCTAACCCTCCATCTCCTCATAACCCCCTCTGTCCCTTTCTATTTCCATCACCTCTTCATTACTTTTTACGCCGAGTCGATCATTCACTCCTCTTTTCTCTCGTCCAAATTAAAATTCGGACTCTCCCTCTCTTTCCCACTTCTTTTTCTCTATTTGTTTTGCCCCCCTTTTATACCCAGTGTCAGCCTCTCTCACCCCCACCGCCATTGCTATTCGTCGCCTTTTACAAACCATGGAAACAGAGGAGGCCGCGTCGCCATGGCAACAGGGGAATAGCCGAGGCTTCCTTTTCAGCTGCCTGTTGAGAAATGTGGAAGGAAGAGCAGCAGGCAGGACGGCGGACGCCTAAGTTACACGTCTGGGGTCCTGACGTCTGGGGTCCTGATGCTCACATGTATAAATTATCACAGCTGCAATCTAACACACACACACACACACACACATAGATACAGTAGATCATGCACACTTTGTTATGTGACGTTGTCATAGTTTCCAGTTTTTTGTTTTCTTGTTTCGACTTTAAAAACAGCTCGAAAACTCTTTTTTTCTGTTGTCTAGTATTTGAATCCTTTGCATAAAATTACATGTTTTCCCATTTTACCACTTGTTTTCTGCTGTAACTGCACACATCACTAAACAAAAACAAAGCATATAACTGTTTCATTACAGTTAATGAAAACTGAGACTTTTCATAGACAAAATGCAACACAAGCTAAAACGAAACTGAAATAAAATCAGCTTCATTTTTGTTTTTTTCCTAATGACAATGGTTCATGGTGTTCAAAAATAAAAGGTTGTTGCAAGAAATGGGATCTTTACATCATATTTGATGTCATCCAGTCTTTCATCCCACCTTTTTCAGCTTCTATAAAACTGGTGAAGAATGAACCAAAACCTAGTCAATTCCTCAAAATAAAAATAAGCTTCAACTACTTATGCACTTGTAAATCAACAACTAAATAAAATCTAAGTTAAAACTAGTCAGTTCTTGAAAATGAAAATACAAATAAAACTATATGCACTTGTAAAGCCAACTAAAATTAAACTGAAATCAAAAACCAAACTGAAAGACTAAATAAAAACTAAACTTTAAAGCTACATTCACTCTGGTCTATAAATGCGTAGACACAGAAATCTGTGGCTTTCATTTCACCTCTCTGCTTTCGGGTCGATTCACATTACTGCAGTTTGCGATTCAGGAGGCGAATCTCAAAACTCTCACTCACAAAAACAGAAAACCCAGCAGCTGTTGGGAGGTTTCATTGACATTCATGCTCAGCGGGCAGGCAGAGCCGCCCAGAGAGGCTGAATAAGAGTCCAGTCAGGACCGCAGCGTCTCTCTCTTTATCCTCTCCAGTGTGAATTCAAAACTCATCTCCTCACACAGCATCCTGTGTTTCCCCTCTATTCTTCTACTACTTCAGCCGCATCGTTCTTCTGCCTCGTAGCGAAGCTCATTTCCCTTCCATTGTAGCAAAATTAAATAAGAAAAGAAGAGGGAAAATACCTCTGCGTCTACATGTATTTGCTGTGCTTCACTGTAATCTTCTTGATAAACTTTCTACTTTCACACTTACACTTCTTACTGGGGCTGGACTGTAAGTGGGTTGCCTAATAGTAAAAGCAGCATAATTTATTCATTTTCCACATTCCAGCCCCTGCCTGAATGGAAATTGAGGTCAATGTAAACACACAGTTCATATTATGTCAAATGCAAAATCATCACAATAGCCTTTGTGCCTGAGTGAGAGCTTGACCCGACTGTGAGAGACTGGACGTTACCAGAAACACGAGCTGATGGAGATTTGGCAGCAGCTCCACTACAGAAGCTCACATTATGCTGGTGCAAACAAAACCGATCGAAATGTTATTACAGTAAACAATAACATAATAACCAAAACTCACAATGCGCCGTGAAAAGGACAGTTTCGCTCTCCTTGGCATTAGCTGCAAAACGACTTGAATCTCAGGGAGTTGGTCTCATTACATGAGTTTTAAAGTAATTTAAATGACTTGGAGACTGATCTGTTCGTAGATGTTTTTGACTGATGCATATTCAAAATCAATGGCCATTTTTGCAAAAGTAGAGACAGAAAGTACACGTGAAACACAGTGAATGGTTCCGCTAGCAGCGAATCAAACGTTGGGCGCGCTATCCAGGGTATTTTGCCCAAATATAATACTCCCTAACCACCGGTCGATGTTGAAGATTTACTGAATACTCATTGAATTGAATACTCCACCCTGGTTAATTGCACTGCTGCCCGTCTTAGCCCGACAGGTTTTTAATCTCAGTGAGACTTTTCCAGGTTACATAAAGTTCAGAGGACGGCATATCCCACCCAACCCATTCGAAAACAAAAAGGGACACATGTTACTGATGTACGCTTTGCCCTTTGAGAGCAGAGGAGTCGAGTAGCATCAGAAAACGACATCTTGACTCAGTTGGCAGCAAATATAGAAAACTTAGCTGCCGTGGCAGCTGAAAGCAAGTGATGACAAACAGACAGACATGCTTATATTCATGCTGGGGGATAAGAATCATTCATATATTTCAGGAGATTAAACTGGATAAAGTCTGTAAAAATGCAACCGAAAAAAGGTTGTTTCACTTTGGGCCCAAGGATGTACATCGTTAATCTGATCTTGCAAAAATGTCTTGTTCCTCTTAATTCCTCTCTGGCTCTAACAATGAAGATATTTGGGAAATAAAGCATGGTATATTTGAGCACAAATGTGCAAAATCTTTAGTTAAATGTTAGAATTAAAGCTGTGGGAGCAGGTGGTACTTCGTATTTGGTTCAAATTAAATGATTAACCTGATGGGAGTGGTTTCTAACAGAATGACAACGTCCCCCCTTTATATGTTATCACCTTCACAGTCACCGGATCGCACCCAGACTGAACACCAAACATGACAGACACACTCCAGCACCATCCTCTAAACACCGAACGAGGGGATATGTTTTGTTAGAATGATGTTCACAGATTGTAGAATCACCACCAAGGTGAACTGAAGCCGTTCTGGAGGCCCGTGGCGGAACAAGGCCTTACTAAGACGCTTTATGTTGGTTTTTTTTTTTACTTCAATCCGTCTGCAGTTTAGGCCAAACAGATCAGCATTTTTCAGAAATGTCTGTTAAGCAGAGAGGTGATTTCTCACGACTGGCAGTGTTAGCAAGGTGCCATCTGTGTTTAAAGCCCTGGGTGGTTTGTGACGGAGCCAACGTCAACAGCGTCAGAACCCGCCGCCGTCAAAACCAAACAAGTCTGACTCGCTGACTCAGCCCAGAGGTGAAAACTCCCTGTCTGTCTCTTTTAATAATTAGACATAATAACTCCTAAACGCTTGTTCTCTTTAACCTTTCAAAGCTGTGTTCTGTTGTGTGTTTGCCTGAGCTGCTGTGAATTTCCACTAGATGACACATGTTCGTCCAAAAGACATTAAAAAGGAGTAGTGGAAAAAGTCAGCCTTTTGCTTCAGACTGTTCATTAAAAACATATCACATGAGATCAGTAGGATCGACATCGTTACATCTGCCAAGGGATTCACTGAAGATCTCTGTTAGTCGAACATTCCTTTAGCATTTCTGTATTAAAAATAGAAGATGAAAACATGACCTTGTGTCAGGACAGTAACAGTAAATGTGAAGTTTAAACACTACTTCCAATTAAACGGAGAAAAGACGAACATAAAAGTGACGCCTACACTCTACAACCAGGCAGGAGAACTGATTCCACATCACTGCTCAGATCTGGTTGTAATTACTTCTGATGTCAACAGTAAGAGCTTTCGAGTGAGTAAGTAGAGGACTGTTTTTCATTTTCAATATTACAAGACAAAGATGAATTTTCAGCTGCAACTGAAGGTAAATTCTGAAACTGACTGACTGACTTTTCATTACTTTTTAGACTTTTTAGAAGTTAGGAGCAAGAAATATTCTAACGGACAATTTTATATCACTTTGATTTTGTTTGGATGAAGTTGTTTCTGTCCATTTCTCGTGTGCATGTTTGTTTAAACTATATCTTTTATGGAGATGTCATTTCTCTTTCTTGTAATCGCTCATTTTCCCTCTCTTAAACTCACACTCACAGACTCGCATGCGCTTTCCTCCTTCCCTCCACCTACTCTTGAATACACTTTTTGTTCCAGCACGTACATCTATTTTTGCTTATTTTAACTTTCGCTCGCGTCGTCGTACGCACCCGTCGACCAGTGTTTTTGGAGCCTTGACCTCATACTGCATGAATATATGACTGAGCCATAGCAGCGCAGCTTCTCTGGAAAGACAAACTTGTCATATTCATACAGTAACACTTCTTTTCTTCATCTTACTGCAACAAAAATCCTTGCCTTAGAATTCAGCTGTAAAACTGATCAGTGAGATAAAAACAACCTGTAGCTGACGTTTTAACTCCCCTTCTGAAACTTTTACAGACAGATTTAAGGAAGCTGAGACTCAGCTAAAGCTCATCTTAAACCGGCCGTAAATGTGGTTGACAGTAAAGTCAGACAGGCTGCTCTTATGAATGGAAACAGAAGCTTAGAGACACTGAAGCATTAATGCCGTACGTCTGCTACCGTCTGCCAGATGGAAATGCCTCCCGTGAAGCAAAAACCAGCGCATTTTACTCATTTTCCTCACATGTATTATACATGCACGTAACATGTACAACATAGCATGTATAAGAGTATTAACATGAACATTCGAACACAGTGCACACTGAACTCTCTGTCTTCACCCTGACCTGACCTACATGCGCTTCTCCTGCCTGTAAAGTAGGCCTTTACTGCCCTGTCATCGCTTCTGTGCTCCATCCCCCGTCACTTCACATTCAACTGGCATTTACAACATCAGTGGCATTAAAGCAGTGCAGACAGTTTATAACAAGGCTCGATGAGACATCAGTTCAAGACAAAAAAAACATGAGGTGAATTCACAGCCAGTATCTGATCATTTCTATGATCATTTCAGCTGATGCCAACATTGTTTGGATTTTTTTGCAGATTTATAACAAACATTGCATTAGAGGTAACGGTATTGATTATATCTATGAGCTTCCCAGAGTGTCCATTAGAGCTGAATGATGCAAAATAAGCTATTATTATGACAGATAATGCGATTGTGATATGAGTCATGATGTTAAATGGTAACTTTTACATTTGAGTTTCACTGAAAAAATCAAATAAAATTCTGAAGTGATTTTTGCTGGTGTCTGTACCAAACAAGCATGTTCTCTTACATCTGGAGGATACGGTTTGCGTCTCGGTAGAACCACAATGGGTCATTCATAATGCAGCAGTGATTTTGATAACACTTTGATTAAACAAACATATAAATCATCTAAAATTTCTTCCGGTATTTCATTTGCCGTTGCGTTTGCGCCTACATTTTTTCTACAGCATCGTTAAAAGTCACATCCTCACATAATATTAATAAACATATTTAAAAATCCACACTCCTCGACCTCTAGTTTGGTGTAATGTTAGTGATGTCATTGCACCTCGCATAGTGCATGCATTGCACTGTAAATCGCTCCAGAACAGGGGCATCCCTCTGCAGGAAGCTGGGGAGAAGGACATCCGTCCACTAAGATGCATTTATGTGATAAAAGCCTCGAAGAATAAATAATACACACAATTATGAGCCGAAGCGAGCATCGGCAGCACTATAGTTGCCACGCATTTACATCATTTGCCGCTATTATCAAGCTGGGAGTCCTCCCTCCCTTCACTAAAAGAGCAAAAAAGCTATTAGTGTGCTACCAGTGTCTCATTACACAAGCAGCGAACAGGGGAACCCGGGCTTCTCCCTGGAGCTGAGTAACCTACATTTCTCCTCTATCTTCTGTTTCCACGAGCAAAACACAAAAAAAAAGAAAAAGAGGGAGAATGTCGACCATGTGGGTGGACAACAGCGCAGAGGGACGTGTTAGCCAATAAAACACACCGTCTACTATACTGTCTGACCTTTGACCTCTGGGTGAAAAGACCCAACAACCACCATCACTGACTGTACAACAAATATATCTATGACTCATGCTATATGACCATAAAAGAAGACAAATACAAACTCTTCAACCGTATCATGATATTAGCAATTAACACATTTGAAAGTTACCAAACATACGTTTAATATCAGGGGGTTGATGTTTTATCTCTTCTTTCTGTCATCTCTGTGATATTTACTGACTGTGGATTTTTTCAAGAGATGATGGCTTTTCTTCTGCTGTGAGAGCTTTTAGTGAAGCACTGCAATTTCACATCAGTGAATGAAAATGTCATCGTATAATGAAAATGACTTTAAATACGGATCAGTGAAGTGGGGAAAAAAACATTTTTTATCAAGACTTAAGATGCTGGATTTTGTGAAAAACAAAATGACAAACAAGGGTCAAATGTCAGTTGTTAATATTTTTAAAGCTAAAGATGTAGAGTTGTTGTCGATGTGACTTTTCACCACTTTTATCCTCATGTTAGTTCAGCTTCACCCTTTTCTCTGGACGTTTTCCTCTGTGTCATAAAATATTTGCTGTATTTATGTGCACTGGGTAAAAAACGGATGCCATGAATTAAAATTCTTTCTTTGATATTCTGTTTGATTTCACTGATAAAACGCCAGACCTCTTTGAGTGTGGGTCACTGTTACCATTCACTCGTTAAGAGCTGTTTTCACATTACATTACAGTAATTTAACAAACATCAGATGTTCTTCACCCACAGGGAGAGCAGCTGATATTCACTGTCACTGACGTGTGGAGACGAGATACAGGAAACTAATGCAACAACTGTACAATTAAAGGACAACATTCATATCAGTTTTTATGTCTGATTGGTTTAGGATTCAGCATGAATTATTATGAATTATTTGATAAACTTACTGAAAACTAAAGCTAAACCCAGCAGTGTAAAACTCATGCTGTTATATGACATGAAAACTACATGAAAACTGAAATGAATTTGTTTCCCCCAGTGTTGAACAAGAATGAAATGTCTTTGCACAATATCCGACTCATATTTGATGTCATTTGATTCTTTGATCCTACCTTTTTCAGCTTCTATAAATATAAACTTTCCTCATAATGCCTAAAACTAAATAAGAACTAAACTAAAACTAGCCAATTCATCAAAATAAAATGAAAACTACTTGACGTACTCAAACTTAAACTAAACTGAAATCAAGAAACAAACTGAAAGACAAAATAAAAACTAATGAAAATCAAAACACTAATAACTCTGCTATCAAGTACCAAAAACAATCCCAGTGTTGTACTTTGTGCTTCTGAGAAGCTAAAAGGTTCAGCTCCAGGTCTAATGCCTTGCCCAAAGGCACAGTGAGTGAAAACACAAACAAAGTGTTTCAGGTTTTTGCTTTTTCTTACCTGCGACACGGACCACCGCCCTTTCCGCCGGGTCCAGCACTGAGTCCTGGCTCTTCCTCTTCCTCCTCTCGTGTTTGGACAGGTTCCATGGTAACGTGTCTCCGGGTGGTCCCACGTGACTTGATGGACACGGGGACAACGACCCTCCTGAACGCTCACTACGAAAGGACGGCTCGCTGACGCAGGAGCGCTCGCTTAGAGTATCATCATCTGACGACTCCATCTCACTTTAGGGCTGCAGGGAGGAAAAGACGGAGGAAAGAAGAGGAGAGGGAAGGATGTAGGGCGTGGGGGGAGGGAAGGAATCAAGGTCAGGAAGGAAAAGAGGAGGGAAGAAGGGAGCAGAAGAATTGGAAAGAGGGAAGAAGAAGCGTTAGAGAAAGAACAGACGCTGTATAATTCATCGCTGCTCTACAGTGTGATCACGCAGGGGTCATGAATGATGCAAAGTTTCAGCGTAACGGCACAACAGTAATAAACTACGAAGCAGAGAAGCAATCAGGAGAGGAAACATCTGGGTTAAACCGGTCACTGTGTCTAGACAACGGTTAAAATCAGAAGGACAGAACACTTTGACTCTGGAGGTGAATAATAATACATTTATACGACAATTTTCTTAACAAACTGCTTCCGAAAAGAAATGAAAACCGGACAAAGCAGATGAAAGGAACAACAGGAAGTATAAACAATAAGATGAATAAGATTAAATAAATATGAATCAAGACAGATATATATCAAACACTTTCACAAAGAGAAAGACTTTTTGTTGCTGTTTGTCGCACTTATTGCTGTAGCTACTAAATCAGTTGTAGGCTCAAATGAGCATGATTTGGTTTAAATCTCTGTGTAAACTATCAAGTGGCTCACCCTATAATTCAGCCCCCAGACCACCTCCGCTCACTGCAGGACGTCTACGACCTATGAAATCTGCAGATGGGCCTCGGGTGTCATTAAAGATCTTACTCACACAGCCTCACACGGCAACTCTTCAACCTCATGGAGTCCGGAAGGCGATCCGGAAGGAGGTACACGTACAAAAACATCCAGACGCAGAAACAGTGTGTACCCCCAGGCCGTCAGTGTGGTCCGTAAACATCACCCTCTACCACATCCACCTGGACCCAAACCACCCAAATAATCACAGACTAGACCGATAAGCATCGACCGCTTTACACCATCCCTTAAAGATATAGATATATGATACATTAAATACATTTTATAGGGATAGACCGTCAGTATCTGTACTTTTTTTTAAAATCTGGTATAATAAATGAATTTAAAAATGTGTTAGTTTAGCTCTGATGCAGCTGCTTCTCTCTGTGTTTAGTCTCAAACAATGTCCGCCCACTGTGTGATTGGTTACACATTATGAGTAATAGTCTATCAACACTGACATGAGAAAAGAGCATTTATTTATTATTTAAGTGCTTATTATTTACAACCCCTCCAGTTCAATGTGTAACCTGACAATAAATATTGTTGGAATACCACTGAATTGTACTCGACAGTCAGCTTTTGTGTAGAGTTACTCTAAAATTCGACTTATTTTTACTGCAAATGTTCGAAATATCGTTCATCTGTCTCCTCGTTTACTAAAAATCAGTGTCATCCCTGAAAAAAGCCATATGGTTGATCCCTGATTTGATGAATACTTTATGCATCTACTGTTAATGTGAGTTTGTGAATATATTGTGTTCATTATAGCGTGATTTTGTACCAGGTACTGTCTCTTTTTACGTGCGACTGCCGCATCTGGAGATGAAAACGAGCGAAGAATTTCACTGCGTACCAACTGCACACCGCTTCGCATTGATTGAAACAGCTGCTAGTTTGTTCAATATTTCCTCATTTATTAAAAAAACTGGTCTGTACAAAGCATGTCCACCTGTAAACGGTCTTACAAATGACACGAAAGAAAGATGGAATGACGGAAAGAGAGGGAACATCTTAATAGTGTCGGTTCAGCAGACTTGGCTGAGACGTTAGAAGAGACGAGAAAGAGGACGGTGAGATTTCAAAGCTTGTCTAGTGTTTCTATTTTTAAAGAGGAGTCGATATTACGGTCAGACAGGAGCGCTTACGTTTCTTCTTCAGCTCACTATCACTCCGTCTACTCCCTCCTTTTCCCTCCGTCTGTCCTTCTTTCTATCTGTTGCTCATCCAACCTCACGCTCCTCCTACCTCCTGTCAAGATAAATCACGTTCTGCTTCACTGACTTTAAACTTAAACTGAACCCATTATGAAGAAGAGCAACAATAAACACTTGCTGTAAACACACACACTGAGGACTGAGGTGTGTGTTTGTGTGTGTGTGGGTGTGGACTCTGGAGACCTGATGCTCTGATCTGTCCATCACACGATCAATGAATCAATAGCTGTAACCTCAGCACAACACTGTCCTCTGAAAATGAATTGGCTCTTACACACTCCCATTTACTGTCATGACTCTAAAATCCAGCTCAGAGACTTTTTCAAGTGACTTCCCGTGTCCTCTTTTCTCCATCGCAATCTTTATTTACTGTGATTAATTTTGCAAACCGCGACTGAAACATCCAAAACAACCAAACCACGTCTGTAAAGGCTAAACAAAACAAGCAGAAAAAAAAAAAACCAAGCGAGTCGACCTTGTCATAACAAAAAAAATATTTCCAAGGTCAGTTACGGAAATCTGACTAAAGTGAGGATTTATCTCTGTTTTGTCGCTACAAAGGAATGCAATGAAAATCTCATGCAATGATTTTTTTTCTCCCCCCAAACAACCTTAGCAGCGCCCACGCAAAGATAACAAGAACATAAAACTTGATGCAAAATATTCCGCGTGTTACACGACACGGGTCAAGTTTCCGGAATGTCGTAATTGCTTTTTAAACCACAAGGAAATTAAAGTAAGTAAACAAGACTGGCAACGCGCCCTAAAAACTTTGCAACACGAACCAGAAAGATTTATTTGTGTGGGGATTTCGGTTTGCCGCACGCTCACAAGGCATTTCATCACGTCACATTCATAAACATATTTTACAACACGTTATATTAGACCCGCTGGACGTCCCGTACGCAATATTTGTTTAAAAACTTAATGGCTTGAGGAAGAAATGAAAACGAGAGTAAAGAATAGAGAGAGGCAACAATTTAAATAAAGAGGACGGAGGGTGTCTCTTGTCACCCACGATGCTATTTGCCTAATTTATCCTTTTGTCCTTGTAGATGCATTGAAAACTTAGTAACTTCATCCCTGACAGGTTACAGTCTGGTGTTTCAGACAGTCTTGTCTGAGCCTCAGTAGCATTGCCCAAGCAGCAACAGTAACACATTGGAAACAAACAAACTAAATAAATAAAATACTGTTAAACTGCCAGAGAAAAGAAAATACAGTGACGAACCAGCACTAAAAGGCAGCATTGTTAAAGTGCCTATTAGGGAAAGAGAGTTGGTGTAGTTGGATGGTAGAGCTGTTATATAAAACAATCATTAAAGGTGATAAAACACACACCTGAAGGGGAATCCGTTCAAGTGGTAATTTTGAATTAATCAGCAGTTCCAGTGTATAGACGTAATACAGCTTAAAGCTACTGGAGCCGAAATTAGGGGAGAAAACAAGCCAGAAATTGAAAACAGACACTTTCCTTCTACAGCTCTCTCTTTTCAGTCCAAATCAAAAGATTAAATATAAATAAAGATGACCTGACGCCACTCCATCTTTCAGAAAACGCCTGTGATTAGACAGAGTCCACAGAAGTGTGTAGATTCTTGTTTCCTCTCAGACCACTTCAATTACAATATGCTGAAAGCTAATTATGGATTTTTTTGCCCAATGACGCCAAAAAAACGCTTTAACTTTGAAATTGATATTCACTGTATCGATGACCTGAGGGGAATTCAACTGTCCTCCAGCTTTATGTGTCTTAAAACAAGGTGAAACAGAACTGATGATAGTCTTGTGGTTTTGTCTAGAACATAAAGGTTGAACGTCATGGCACAGTCCACAGACGAAGCAGGCAAATTGTTAAGATTAAGATTGTTAAGGACAGTTTTGTTTCCTTTGAAAATAAAAACACAGACTTTCAGATTAGAGGTCGCGAATCCACCGGTCTGTTTCGACAGTTCCTCCACTTGTTAGAATTAAACACAGTCACACTGCTTCTGAGAAACAGCAAACGTTGACCTTAACCCCTAAACAGTCCATGTGTCACCCCGACAAACAGATCTGTCTGCTGCAGACTGAACTGTGTAGTGACCTGAGTGGTGTTCATAGGGTGGGAATGTTTCTGAGTGCGATGTGTGAGTCCAACACAGCGGCTGGGATTTCCATCTGGGCTACTCCTGCCAAAAAATCCTGCTGCTCCTCCTCCTCCTCCTCCTCCTCCTCCTCCTCCTCCTCCTCCTCCACCTCCTCTTCGTCCCGCTGCTGGCCCCTGGCTAGACCGCTGGCAAAGCCCCACTTCCTGAAAACCTGTCTCCACGGCAACGCTGCTAGGAAGAGGTTGAAAACCCTTCCCAGAATCCTGTGCGGTTCTCTGGTGCACGGCAGTGTGCGAGTCTGTGCCTCCCTGTCCTTGTGTTAGTGTTTCTATGTGTGTGTTTGCGAGGGTAGAAGTCAGTTTCCCTCGCAGTGAGTCAGTGCCGCTGCAACGAGCGGTTTTATAAATAGAGCCAGAATAGAAGCTTCAAAGCCACACTGTGTCATTACACCAAAGAACACAAGGCAAAAAGGGATCTTTGAAGGAAAAACAAAAAAAAACACACCATCAGAAACACTAGAGAAGGAGAGCGAGAAAGAGTGAGATCACTTCCTGTGTGATGAGACACTGAGGCATCTTACTCACAGTCACACTTTATCTTCACAAGCACAAACATCCACACTCTCAGATTAACGCTTCCTCTGCCAACAGCTTTATAGTCGAGCTGCAAACAATAACTGTGATTATCTCTCTCTATATATATTCTTCTCTTAGATTTTTTTAGCCTATAAAATGTCCACAAAATTGTAAAAAAAAAAAAAAGCTCGTCACAAGTTCCCAATGTTCACATGCTTCACCAGAGCGCGTACAAATAAAATATGCTGACTCAAAAACCATAAGTACAGAGGTGCTTCAGAGTTTGTGAACCCTTTGGAAATGAATGTTTTGGAGAAGCAAAGCAAGGTGCAAGGAAGCAAATCAACATCCGTGAGTTGAAACTGTTCTGTAAGCAGGAGTGGGATAAAGTCCCTCATATAAACTGTAAACCAGTTACTGCAGGTTCACATACTTTTGCCACTTTGATGTTTGATGTTTTTGTCTTGTTCTATTAACTGGGCTCCCTTCGTCTCGTTTTCAGACGATTGTGAAAATGTTTTAGGTCGTATTCATGCAGAAAAAGAGAATATTCTAAAGTAGAGGTCAACCGATTAATCGCCCACTCCAAAGAAGTTCAAAACTGGCGGTAGGGAACAACAATCTGACACGTAACATGTAACATATAAGTCTTACTTCAGATCTAACAGATCGAAAGCAATAAATATAGAAATAAATCTGGAACATCAAACTAAAAACCATAAACCGTAAAATATCTGGGCAATTGTAGGTGCTATTTGTATTTCTGGAGTTACTGCTTTCCCTCAAAGTTAGTATTTAAGAAGCTAAATATTATCCATCGGCCTCTACTGGAGCCAAGTTCTGACGATAGCGATAGTTTGTAAAATATCGTCATCTATCTCTATTCCACACACTTTCAAGCACCACTGTATTAGTTTCGTCAGTAATTCATCCAACAACATTTTTACTCACCAAGTAATTTAGTTAATGGACTGAAATAACCTCAACTTAAAGTAAAAGCAGAATATTCTAACTTGGTGTCCTATTTCTGTCATACGCCAAATAGTCACTGTCCTTTTAGCTCTGTTTTGGTCTCCACCAACTCAGTCAATCAGTTTACTGTTTGGTGTAAAACACCATGAATTTTCTTTGGTGTGCGGTAAAGTTTTAAGCACATGCATTTGGCTCTCGACTCTTCTTGTTACAGTGTGCAGCAGCTGAAACAGTCCACATTCTGGATGCTGGATTGGCCTGATTTACAACCTGGATTTCTACGAACTTGGTTCCGTTCCCACAGTTTGGTCTGAGCAGAGACAGGAAAGTGCAAGAGTGATATGAACCCGGGAGAAAACAGAGACGTGTGTGGAGAAAGGAACAACCCACGCAACAAATTAAGAAGGAAATAAAAGGGAGGACAGGAAAACAAAAAAAGAGGGAAACAGTGAGAGACGGAGAAAACCAGTCGTTGACAGACTAACGGCTGTAACGGCCGCTGAACGAGCAGCCACACCAGCACTACAGCCACTCGCGCTTTAACGGACGGATACGATACTCAATCTGTCGGACAAACTCCATAACCCAGAGCTACCTGAGCAGAAAACGAGTCTGATTTACAGTGTGCATTCAGCGCAGACGAAGGTCAGCAATAAGAGAGAACTTAACTGGTTCTGTTGACGGGCAAGTTGTTATACTACAAACAAACTTTAACCTCTGCTATCAAAGATGTAAATATTCTTGAACTAGAGCCGTGTAAGCGTGGTTGAAATGCAGTAATAATTTACAAAGACTTCTGAAATTAGACTGATCCCATTTGGTCAAGTTATCTATGTAATTCTTTCGTATGTCTTGCACAGGGCGCTCACGTAAAAGAGAGCGAATAAAAATGAAAGATTGAATGAAAAAGACAAATTAATCTGTGCAAGTACGCATGGAGTTCCCCTCTTGATGTAACCAGGTCACTTATTCCATTTATTAATTACACAAAACCAGGTTAAATGTGTGGTAGCTGACTGTTAGGATCTCTAATCCTACTGTACTAAAAGCCCCTCCTCATTTCTTCTTCTGTGGTATCCCCTATATATCCTAAAAGTATTACTTATACAGTCTCCACTAGAGGCTGCACAACATGACTCCATATAAAACCATGATTTTGCAATTCTGCCAATTTTATTTGTGCACAAATCCAACAAACGAGATTAAATACGTTTATTAGTGAGCTTTAGAGGTGTCTATTTTTGAGCCAGGCGAGCTGTTTCCACCTGCTTCCAGTCTTTATGCTACGCTACGCTAACCGTCTCTTGGCTGCAGCTTCATAATACACCTGTCTTTTACTTGTTGTGGCAGAAGATGAACAGGTGTAATTACTTTGATCCATGTAGGTGCATCAGTTCGCAGGTTTTGTTTTTTTTGGCTCTCTGGGACGTTTAAATCTGTCGTTACTATGATCAACTGTGTTTTTCTTGCTGAGACAAGCCAGGATGTCTGCTGTGAAGAAGCTCTATCACGTGAGACATGAGGGATCAATCTTCTCATCAAACTCGCGGCGGGTAAATGTTGATTATTCATGTGTTTATCTTCAGCTTCAACTAGGGATGCACCAATCCAACACTAATAACAAAGGGTTAGCAGTTTCATACTTGTGCGCCAGAAGTTCTACAGCTGCTTACGATGTCTGCAAAGCCAGTGTTTTTCGAGGAGTGTTACTGACCGTTTTACAAAGTTAAGAAAGCAATGTTCGCAGAACCACTGTGTAAGATTTAGGGGGATTTAGGAGGATCTTATCACAGAAATGGGGAATGATATTCCTAATTATGTTTTCAGTATAATCACGCGAAAATGAGAATTGTTGCGTTTTTGTTAGCTTAAAATGAGACAATTTCCATCTGCAGAGGGAGCAGGTCACCGTCCACGGTGTGAGAACATTCACGCTGCTTATTGGTCAGATGCGTCTGGAGCAGGAGCTCCATAGTAAATACAAGAAGAAGGTCCTGTGTTCTGGACTGCTGCAGATTCACATTCCCACTACAAATGACCACTTCCTCTAAATGCGGCCGTTCTGGTCTGAACTCAGGATTACTGTGCTCACACCAGGCCAAAAACACATTACAAATCAATTCAAATGGATTAAAGGCTGCAGGTATGAGAGCAGCCTAAGACAAGCCTGATGTGATGTTACACATACAGAATGATGCCACACAGCGAGGCTCAGTTTATCAATTAAAAACTGGTATCAGATCAATACTCTGTATCGGTCTTTACCCAAAGCCCAGATTAGTATTGGAAAAACTTGAATCGATGCTCCCCTAACTTTACCGTTCGATGTTTCTCTACCGGTTCCTTGTGGGCTCTTATAAAGTGTTTCCGCTTCTTGAAATGCAGCCCCCAGCTATGATGAGTAACACGCTGTCTGTCTAAATGAATGGCTAGACCGAGCTCCCACACGCACATATGGATTAATACACATGCACAGACGCGTACACAAAAGCCAGATTCATAAACACACAAACAAACTGATCCGCCAATAACACCGTAGCTTACTACTCAGCAAGACGTACGGCAGAGTTGTTAATTAAAGTGAGGGTGAATAAAGAGGGAACGCTGATTTAGAAAAAGTATGTGCAAGGGTTACCAAGTGACCGACGACAACAGAATGGAGATACAGGGAAGAGGAAAGAAAAGCAGACAGAATGGAGGAAAGAACTCTGTGTTTTTATGTGATTGTACGTCATGAACCACACATCCCTGCCACACACACACACACCGATCAATACTAACAGCACTAAACGTCACTTTAATATTAATACATCTAACACTGTTCGGATAGGAAATCCCTTCCTGTCTGTCCTCTTTCTCTTACTAATGTTAAGCTGTTCGGTGCATATCAACGAGCTGCAGGGAGAGCAAACCCACACCGAGGCTGTTGGCCAGACAGAAAGACAGATAGACTGAAAGACGGAAAGACAGAAAGACAGAAAGACAGATAGAC
>JAPQRN010000003.1:21646762-21659303 GCA_037367275.1 Coranthus polyacanthus
ACACACACACATTAACAGGAGGCCGAGCTGAACGCGCACAAACGCAGGAAAACATGCAAACACAAGCGCTCATTACGAGTCCGACAAAAGCAGGAAATTCACATGCACGCACGAGTCCGGCGAGCACGTATTGATCTGTTTAATTAAGTCGCAACTCCGGTTACCCCTGGCAACGCTCCCTCTATGCCACATCGGCAGTCGCCATAGCAACTGACAGCCAGAGGAGACGGCAGAGGGCCACTCTTTGTTCTCAGTGGATGCCAGGGCCTGACAGTCATGTAGACCAGGACCTTATTGGCCAGAAGACCAGACCAGGTCAGAGGTGAACGAGAAGAGGAGTTACAAACATTTACAGGAGACATCGTTGTCCTGAGCCGCCAAATGTGAGGGGAACTACTGGTCCGGATGTTTCATTTATATACTGGTAGTATCACCTGCTGAGGGATGCAAAATGAAAAATAAAAACTAAAGCAGAACCCGAGACAATAACAGTAAGGGTTCAGGAGGTCCTCGAACGAGAAACACAATACGGGACGATTTTTGAAGGGGTTTAAAAAAGGGATAGACATTATACAGAAATGGGGACGTGTTGGCCAACTAGGATTTAATGATATGCAAAAAATCCTATTATTTTGACAATTGAGTCCTGATTTAAACAGGCATTATCATTTTTTTTAAATTTAATTTTCAACTGAAAAACATATAAAATGAGTTGAAATTGATGTGTTTTTTTTTCCTTCTGGAGAATAGGATTTTTCTATCTCCTATTTGTAATGGCACCTTTGACCTTTATCAAAACACTGCAGCTCCTGGATTTTGCACTCGGCCATATTACGAGTTTGATAATGTTTCATTTAATTGTTCAGCCCTGATGCCAACAAATATCAGAATTACATGTACAGACATACAGGTAAAGAAAACACGATGAAAAGCAGTGTCAAACAGAAAATGGCCACAAAAATGAAACGAATCAACGTAAAGTAAACAGATTCTTGGTGAAAAAAAAACAAGCCTTTGTGAACAGCGTGAAACACCTGAAGCTGCTGCTCATTAAAGGAAAAATGAATCTGTAGCTGCAAACCCCTGAATAAACAGAACTGAAACCTTTCACTGCTTATAAATTCAGCTTTCTTTTGTAAGCGGGAAATCTGTTTTATCATCTGATTATTTTCTTTTTTTAGCCTCGTGCTTAACAAGTTTGGAGAATCACAAAGAAACAAAGCTCCTCTGAAAGCTTTGTTTTTCCTTGTAATGCTCTGAACGCCGCACTGCTGAGATCCGCTCTTCATTTGTTGACTTGAATATTTTTAATCGCCCATAAGAGAGCTGCATGCGGTTTACAGTGAAGTTTCTTTCGCGCTAAGTGCAAACAACCGTCCACTTTCATCCGCTCAAATAAAACACATCTAATAAAAAAAATGACTGTGTTGTCAACAGGCGTCATAACCGTCCGCTAAAGGTCTCTCCATCCGCCACGTACGGTTTTATGTACGCCGTTAACTGGATGTCTTAAAAAAAGATGCGATACAAAAACCAGGTCACATTTACGTAACTTTCCCACAAGTAGGCTGACACAAACACACACACACACACACATGAAAAAGGCCCATTTTCAGCCATAACCACTTGACTTCACAGTTATATTGAAGAAATTCACACCCCTTTCGCCGTTTCTGTCGAAGCCTCCGTTCTAATGGCCAGCATTTGGAAGCTGCAGCTCCCAGGTGTTTGTGTATGTGTGTGTACAAGGCTGTTACCCAGTCCCTTGGCATGGCTGTTTGTGGTGAATAATAATATGGACTTACTCAACTTGTCTGATTTGAAATCAGAGGTGAGTGAGTCACTGCTGGCGGCAGACAAAGGATCGGCCTGGTAAATATGTAGGTCACCAGTCGGCCTGTCCTCCACCTACAAAACCACTAATACTAACACAGTCTTTGGTTTGGTTTTATTTTCCCATCAGCAAATTGTACTGACCCACATTTATCTTTATCCATTTAACCTTCACCCAACACTTATCTTACACCCAGTCCATCCTTAAAGGAGCCATATGTAGTATTTCTACTTTAAAATACTCCAAAATGACCTCAAAGTATCATCAGAGTGTTTAGAATAAAGTGATCTAATGTTTTGTATTGCAGAGATATGAACTGACTTTATTCACAACCACGGGCCGACGTGTCACAGTGAATGTGTGCGGCCACCGGAGGGAGTAGTGAGTCACTCTGCTGGTGCGCTGAAAAGCAACGCCATGGGGTCTTTGAAGAAATCGCCAGAATGCGACAAGTGAGAGCCGGTAAGAAACAACTTTTGGAGACAAAGAAAGTGGCGATAAAAAAAAAAAATAGAAGCGTTGCTGTTGTTTTCTCCACTGGACACGGCTCCAAAGAAAAAGGATGACGTTTGATGCTGAAATCTGAAAACAGAGCTAAGCTAACAGAGCTGTAATGTAAACTATCGGCCTGTAAAGATTATAAGACACATTGTTATTTTGTGTTAGTTTGTGTTTGAAGGAGAAAACTTGATGAAATGAAAGGTTAAGGTCAACTACAGACACACAGCAAACCTTAGAAAAAGAAGGAAGTATAAAAATAGATGATCACTATCCCTCACATGATTTTGACAGCGAATAGGTCATAGTAAAAGCTTCTGACCTGATTAAATGGAAACAGAGACTGATATTTGCATTTTTCCACAGAAAAACACAAGTTCAATCGGCAGACGTGGATGACATTTTTATGGGCAATAAAGTTCTGCAAAGGATGATAAATTACCGTTCGTGTAGCAGCTCCATCAAGTCGAACGTTCCCTTCATCTGACACTTTTATCCACAGTGAAATATCTCTAAATGCTCACAGTGACATGAGGAGGATGAACACTAATCATCTGATGACTCCCAGTCTTTCTTCCAAAGTAAATGAACATAATAAAAAAAAAATCTCCTTTCAATTTGAAATCTGTTCTGCACATTCACGTTCCTTTGGTTTGTGTTACAGGTCAAATTGACCCTTTTTACTGATTGAAAAGTCTTCTTTTTTTTTTTTGAAGTATCAAAGTTCTGCTGCCGGCCTTAAGTAGTGGGATCAACATGTAATGCTCTTTCTGACAAATGAAGCAGGATAACAGCAGGATTTAAGAGTTTATATAATGCAGATGCTTTAAAAATAAGCCGCGTTGTAGCTTTTATGTCGGGGAGCAACATATACTGCATGAAACGCACACGTACGAAGTCACAAACAGGCACGGATACTTGACAGAAACACGCATCGAGCAGCAGATCTACGGCCTTCCCCTGTGGTACTACCGGTGTTACAGCACAAAACCACAGCAGAAGAACATCACTGAATATCTGCGTTCCTCCTTCCCACACACACACAGGCAAACACAAACACAATGAATCACTCCTGCTTTCTCTGATTAAACAAACGCCTCTCATTCGTTCCAGAAACCTTCAGGAGCTGATGTACCTCCAGCCCTCGAACCCACACGAAGCTTCTCCGCTCTGAGCTCAAACTCCACTTCCTCTCCGACGGAGCGCCGTTGTCTTTAACCCGGATGGAGGATTACTGTCAGGTTCAGGTGAACCCTTGAGGCAACGCTGTCTATCTGAAATCCAGGCAATTACGGCGGAAAGGGTTGGGAAATAACGCCAATGAGTAATTTTGAGAAGAATGAGGAAGAAAGTGAAAGAGACTCGTTGTTGGTGACGTAAAAGGAAAGGTTGAAGTTAGATTTCAGGGGTTTAACTAGTAATCAGGGTTATTTGAGACTGAAACTAGCCACGAAAATACAAAAAAAACAAGAAGTACAATGAACAATGTGACACGGACTAAAAATAAAAGAACTGCAGGTAAAATTAGCTGCATTTTCATTTCTCCTCAATGTTAATGGTTCATGTTGTAAAAGGATAAAGAGTTTTTGGGGCCTTTAATAAACAATGTTCTGTGAATCATATTTGACGTCGTGCATTGTTTCTTCATCTTCTGTGGATCAGTGTTTTCCTCATCAAACCCAAAACACTAAATTAAAACGAAGCAAAGAAAAGCAAAACTATTTATGCACTAAACCGAAATCAAAAGGCAAACTGAAAGATTAAAACGAATGAAAACTCATCAAATCCTCTTATTTATGAAGCTGAAGTCGGAGAAAATTCTGTTTCTCATCTTGACTTTTTGGTTTTTATCAACAGCACAAGATAAAAAATAAAAAAAACAAACCCTTGAAAGTCAATGGAGGTCATTCAGTTCTGACACAGACCTGTGACAGATACGTCTCTTTCAGATTCAGTTTATTTTCTTATCAGATTAAAAAGGCCACACCTGATAATATCACAGAAACCAGAAGAATGAAGGAAACAACAAAACTGGCACAAGTTCCCATATCATAAAGACCTATTTACCGTTTTCACACGAGGCCCGAGCGTCTCACGTGGCGACAACGAATCAACAACACGACATAAACACACAAATAAATCAGACCGAGCAGCAGAATCAATCAGATTAAAAACTACACCGAATTTTACTGTGTCACATTTTACTTTTAACTGTTCTTGTTTTATCTTCATTTGTTTCGTATTTTAATGAATGCTATTACTCTTAAGGTTTTATTGTTTTTGTGAACTGTGTATTTTATTGTGATTCTTTCACCATGTGACACTGAAAGTGAGGCCTTCACCTCAGTAGATTTTCCAAGTTGGAATAAAGGCTGAATGAGTGAATAAAACTTGATATTATTGGTGAGCGCATATGGGAGAGGTTTACCCTCAGGGCTTTTGATGTAAAAGGGTCTATTTTAACCCAAATCATGATCTTTTCCAAAACCTAATCAGTTTTGATACCAAACCAAACCAAACTGCAACTGAAAACTGATAATAATAATAATAATAATAATAATAAGTTTAAGTCTAAAAGTATGGTTTTACTGGAGACATGAAGCCCGTCCTGTGTACAACCCTCCACATACTACCTCATCTGACTTCCTGAAGCCTTTAAGACAAAGTTTTTCTCCTACAAAGCCCTGAAGGATAACTTTTCCAATCCCTCACCATGCCCTTGAATACAGATAGTTTCTTACCCGCAGTCTGGCGCCGGGCACCATCGGCAGTCTGGGTCGGAGGCGAGGCATCTCCGCAGCAGGAACTCCTCATATTTCTCCAGCAGAGCCGCGTCATCCAAGATGTCCGCCACCTGCCGCGGGGCCAGTCGCTCCGCGCACTCGGGGCAGCTGAGCTGGACTCGGCTCTCTGTGATCTCGATGCGGAGGTACTGGCGCAGGCAGCAGAGGCAGGAGCGGTGGCTGCACCCCAGCAGCTCGGGGAGCTGGTCGGCGGGCTGGCGCACCAGGCACAGGGGGCACTCCAGGAGGTTGGCCTCCCCAGAGGAAGGGGTTCCACCCAGAGATGGCTGGCTGGAGGACAGTGGCTTTGACGGGGTGCTGGAGGCGGCGTCCTGGGGGGTCGTGGCGGCTGTGGTGGTGGTCGTCGTGGGCGTAGCAGAGGTCGGGTCAGGCGCCGAGCTCAAGGCAGAAGGGAGGAGCTGCTGAGTGTGCTGATGTTGGTGATGGTGCTGCTGAGATAAAGGGGTGGCCGCTGCTCCTTTGGGGCCCCTGGTTCCCCGAGAGCCCCGCTTACTGTGGAAGAGGCTGTGGAAGGAGATGCGGCCCTGGCGTTTGCCCGCCGCACGGCACTTTGGGTTTGGTACGCCACTCACCGAGGAATGAGGCGACTCTGAGTCCTTTTCTGATCCCATTTTCCCAGAAGACACACACACAGGGCCGGTTATTGTCCCCTGATACAAGTTAATGTATCACAGAGGGACACTCAGCTACACAAACACACACCCTGTCACACAAACACAACGGAGGATCTGTCCCCTTGTGAAAGCCAAGCTGGAATGCAAATGCTAAGCAGGCTCCTGACAGAACAGAAAACTTATCAGTCACCTCCTTCTCTTCCTCTTATGAGAAACTAAACCTTATCAGGAAAAGACAGACGTGAGATAACTAAGGCAGGAACAGAAAATGAAAGAGATTGTGCAAGTTCAAAGTAAAAAAAAAAAATCCCCTTCAGCTACAGGAGTTTCTATCAAACTTGGTGGTTAAAAGGTTCAAAACGAAGAAAAAGTGCCAAGTCTTTTACCTCCCAGAAAGATGTGAAGGTTAAACATTACAGTGCTTTGTTCTGCCAAACAAAAAGATGAATGTCTGTTTTAATGACTCCTTAAAACAGAAAAGGTAAAAAAAAAAAAAAAAGGTAACAGACAAGAAAATCCACACAGTCTGAATTCAGTCCGATTGTTGAAGTAATTCCTCGGTTTGGATTGAATTCTCCCCGGCTGTTTTCAGAGCCTCTCTTCTGCTCGTCTTCCTCTTGCTCTTGTTGAACGCCGGTCTCTCTCAGTCTCTTTTCTGTCAGGAAGAAGAGAGCAGGAAGTTAGTACAAAGAGCATGCTCAGTATGACACACACCTCTCTTCCTCGCTCTGCTCTGCTCTGCTCTGCTCTTCCTGGGTTTTGATCCGATCGTTAACTCTTGTGACCCTGAACTGAAAACTATCTGGACCGATAGTCCACATACACGCTCACACATGCGTCAGCGCGACACTGCGACATTTTAACTGCTCAATAACCACAATTAAAAGGCTAAATGCAACACGAATACGCGATGTGGGGCTAAACCAACAATTAAATATATGACATCATAAACCAGTCATTTGAACCCGGTCTCTCTCCGTCTATCTGTCTCTATCACGCTGGGCACTGCAAGCTCTTCCTCCACTTCACACTGCGCTGCTAGTGCCGTTACCATGGCGACGCTCACTATGAGCGAGGCAAGCAGCGACCCACTCTGTGACTCTGGCACTCATGTATACGCACTGCACACAACACACTCCGATACACGTGCAAATACACACTCGCCGAACTCATGAACGCGCACGAAAACAAGCACACGAAGACGCAGACAAACATGTTCGTGTCTACGTGAAGAGCAGACACTCAGACGCTACACGTCCAAAAGCACACGTTTCGAACCTTTAAATGACACACGCGACGAAAATCACCGGCCAAAAACACTCGCTCATACGTGAGGGATACAGTGATAACGACATACGGGCAAACACGCACGTGAGCGTCATGATTACCTCCTGACTCAACGTTACAATTACGGGCTGTGTGTGAAACATGTAAAGCCATGTGTCCATAACCGTTTATTACATTTAATATTTTCATCATGCATTTGTCAGCGGTGGAGGACGTTTATCTGAGTCAAAGGAGCAGTACTACAGCAGAAAAACTAAAGTAATTTAAAAACTACCCATGACACGGCTTGTCGAGTGCTATTTTGATTTGTTTTTTTCATTCAGAATACCTACAAAAGCAGATAGTAGCACGAGACATACTAATTTTGCAAACTGGCTCTTTTGGAAGTGGCATTACTGTATATATTATACTGTTTGATTATTTTTTTTCTACTGCAATAACATTTAAACAACCTATTAACGTCGCAACTGATGGAGAAGAGGCCACTTCCAACTACTGTATATCAGGGATGGAATTACTTAATTACAGAGGTTGTTTTTCTCAAAGTACACTTTACTTTTACAGTACGTTTACTTGAGCAAAGTAATTCAATACTCTTTACACCTGAGCTATAAAAATGCGTTATATAACATAAGCTCATCACATGTTTGTTGGTCTATTTAGCGAAGTCAGTCCTATGCCCAAATATATTCATGTTCACATCTGGACAGTCATCAACACGGGAAAAATGATTCACAATCCGTCAACCTTTTTATAAAGTTGCCATGTACAGTGTTTTGTCCATGGATCAACCACCAAGCAGCTGCACTGACTGACAAGTAACTAAAGCTAAATGCAGCACAATAAAAAGTACAATATTTGAAATGAAATGTCGTGCATCACAAGTTAAAAACTGATGGAAATGCAAAAGCACGTAAGAGGCATTTCTGGTTTTGTGTATCTTGTTGAATTCACTTAAAGGTCTACGTGGCTCTTTAAGAAAACCTCATACCTTTTAGAGGACACAAAATGCATCGTCATTAAAACAAGGTTGTGCGTCCGCGGCGTTGTTGTTCACAGCGGGGACACACACTCCCACAGCGGTGCAGATGTTTGTGTGTGAGTGACCGAATGGCCTCGCTGCCTCTGACGGACTTAAATCTGATTATGGTCTGAGACACGCACACGGACGAGGGAAATGCTGACCCAGTACACGTCAGGCCATTGAGACGGGGATGACGGGGGATTCTTGTGATTGACACATGAGCTGACCAGTCACTAAGCGGCAGACAGACAGATCTGCAGAGAGTTTCCTCTTGGCTAAGCTGAAAAGTATGACACCGTGATAATTACCAGATCGTAAACACAGCATTACCACAGATTAGGTCATTCATTTACAGTAGGTACTTACTTTGAAATCCATTCTAACATGTTTTCAGAAAGAATAAGGAGAAATGTAATTGTCCAGACAAATTTTGGCCCGTGTGTGATTTAATTTAAGGCCACGTGCAGGTTTAGACCTTCGCCTCTCTAAGATATGGCTTACTAGATCACTTTTTGAAAGTCTGGATCCTGTCATGGTCTCAAAGAGGACTTGGGATTTCATTTCAAGGCCGGTCCAGACCACAGCTGCAGGGATATCACTACATTTCCTGTGCCTTGTCTCGTTTATTTCTTAACATCATTACTGCGATTTGATGTAAAACTTCCTGCTTCAAATGCAGCCAGTTACTTGACCATTTGAATCTGTGGTTCTCTGGAGGAGATATCACACGAACAGGAAAACTGGTTTGACAAAAACATATCAATCCTTACATAAGAGTTCGAAATCTCGGTTGCCGCCGTGCCCTTGCTGTGTGTTCGGTCTCGACTCGGCCTCAGCCTCTCAGGTCTTCTCTTGTCTTGTCTCGATCTCGATACGCTCTGGTCTCGGTCATGACTTGGTGAGATAATGAGAAGTCAAGAGCCAAAACGCTTCGAGGCAAAGGAACAGAAAACAAAATGACCTCAGAGCTGAAGTCATGCATCAGTAAAAGAGGAGATTTCCATTGTTTCTTCCACGTGGAGAGATACACGGCACATATTCACGCTCGACTACACACTGTGGCAACGCGCACACATGCATTAACAGTTACCGTGGCAACCAGTCACTCCAGCTTCAACGGGGTCAAGCTGGGTCTTAGCGGAAATACATTAAAGTGTATAAAAAGCCCGAGGTCCCTAAATATACTCTCCTACCTGCTGAGTTCGTAATAGACCACTACTCACAACCATCTGTGATTCGCTGCGACATTTTGGCGGCACAGAGCGCTCGCTGACAGTTTGATGCTTTTTCTACAAACAGCATTGAGCTACGGGTCTCACTCCCATTCGGCCCAGTTAAAAGATCCCAGTTTGAGCTCTCAAATCAAACCGGTGACGCTTTAGTCATTCACATTAAAGGACGTTGGTGTTGGTGAGTAACACCTCTGTCTCTCAGGCCCTGTTCAGACCTTGCATCAGCATCCGTCCTGTGATATCCGAGTACAGGCTGTTAAGTGCGTCTGTTCACGCGTGGTGTTAGAAAGCATCACCAGATGTGTCTCACTTCTGATCGGATCTGAGTTCTCTACCCGACATGCAAATAAAGAAGTTCATGTGTAGCCTAGAACATAGCGCACATGTTCATTTCGAGCGATTTTGAATGTTTGTGAGAAACTGAAGGATGAAGTGTTCCTTCATGGTTTGATTAAATAAACTTGAGCTAAATAATCTCCATCTGGATTCGCTGGAAAATACATTGTCACAAAGATGAAAACAGGCCTGTTTTTCTGAGCTCATGAAAAGTTGACTTAATCCAATGTTCTCACAGGACAGCGATGCTACAAACATATGACGATCTGACAGAATATGATGCATTGTTGTAGATTAAACTACCAACAGTTTACAAAGCAGTTCAAATGAGCTCAACCTTACACATTAATGAAGCAGCAAAATGAATAAAATGCATCACATTCAATAGTAAAACACTGACAGGAACTATTTTCCTGCACGATTACTTGCTTTTCGTTCTTTAAATACATTTTGCTGATAATATTCACATACTTTTACTTAAAGTAAGGCTTTTAATGCAGAACTTTTGCTTCTATTGGAGCGTTCTCACAGCGTGGCATTAGTACTTTTACTGAAGGAAAGGATCTGAACACTTCTTCCACCATTGATCATTTGTAGAGGGAATTATCCAGTTTTAGATAATGAGTCTGGAGATTTATTTGGTTGTTTTCCTGAATGTTTTGGTTCTCTGAAGGCTTTGTGCACTGATGATGAATAATGAAGCCGATGCTCTAAGTAATAAGACAAATACATCTTAAGATGGAAGGGAAGATACTGTGTGTGTGTGGACGTGCATTACGTACGTTACAGGGATGTAATGAAATGTGTGTGAATGTGTGTGTGTGTGTGTTGCCCTCATGCTGTCGTTTGGCAGATGGGCCTGAACAGCCTGAGAACTTCACAATCTGGACTTGATTTGTTATCAACACGCTCACACGCACTTTGTTCCACACTTGTCCTCCTACTCCACTGCTGCTCAATTCAGCACTGACGCCGACACACACACACACACACAGTCACATCTCTCTTTCTTCGTGAGGACGCTCATTGACGTAACACGTTCCCCCGCCCCTGACCTTAATCTAATTCTAACTTCAACCCCAGAAGCAAGTCTCATACAGTGCATCGAAGGTCGATCCCAAACTGATTCTCACACAGATATGGCGCTTTTCCACCACGTGGCACCAGCTTAACTCGGCTCAATTCTCCTTTCTTTTTTTTTTTTTTTGGTTTTCCATCAGGCAAACGTTGTTGTGGTATCACCTCGATGCTGAAAGGTGACGCGGCCGTGTCTCAAAACACTCGCTACTCACTACATAGTCGACTTCATAGTGAGGACATTTTGTAGTGCTGTCAAAATGTACAGTGAAAATTATTATACCGTATTGGCTTTTTGGAGCCGGAAGTGACCATATTAGGACAAAAGGGGCGGAGCTGCGGGAGGGCGAGGGGTCATGGGTGAGCTAATGCTAAACCCTAGCTAGCTGACTCAGTAAACTTCATCAAGTCTTGTGTAACAAATCATTTTACAGTGTTGCTGTTGCTCACATCTCAGTGAACTACTGAGTGTTGATTATATCGGGCAGGGCTTCCAAACTTTTTCACCTCGAGACCGAAAAAAGAAAAAAAGAAAAACTGAATTGCTAATAACATCTATATTTTTTTCCGACTCTTCCACCGTCAAAACAATGTTGAATAAATGCAGAATGTCAGCGAGATCACGCCAGCCTCTTTAACATTGACAAGTTCCATTAGCTACCAGCGTCTCGTCTAAACACAGCATGTATTTGTGGATCTATGCGGCGCTGAGAGCAAGTTATGCTTTCGTTTATCGTGAACTGTATCGTCATCTGGATATGAAATGATCTGCTTTGGTCACATCGCACGTAGTTAAGTTTAATCCACAACGTGTTTGCTCATTTCAGACTAACGAGAAATTCTGCCCATCTGCATGTGTATAATTCTGTGTGTTGCTTTAAAAATAAATATCATGAATACAGCAGCTCACACAGATCACGATTAAACTGGCTTATGCGCAGCTCCTCGCAGCCAAACCTACTCGTTGGCCAAAGCCGCGTTCTGTCTGTGTGGGAAAATAATGCTCAGATAAACTTGCTTTAAAGCTCTGGCTCTCAAACCTGCTTCTCAAAACGAAGAAGCCTACTTTCCATCTGCGCAAGGTGAATGCAATTAAATACAATTAACTGCAATAGCTGACGAGACGGGAAAGAAAACAGCAGCGCTCCGTGTTCCCAAGGCAAAACAAGCAGCTTCATTGGTGTGATATTTATATTTTCACCTTTTTTTTTTATTTGGCCAAAGCAGGTTCATCTTCACAGTTACTCCGATGAAATTTAGAAGATGTATTTATGGTCTCCAGAGGATGATTTCTAATGAATCCTGGATTCTTGTGTGAGGCGATCAGGTCAAAATGTGTAGAGAAGCAAACGTTTTGTTGGTGACAGGTTATCTTTAGACAGAGGCGAGATGTTCCGTACATTTGCTGTGATGAGAGGATGAAGCTTAATGATAAAAGGTGTGAAGGCTCATTTATGCTCAGGGTTAAACTGCTTCATGCATAGGTAGGAGTTTAGGAGTAACTAAGGTGTATCTGGTCTAAATGAACCCTCGATATTATCATCTACTCTCTACTTGTGCCATTTTCAACGCAAAATACGTACTAATACTTGGGTTTGAGTTTGTTTGCTTTGTTTATATTATTTTCAGTTTTCAGCCACAGTTTGGTTAGATTTAGGCAAGAAAACTACTTCTGCAAAAGACTCTTTCAGAACAGTGTAGGGCTGGGTATCTTCTAAAAATGCGTAAAGACAATAAACAAAATGATTATGATACAAGGTACTGAAATTTGGTACTGGATGACAAGGCATTTTTTAATTTCAGCAGCATCTAAGCAATTTGATCCGTGCCATAAA
>JAPQRN010000003.1:21676229-21686564 GCA_037367275.1 Coranthus polyacanthus
AAAGCAGTGAATTAATGTGCAAAGAACTTCGTTGTTGGTAACCAGACATCGCGCACAGAGCTGCAACAACGCATTTTCATAAACGGCACCGTCATTTAGACATTTAAAAAACAGTCTGTCGGTAAATGCCTCCATCCATCCGTGCAGAGCAGAGATGTGTTTCAGCCTCAGGTTACCTTAAACAAACAATCCAATCAGTTTCACTCAGCCCTCGGAGATAAAAACATCTCCTGTGTCAGATCCGTATCAGTTTAGTTTAAAGCCCAGCCTATAGTGGATTTATATATATATATATACATATACATATACATACTATCTCAGCGCGCTGGAGTAATGTAGCCTACTTTTGTTTCTTCTCTGGAAAATACACAATGTCCTCAGACCAAACAGAAGCTGGGGAGTGGCAGAGCAGACAGGAATGTTTTAAAGAGAGAGGGATTTTAACTCTCACACATCCTGGATGACTTGGACTGTACTGAACCTGAAGACATTTTGTTTTTAGTGTAAAATTACTTGCACACATGCAGCGGCACCGAGCCTGGCCACGGCTCTGTTTCCCACATGCCTGTAACAGCCTCCCACGCTGCGTGTTTTATTAGATTATTCCTGTCCGTCGGGATCATTTGGCCGGTTTTTTTTGGTCAGAGTTGATCATATGGAGTGACGGATAGGGGAGATAATGACTTGTCACGCTCGTAATAATTATGCAAAGCGCGGTTACCGTGGGGTTTACTGTAGCCTCGTTAAGTCCCTTTTAGACGCAGGTAATTCAAACGTGAGAAGAGTCCGCAGAGAGGCTTCAATCACCGGGCACTTACCCCGCTCAGGACCGGATTTCTTCGACAGGAGAGGCTGGGGAGCGATGCGCAGCGGCCACTTCACCGCCTTCCCCGGCTTGTCCGTTGTCTACCTCGCTTTAATCGACGAGCTGTCGGTGAGAACAGTCCCGGGTCGAGCTCCGGTACTTCCCTCCTCTCTCCTGGGCTCCGGGCAGGTGTGACGGCGGCCTCTGGTCTCGTTGCGCCCCGGGAGCGCAGCGCTGAAACTCCGTAATCTCCGCAGCTCGCTTCTTCGCTGTGTGGCTGCCGCCCCGCCGCCTCTGCCGCCGCCTCTGCCGCTCTCTGACGTCATGGAGGAAAGCCCCGTCGGTGACGTCGCGCCGTCGACAGCGCGGAAACCCCGCCCCGTTCCGTCACCGTGGCCACCGCCCCCTTTACTGTAAAGTGCACGGAAAAGGAAAGTAACCGGGAAGTGCTTTGCTTTGTAAACACCGTGCTCTGCTCTGAAGAACTGCCTTTTTCGCTGTGCTTTGTTTAACGGCGAAACACGAGACAATCAGTCATTTAGTGAAACTCCATCACCCTGTTACCTGAAGGCAGTCCCTCTGAAACAGGAGCAAACTCATCAGGAAACCAACCTCAACACCAGATCTAACACTGGCACGATCTGACAAAATTACATTGAACCTGCTCAAGTCAAGACAATATCCACTTTTACAAGTCCAGCATTAAAAACAAGCACAGAATGAGGTGTCCAGGTCGGATGTTTTTTGTTCGCCTGTTCACGTTCTTTTCAAAAACGTGGCCAATATGAGATTCCAGTGTGAACTGAGTCACACGCACAAAAGCAGTGAAGTTAGAAGTGTTCAGATCATTCCCTTCAGTGAAAGTTCTAACACGCACAAGTGAAAACACTCCACTACAAGTTGGACTTTCCACACGTTCAATATTCACTGTGGAGTAAAAAGGTCCCCGTCAGTGTTTCTGGTTGTTTTTGGATTCATTTTACTGTTACATGTTGCATTTGAACTACTTCATGTCATGTGAGCGACTCCCTCCAGTGCACGGCTGTAACAAGTCTCCATTTCAAGTGACTTAAAGAGTGGCATGAATTCTGACCTGACTGTTCAGACCGAGGTCACACTGAAAAAAGATCAGATCTGTATCCGAGTCAGGACCAGAATGCATGCGATTCGTGCTGTTCACAAGGTCACGTAGAAGACGGACCCGAGTCACGCGTGGGTGAAAAGATCAGATTTGGGACACCTTCGCCCGCGGTGTGAACGTGGCCCAAATGTCACATTTCTCTGGTTTCAGGTCTGCTCCCAAAGAACGGGACGATTAAATATCAGAACTGAATGAATGATGATCTCATATCTGTTCTGAGATCAACCTCCGGAGACCCAGAAGATGAAAAGATGTGATATTTAGATTCGATTTTTAAGATAGTTTAGGTGTTACGGATGACAGAATCACGTTTTGTTTTTTATCATGTCCCTTGTAGCGGACGATGGGTCTTGCTTGAACCGACTGTAATGATTTAATGTACTATTAGATTAATTTTCACATGAATTTCTCTTAAAATGTCATTTTACTTCACGTAAACATTAACATTTAAGTGAAATATCTCATGGGCGTTTCAAAGCGGCCTCTCATCTGGTCAAGGCAGGTGTTCAGGAGACATCGCTTTGTGCTTGGAGGAAAAAAAGGTCAATACAATCTACAAACTAAATGATTCATTAAGAAAATCAATAATTAAAAACAGCTCCGGCCCTGGTCGCAAAGATGTATAAACAGTAACATTTCTATAAAACATCCTATCTTGTGAATTCCACGTGTTCAATAAAAACAACACAGACACAACTTGATTGTAGAAAAGCAGATTTATCAGAAGGGGAAATGGGAAATATTACATGATAGCTTTGACAGAATCCACTGAAAACAGAAATACGCCAGCAGCACTGCAAACTGAACTCGTTAAGTGTGAGGATTCCCCCTTTTGTTCCCGATTTCCTGAACCATTCCTCCATCTGTCGGTCTGTCCACCCACCCAGCTCCGACGCCTCGCCTCGGTGGGAGTGGATCAGCTCTGGATTCAACCAGCTGGAAGACATGGGAGAGAGGGGAAGAGAAGAAAAGTGACGGGTGAATCGCAGAGAAAACGCAACAAGCCATGACTAATAGCACTTTTGGTCATTCGAGTGCTGGAAAACAGTCAAAAAGCAAAGGACAGTTATTCAAAATCCACTTTAAAGTGCCCATTCAAAGTCACGCTTATAAGAAAATCTCTGAAATTAGAAGAAAACTGTACAATCACGGCTTTCACCAAGTGCAAAATAAAAAGGAACATGTGCCTCATCGAGCGGGGTATAAAATATTAAAGGAAATTTTGCATGAAATTGTCTCATTGAGCCAAATAAAAGGCTGAAATTTGCCTACTGGGACTGCTGAACATCTGCTATTGTTTTTTATCCCAACAGCCCCGAGAGGAAAGCAGCACATCAGTATTCAAGGGAAACTTCAAGTGGCACAGTCTGCATGCAAGATGTCTCCAGTGAACACAAACACCAGGTGACTACAGAACAGGTCATACAACAACAGAGGAGTCAAGGAGAAAAGAAGCCAAGAGCTCAGAGGCCGAGGTGTTCTTTCCAAAGTGCTGCAATTAACAGGGAAAATCCAGAAATTTGAGTGTAACATTTCCTCAGCCTTCATTGTGCCGGTAAGCTGCGCGGACATGCCACTGGAACAAAAAAAAAGCAGGTAAAAAGAGGCCTCTGGGAACAGCACAAACAAAAGCCTGAATCCAAAACATTTCCGAGCAGCATTTCTCCTGAAGGGCCGAGGGACCGGCAGCCTTCGGCGTGTCTTTGATCCGTTTTACTTTATGTAAACGATAACATCACCACTCAGCGCAGCACAAAGACACCAACGTCATCTTAAAGTAGGGAAAAAAAGGAAAAACTGTCTTAAGTACGCTTATTTAACTGGCCTCTGAGCTCTGGACGCACATTCCCCAGGTTTAAGACTTCACATAAAATACAAGGAGCTTAAAGGAAACAAAAGTGCCTGGACATTAACAGTACTAGTGCTTTAAATTGCAGTACAACCTTACTGCACCTTACTCTTTTTAAATAACCCATTTCACAGATTTCTATGTAACAAGCAAGACTCAAGTGATGAACATGCACGGTTGATATGGATTTATCTCACATCATTTTGGTAATAAATACTGACTTATTAGTGGTATTTAGTGAGGGATGGGGCAAATAGCAATTACAGTAATTTTTAAGAGCACGTCGATTCAAAATGACTATTTTCAGTGAAGGTCACTTTGAGCAGTCGTTAATAACACCAATCCTGCAGGTTAATTGTGTGTCACGGTGTGCAAGATGGATGGTCTCAGTCTGCAACTGTAACGTGGACGTTATGTGTGTCAGAGCGAAACATTATGAAAGGGGGCGATAAGAAAACGAAGACATGGATCAGCTCCAGTCAGTCATGTTTAGCAGCAGTATTAAACTTCCTCCCTGCGTTATTTCATGTCATAACCCACTTGGACTGGTTTGTAAACACGGGTCAAATCAGCAGTGGCATTGTGGGAGTTCAGGATCATAATGAAGCCTGCATTTGGTCTCATCAGCCGTCATCCAGCTGCCAACTTCCTATTAGGAGCTTCTAGTGAAGTCAAATCAAATTCCAGAAAAGACTGAGACTAGATTAAATCAGTCATGTTGCGATCGCGACTCTGTAAACTTTGTGATGGTGCTGATCCGGCTTGAACTGCCATCACACCTGCTATACAGACCTACATTTGTTCAGCCAAAGAATGAAGAATAAGAGGAGGAGCAGGTCATACTGATGGAAGAAGTGCAAAAAGGGAAGTATTAAAAAGAGGAACGGGTGAGAGGTGGTGGTGGGACTTCCACTGGACGCAACGACACTGAAGCATCAGATCAACCGGTTTTTGACCCGAGGCCGTATTCACAAAGCATCCGGAGGCTACAAGTAGCTCCTAACCAGTGGGGTGACTGGACTGGTTAGGTTTTATTGTCCTGAAGAGCAATTTGGTTTGCAAACAGTAGTCAACCAATACGCATCATAAAATAATATAAAGACATGTCAAAAAAATACAGTAGATGTTGATAAAAGTATTAACAGATCAGATATGCGTTTGTCTCCCCGATGGCAGGCGTCTAAACTGGGGCTGCAGCCAATTACTCTTTATTGTCGTTTGATCCGTCAATCATTTTCTCGATTAATTGATTCGTTTTTTGATCCAGAAAACGGTGAAAAATGCTGATCAGCGTTTGCCAAAGCCCATGATGTCGCCCTCAAATGTCTCGTTTGGACCAAAGATATTCAATTTACTGTCACGGAGGAGGAGGGAAACCAGAAAATATTCACATTTAAGAAGCTGGAAGCAGAGAATTTTGACTTTTTTTTTTATCCTTGAAAAAATTACTCAAACCAATTATCGATTATCAAAATAGTTGATTAATTTAGAAGTCGACAAGTAATCTATTAATCGTTGCAGCTCTGGTCTAAACTACGTAAAGTGCTGAGGGTTTGCTAGTTGGCGGCAGTGGTCTTTTGGCAAACTTTTACAATCCTTTCTGAAACTATGTTGTAAACAGAGGAGGTTGGAGAAACACCTACAATTAAAGGTCAAGTCTGTCCTCACTTTAGTACAGTAGTTTTTTTTAGTGTTACAGCTGTGACGTGCGAAAAGTTGCTCGTAAATGTGTGAGAAGTTTGAGGTAAAGCAGAGGATTCGAGTTTGAACCGGTCTTGAACCAGACTGGTTAAAAACAAAAAGGTCTGGACAACTCTCCAATACGGTGATTCACTTCACAGGGATAAAAAAAAACAAAACAAAAAAAAACGTGAAATGTCAATATCAGATATATCATCACATCTGAATTATTTATCAAACCAAAAAGTTTTCAACTTTGTGAATACGGCACATGTTCAGGTTTGTGTACTTGTTTGCAGAGCAGCTGGACCACGGTTTACATCTTCACACAACCCACATTTTTTAGCAACTGGATGCGTTTTAGCATTTTAGATTTTGGGTTTCTGTCATTAATATTTCTTCACTGCTGTTATTGTTGCGTAATAAGAGCAGTCATGTCTGCATCCTTTGTTGTTTTTCATCAATATAATTACATGGTCATTGAACGCAAATTAAAATCCAATTTGCAAATGTTAAAGGCCACGGATAATTTTGTCGTCAGATGCTTCTTGTGTGTTTACACCTTCAGGAAAGTAAAGGAGGAGAAAGTAAAAAGCAGCAGGTCGACTGTAAAAGCATGAAAATCAGAAACTAAGGGAGAGAGAAGGGAACAGTTACTGATTAAACAAGAGCAAACATGTCCAGCGAAGGCAAACAATATGCAACAAATGTCATTACTTTGGTGAGAAGCTTCTGCAGAAACATGCATGGCGTTCTGCTGTTAAATGTCAAATCTCATTTCTGTATGCGTGAGATGCAGAAGCAGCAACAGCACAGTGCTAAGCCCAGCCCGTTGCATGGTTATTGATTAGTTAGCTCTATGAAGGGTTGTTTTCTTTCAGACTTTTATGATGAAGAGGAACAAAAAATAAAGCTTCACATCAGTTCTGTTTCTGTAACGGAGATCGCTGATGCCACAGTCTTATCTTCCACCTCGCAAAGTGACGCATGTTTTTTGTTACATTTTGTTGCCATTGTGACACTTGATCAACTCTTGAATAATCTCCACCCTTGACAGGAAAAGGTTGAGGGGAGAAAATGTTTTAAATGAAGAACACTTGGTCTTTACAGGCCATGGCACGGGCGGTGGTTTCCGTGGCGGCGGAGAAGGCGGCGACGATGGAAGCGAAGACGACGTTTGGGCTCTTGGCGGCGTCGATGGCGGCGTGCAGACCCTTGGCGCTGTAGTACTGCACCAGAGGGACCGTCTGCCGGTGGTAGGCGTCCAGACGGGAACGCAGTGTGGTCTCGTTGTCGTCACTGCGGCGGATGAGCGGCTCACCAGTCACCTGAGATATAAGAAGATGAACAAAGCCTTTACAATAACTCACGCAGTATCAGTGCATGTCCAAAATAAGGTCAGTGCTCTTCAGTTTCTTTTTAGTTTTTCTTTTCTTTAGGTACATTCTGACTTATTTTTAAAAAGCAGGCTGATCAGGTGTCACTCCGTCCCTGTCACTTTGTTTCTCTACCACTTGCGTCACCTGTTGCTGTTCTGGAATTCGTCTCATCTGTTACTCGACGAAACCGAAGCTCTTGAATCGCACCCTTCCTTTATAAGCCACAGGATCGTGTGTCGATGTGAATGGTGTTTTGTTTACAGCCGAGCCACTCAGTTTCACATGTTACGCAGAGTAAAACACATTAAGTAGGATTGGCATCACCCTATCTGTCGGACAGCACTAAAACACTGAGCCATGCATCAGCCACACGAGACTGATGAACATTAAATACAGGTTGTGTAACGTCTAGTGCTGACCGAAAAATCACAGCGAAAGAAAAATAATTTCATTTACACGTCATGTATTCACGGTAAGCATGGGAACTTTTGGCTAATCGGACGAAGCCCGTCAGCTGCCCTCAGCTTTTTTGGTGTCAATTTGGTGGTGACTGCGAGGTTAGTTGATTTATCGCATGTCATATCATCACAGTATTGAACAACGTTGTCTCGCGTTGCAGCTTTTCCTCGTATTGTGCATGTAATGTCGTGACAAAATACAGCGTGTCCACTATCACTTCTATTCATTTAGTCAAGACTAGGGATTGGAAATGAGTCAAATATAAACTCCATGTTTTTGTGACAGTTGCACGTTGTAAAACAGTGGCATCAGACTCATACATTGATGCTAAAGATGCACTGATGGCAAGTTTTCCCTTTTTTTAAAAAAAAAAAAAAAGAAAAAGAAAAAGCTTGACCAGCCAGTTCTGATTTTGGCAGAATGACATTTATGTTTCTCTAATGAAAAATTCAACTGCATGTTGACAGTAAAACATTGACCATTAACTTACATTTTCTCCAAAACAGCAGCGGGTTACAGGACCTTCTCTCACTCAAACTAATCTCAAAATAAAGTGCTCCAGCTTAGTGGACTTTTTAGTACAAATAAAATCCAGATTAAAATCGACTGCAGTACGTCCCATTTTACAAGGAGACGCACAATTGCTTGGGGCTCAGTTTAGCATCCTGGCAGCAATCATGCAGAGGCATTCCATACATTAATCGTCCTGGCAGCAGCCTACATTTTTTTCACACAACACATGTTGCCTGGCAATGGTTTTAATTCCATTTCCACAACCAACAAGCTTACTTGAGTTACAGCTTGTTGGTGAAAACTAACGTGCCGTTTGGATTTCAAACTGATTAATTTCAACAGATACATTTGTAGAGAGTGAGTTGTTTAGGAAAAATGAAATCTTTTGGTAACAAACAGCTCACTTAAACTGGGATGTACAATGACTGTAGTGAAGCCTCTCAGCTGGTCGGAACCTTTATCCTGCTCAGATTTAACCCGTTTTGTGTCACGTTTAACCTCCACCATGTTTGTTTGTTGCCTTTGAGCAAATTTCCTGCCTGCATCCATGTGAAAGAACACAAAGCATCGTCCAAATGATGAAAACTATTGCGGTAAAGAGTGTGATTTATATCACATCGCACAGCACTAACAGCACCACTTGTTGGCAGACATAAAAATGATGACAAAAGCTTGAGATTTCCCGTTGAAACTGGGATCTGGACACAAGTTTAGTTACATGACAACTCAAACTTCTACTCTACTTTCCCTAATACAAACCTTGTGTTGTAAAGTGCTTACGTCCCTCGTTTCATTGCAGTTCTAATTAAACTAATTACAGCCTTAAACTAGAAACATGACAGTGTATTTTATGAGACTATATGTCCCTCACATTTTATACAACCAGAATGCGTCACAGCCCTTAGGCTTCAAATTGGAGACAACCAGCCAGTTTGTGACTTTCAGTCATTTTAGGTAGGTGGCAGTTTGACTGTAAGTGGTTTTATACAAGTGGGTTGATATAGAAAATACTCACGTCATCCTTCATGGGCTGTTTGGGGGGGTTGAACTCCTCGTGGTAGGAGCGGCCACTTGGCTGATGAATTAGTCTGGGGAAATAGAGAGAAGATGGTGAGAGGCGGTGGAGTACAGGACAAGGACGGAAAAGAAATCAGAGTAAGAGGACAGATGAGGGTTAGACGTCCACAGTGACTCACTAACTACTTAACTGTCCTTTTCACATCCCACACGCTGACCTTGTCCTACTTGGGCTTTAAAAGGCTGCAGTCGGCACCCTCCTCCTCCTTACAAAGGACCCCCGCGGACACAGAGATGCCTGTTTTCAAACCGTTTTCTATGCATGCTGTTGTGCAGATAATGTGGAGCAGTTATTGTGAAGAAAAAGGGCCAAACACCGTGCTGTGATAACAATCAAAAAATATTTCATAACACATTTGACCGTGCATAGATGAAGGTTGGCAGAAACACTCCTGTCTGTTCAGTGTGTCGGTGAGCTTCGCATCAGGAGTACCAAGTGTTACGTTCAACACTTATGAAACTGTTAAATCCTATTTGTTGCTCAGCTGAGGCAGAAGAGAAAGCAACCAGACACTGCAGGTGGACAGTGAAATATACACCTCTGAGGTGATTGAGACACTGATTCGATAAGTAAAATGATTTTAGTATGTAACATTACAACCAGATTCCAATCAATATTCGTTTTGGCTCCACATTAAAGGATAAGTTTGGATGTTTTGAAGTGAAGTTGTGTAAGGTACTTAATCCATATAAACAGTCCGACATGTCCACCTGCAGTGCGTTGTCGCTTTCTCCTCTGCCTCAGCTGTGCCACAAATAGGACGTAACAGTTTCCGAAGTGTTGAATATAACACTAGGTGCTCCTGATGTGAAGCTGACCCACACACCGAACAGACAGGAGTGTTCCCACAGACCTTCATCTATGCACGTGTCGGTGCTGTAAAATGTGTGTTTGTCATTTTTCTTCAAAATAACAGAAAAAATCCATGTGAACCAAAATGCATCACTACAAACGACGTGAGAGCACTCACTCAGCGTTTAGTTCAGATGTGTCTGGGGCAGGAGGGAAAAAGGAAATACAGGAAAAAGTGCAGATTTCTGTGAGTGAAACATTTACATGGTGCGGATAGCTGCTACAGTTTGCATGCTCTGCTGCATCCAAGAATAGAGAGGCAAAGTCTTATCCCTTCTGATCGGTCACCTTATTACAGTACTCAACGGCAAGATACAGTTTTTTGATTCCCTTTGAATTGAACCATCAAATACACAGGGTGTTTGTCAATTAAAAGATCATTTTATAAGTCAAGAAAGTTGTAGATTGTTGTAAAATTGTTCACGTCTGTAAAAATACATAATTAGAGCTACTGAAGTTGCCACAGTACTGCAGCTCTGAACATGGCCAGATTTGTGATTTTCACCTCTTTTAATACTTTTCCCTTGTTTTGGAAGAAGGTGAAACGTGACACAGTGGCGGCCATGTTGGTGTTTGTGA
>JAPQRN010000003.1:21701989-21718715 GCA_037367275.1 Coranthus polyacanthus
GGGGGATTTAGTGAACATGACCTTGTAGGTGTCTTTTATTATTAAGACTCAAGCCTTGTGACCAGCAGATGTTCAGCTTGGCTCATTCAGATGAGCCGCGTTAGAAACATGTGACGTTTCCATTAAACTTTTTAACCTCCACGGCTTCAGATGAAGGCAACCATTTTAGAGGATGAATAACCTCGGGCTGCCTTTTAGAAACAATTTTTTATATTTTTATGATGACCGGTCATGTCAAAAGAGTTAAAGGCAAAAAGAGGTGAGAGGTGACTGTATATGATCTGTCTCCATGGCTTGATAGATAGCTGCTCAATTAATCAATTAATCAATCAATCAATCAATCATTTGCAAAGTCTATTGGGTGTATTGTAATAGTTTGCATTCACTGACACTGAGCACAGACTAGTAGTAATGTGGAAAACATGCAAAATGAAAGGAGCTACATTTGGTTATCGTTTTGAAGTTTTTGTATTTGTTAATACTCGTTCAGGTTTGTGTGTTTGAGTTTAAAAAATACACATTTGTAAATGACCAGTAATCGAGCAAATAAACTCAAATCAAATGTCCACAGTAATCACAATATGACTCTTAAACCAAATCATGCAGCCCTAATAGATAGAATTAATAATAACATTTATTTGCAAAACCTTTCTTGTGAAAACAGCTCCACCTGCTCCTAATGACCAGTCACTGGATGCAGATGGTCACATTTATCAGAAAACGAAAACACTCTGAACTGGCCAAAAAGTCTCACAGCTCCGAGTGTTTCTGGATAGAGGAAAGAGCTTTTTATCAGCCTTTCTAATTTAGGACATCACTCCTTGTTCTCTCAGCCACATTTTAGAACCGCTGCAGAGGTGTTAGGAGCTGTGAGGAGATGTGTTCAGGCAGGAAGGAGGTGAGAGGAGACGCACGTGGGAATCACTTGATGACAAAGTTCATTAAAACAGAAGCGGTTTTGAGAGTGAATTGCACATGTACCTTTTTGAAATGCAGTTTCCAGCAGTGATGACAGTCTTCACATTATCACTGTGTCAGCCTGTGTGTGTGTGCAACACTCTACACTGTGCAGCATCACCACCAGGGAACTGATCAAATCTTATGTCTTTAATAGATGAGCCCACATGTCTCTATAAGACGATTTGTCTGTCGGTCCCCATTATGTTTAAAAACACAATATCTCAGAGAGAGTTTGATCGAATGTCTTCAAATTTGGCACAGACGTTCACTCGGGCTCGAGGATGAACTGATTCGATTTCGCTGGCATAAGGTCAGTGTTGCTGTCACCCCAAAAAACATGTTTTTGGCCCAAACTCAAGAATTCATACAATAATTATGACAACATTTCCCAAACATTTGTAACAGGATAAAATGAAGTGATGATATTTTATCCCCAGAAGGTCTCCCTCTTCTTGCTTTCTTTCTGTATCTTGCCGTTCAGGAAAGGCAGAGTTGATTGGTCATTAGGTGGCACTTTTTTTTGTTTTGATCTGCTACCTTCAACATACCCTGCTCCGGAGCAGGTTGGGGTTGCAGGGTAAGTTACCGTGGTGGTTCTTACCCTGGTAAGAAGCAAACCATCTTCATGATACTGAAAACTGAAAACCCCTTAATCTTGCTTCACGATAGAGGTCCCTGAGCAGTGGGCTGTGTTTTCTCAGTTATCATGGGGACAGGTCCTTGACATGTTAAAGCTTTTTGTTGAAAATGACTCATCCATTAATCAGAAAAATAGAGCTAGTGAAAGTCAGCACTTAGTCAGTAGGTAGTTAGTGTTTTCTTTATTGATGCCGTTTTTATAACAGGGTCTCTCTTTAACTACAGCCTGTAAACAGAAATCATCTTATAAAAAGCTACTGATTAGATGCGTGCAGTTAAAGAGCCCTGCATTAACGGTGTGTAACGGTATGCACGTCCGTCCAGCAGAGTCAGCATGTCCAGTGAGGTGCAGCCGAGGCCGGACGACAGCCCCAACACCAGTGGGGGAAGCTCGGACGCCGAGCAGAGGGAGGCGGCCCCTCAGGAGCAGCCGGGAGCCGAGCAGCGGGACCAGACTCAGCCCAAGAAAAAGGAGGCCAAAATCTCCAGCAAGACCGCTGCCAAGCTGTCCACCAGCGCCAAGAGGTACACCTGCACCCTGTCTCCAGTCTGTCTGTCTGTCTGTCCTGTGCTGGACCCGGGTCCACTCTGCCCTGAGGGTCTGTACAGCTGCTCAGGACCTAATCTGTCTCTTAATACTTTGTGTTTTTCTTCATTCGACTAAGAACGCTGGCTTTTGCTAAATTAAATCAAACTAAACAAAATAAGCTCTAAATCTCAAAATCTGAACGGACTGAAATTGGTGTTGATGTTGTGAAGGCCCACAGCCCTGTTTTGAAAATATAAGGAGTAGAAAACTCTACTTAAGTACAGTAGCAACGTAGTCCCACTTCTGATCAAATGTAATATTTTTGGGTGGACATAAACATAGACAAATGGACATGAAAAGCTCCACTTCCTGCGAAATAGAGGAATTTTCCTGATGAATCCCAGCAGACATTTAAGCTGTCAAAACATAGCAACGAGCAGAGTTCATCCACCAAACGGGAGCGAACAGATCCAAGAAGATGCTGGAGATCGATGTGCACTGCTGAGAGTAAACACATCCCTCAGCCAGAGAGAAGTTCAGACCCAGAGCCAGCCTTCTCACTTTAACTGCTTTCTGTTGCCAGCTGATGTAACACAGCACCCATCGAGATAGTAACTGGTTCATGGCACGTTGGTAAAACAAGCCACAGCATGATGGCACAAGAATGGCTGTGGTTATCTGATTGCTTTATAAACTAACCACCTTTTCCAGTTCAGCTAGCATGATACCAGAGCTGCTGAGAGAGAGACGATAGCCGACAGATTTGAACCAACTAAAGAAGATGCAGATTTATTTTTCCATCCACTGCTGTCATGTGTATCATAGTAGTCTGTTCTGTTTTTTTGTCCATATTGCCCAGCCCTATCATGGACTGTACAATATTTGTCCTGTGACTCAAACAGTCTGAACCATCTACTCATACTGACCAAACCCAGTAACAGCTGCTCTAACCCTCTGGGATTTATAGAGGAGGCTTTTCTGAAGCCTCTGCAGTTACTCTTGTGCACATAGCAGGTATGTCATTATAAAAAAAAAAAAAAAAAACCTCCGGCAAAAAGAAAGAGATGCACTTTATTCAGCCACAGCACACTGTGACAACAAATACTGTGGTGATTTCATATCGCCACAGATGCTGTAACATAAAACATAAATAGCTAGGGGTTAGCACTTTATAGGGAGGCTGACAGACACAGGGTTATTTAGTTTAGTTTAGTTCCTGTAATGAATCATTGGCAGCTACACACACAAGCCAAAGTCAGTGCATTCCATCATTAAAACTCTGCTTAGTTGACCGATTTGCATTTGTCGGGGCCTGCAGAATGTAATAGTTTAGTGCTTGCAGTGTCTCAGGGGATTATGGGCCGCAGTGAGCTGTGGAACATTAGAGAAAGCAGGTGTTTGGTTAAAGAGGCCATGCACGAAGTAGCACCGGTGTAATCAGTCGTCCTCCTTTGGATTCCCCCAGCCTTGTTCATCACGCCGCTCCCCCTAACAAGTCCTCAGCTTCAGCCGTCAAAATGTGCCACCTCAGGAAATACTGCAGATAAAATTACACAGCACGCACTCAAGCTGAGAATGACTCCATAACCGTGCAGATTGTATTACAGGCTCCTTTGCAAATATGTCTTTTTTTCCTTCCTTCCCCCGAGTGAGTCGTGTGCAGTCATTTCTCCACCGAGGACAGTTTAAAGGAAAAGCCCTCAGTGCATACTCTTACACTGTTATGTATCATCAACCTGTGATACACACATGACTTAAGTACATATTTCAGTCCCCATATACACTGTGACCCATTATCTGAATAGCAGCCTTTTATAGCCAGAGACCTGGCCATATGAAAGAGTAATGACAAGTGAAAGAGATGCATTCAGACCAGCTGTGCATGAAATATCACAGACGTCTCGTTTATTTCAATCACAGCAAAAGTAACGCACCAGTGGGCCACCAAAGAAGTTGAATTTGATTAGGTGATGCCCTCATTAGTAAATCAAACACATTTTTATGGACAGCTCCAGTTTTTTTGTGTGTTTTTTTTAAAGCTGGCTTTAGCTTTACACTCTGAACCGTCAAAGTCTTTGACATTTGTGGCATTTCAATACTGCTTCTATATAATAATATTGCATTCCTGTGTGTTTAATTCAAAGTCCATCATAATTTATTTGGTAAACCTTCTTTCATTACACGTATTTACATTTACATTTGATATATATCGATCCACCTCACCCACGCCTTTATTTAGGCATGAAGAGGAAGGTCCCATGGAGACACAAGATCTCTTCTTCTTCCAGCCTAAAAACAGATAATATTTCGAGAGTTTTCAGCAACTCTGCTCAGGTAAAAATGCCATGGTGTAGAAAAATAAAACAAGATTTACAGTCAAATGCGCAATTTCTTATCGAACCAAGGTATCGGTATCGGAACCAATATATAACATTTTTGAACAATTTTGATTTAACCATATAGCCTTTATGATTATATTCGATTAACAGAAATACACCAAAACAACTGCAGGCATCATGTCACCATCCATAATTGTCACTCGTCTGTTCTGCCTGAACACACATCTTTAGTCCAGTCCAGTGCAGTGCAGCAGCAGCAGCAGCAGCTCACTCCTCACGTTGCATCGTCTGCACTGTAACTGTTCCACATCCATCCATTGTGTTGTCGGCACTGAGACAATTTATCATATCACCATCGACTGCTTGTCTTTTTCTCCGTCTCTCCTCCAATAGCAAATTATTTTTATGTGTCTGCTAACAAACAGCTAAGTGAAGCGGCAGCATGATCAATACCAGCAGACATTTTAGGGTTTTTTTGTTTTGTTTTATCGCATCCCTGAACATTTTCCCAGTTGTGTCAGGGAAAACAAGATGCAAAGGAATTGGAAGGACGAAACCCTCACTTTATCATTTCACTGTCACTACTGCGTTGAAGAGTCTCACCACCAGGTAACTCACCAGGTAGAGCTGCACTACCTGACTCTGGTACCAGTCTGTGGGTCCGATCCTAAACCTAGACTTGTGAACAACGTCTGCACATTAAATGTCTGTTGGTGAGAGCAGAACTGCAGCTCTTCTAGGTGACTGTATGTCTGTAGAGCAGTGGTTCTCAAACTTTTTCAGCTCTAGACCCACAAAGAGACCTCAGGACCCAAACTTACAAAAATACATCATGAATTGCCATAGATTGCCATTTTTATTGACTCCTCCACTGTCAAAACACTGTCTCTCAAAGTCTTTTTTTTATTTATGTCGTTTTCATCTTGTTGCACCTTTTACATCATTTTTGTCTTGATACATCTTTTAAGTCATTTTAATCTTGTTATCTCCTCGACTTCGTTTTTGTCTTCGTGTCCATCTTGTTTCGTCATTTTCACCTTGTTGTATCTTTTGCGTCATTTTCATCTCGTTGCGTCTTTTACAACTAACACCTCTCCTCTACATTTCACATGGCTTTGTTGAGGTCAACATTCATAAACTCTTCCAGAGAACAGTATAAGTATAACACCTGGCTGCTGCATCCTTTAGGCAAATCACTGGCACAGTTATGTAATGAATACTTAACCAGGAAGAAACCTGACCCCTCTCCAGTCTACCCATTAATCCTTTTTTATGTGCCGTGTGTGGAGACGCACCCCACAGTGTGAGGGGGAGGAGACCAGATCATCATCGGCGGCAAAATTAGTTTTTCAGGATACATATTAGATCCGATTCCTTTATCCGACATGGCCTTTCGACATCAATATTGAGTTAAAAATGGTGAATATTCAGCTGTGTGTTGCTTCTTCTTGTTGTGCGCTGATTCTTGCGTGACAGGACTCATTCCTGTGCTCAGTCGCAGCACTCAGGAGCTCATTAGAAAATCAATGAGGTATTCGGTGTGTACACTCACAGATTGATTTCACAGGGAGGATTTATATAACTGTCTGCGTGTGTGTGTGTGTTTCGGAGTGGGATTTGAACACATATCTTCCTCTCATTGCAGAATCCAGAAGGAGCTCGCAGAGATAACCTTGGACCCGCCGCCAAATTGCAGGTAGGAGCCTGTTGATAGTGTGTTTTCAAAGGGCCATTTGCGCTGACACCTGAGGCATTTGGCGTGTGTGTGTCTGTCTGTCTGTGTGTGTGTGTTTATACTGAGCCTGCGAGAGGATTGTGCCGGCTCAGTGAGTCACATGAATTGCATAGGTAGATTATTGTGTATTTCCACTGCTGTTTGCTCGAGCTGAAGCGTAATGAATGGAGCTTGTGAGCAGTCTGAGCAGACGTGCACAACACTTTCTTGACTCAAGAAGAAGTGCAGATACTAAAAAAAAGACAAAATCAGAAGTACTGATTCAACTTTTTCAAACATTTAGATGCCTTTTCATCTTGTTACATCTTTTACGCCTTTACTTTGTTTTTGTCTTGTTACGTATATTTTGTTTTTTACATCTTGTTTTGTCTTTTTCGTCATTTTCATCTTGTTGTGTATTATACATGAGTCTTGTTTTGTTTCACGTTTTATGTTGTTTTCGTCTTGTTTCATCTTGTTTTGTCTTTTACTTGGTTTTCATCTTGTTACATATTCTTTTACATCGTTCTTGTCATTTTGTTCTGTTTCATCTTTTGTGTTTTTGTCTTTTGTTGTATTTTTAATGTTCTTTTCATCTTAGGGTTACATGTTTACGTTAATTTTGTTCTTGTTACATCTAATATGTCTTTTACATCTTGTTTTATCTTTTGTCATGTCATGTTTGTCCTGCCACGTCTTTGACTTTGTTTTCGTCTCGTTTCATCCTATGTGTTGTTTTCATTTTGTTACGTTTGTCGTGTGTGATATGCACAGATGGATGCACCAAGGGATTGTTTTATCTACGTATTATTGATCCATCCATTTAGGTTGAAATTGGTCTGATTGTTGGGAAGGCGCACAATGATGCAAAACAAAAATTTACAAAAGATTCTACTAAAGTAACGAGCCTGTTTTGGAAGGAGTAGAAAGTACAGATATTTATATTAAAATGTAGGGAGCAAAAAGAAAAATAAATACTTAAGTAAAGTACATATACCTAGAAACTCTACTTAAATACAGGAGCAAAGTATTTGTACAACCACCTCTGGATTTAAGGCATGAATCCATGATTGGCTAAAGAATAACATAAATATGTGTGTGATGGACCTGATTGGCAGTGTTTACCATTACGATCGCTGCAGCAACAGTGTTGTGTTTGCTCACACTCCCTAAGGGCGGGAAAGGCGCTCGGCTGTGGCTCGGCTGGTTTGCAGGGTTTATTTTCCTCTCGAGTCAGACCGTGGTGAAAGAGCTGTGTGCTGCAATGCTCCTGCCAATCAAGACCTGCGTAAGAGCTCTCATTGTTTGCAATTTGGTCGAGTCAGCAGTCGTTATTCTTCTCAAAGCGGTGCCGTTGGGGAGCAGTGTTCGAGAGTGAAGGGGAAGGCCGAGGTGACACCGTGCACCTTTCACACAGTGAGCAGGCCGCTCGGGTCCAGCCACTCATTTCCTGCCAGCCTGAGAAAACAGGGCGACTCACTGATGCAGAGACGCTTTCAGGCTAAGAAATGTTGGCCTCCGCTGAGCTCAGTCACTCCCAATATTGTTTCCCAACACATGGCTTTTTCCCTTTCTAAATCTTGAGTTGCATCAACAGGGATTGATTTTTAAATCCAATTAAATCATGGTTTAAAAGAGCCATATGTAGTATTTCTACTTTAAAATATTCAAAAATGACCTAAAACTCTGTCGTATGTCAAAGATGTCAGTGTATTGTATATGTATATTTTCGATTAATCGAGTTATTGCTTGGTCTATAAAATGTCCGAAAATAGCGAAAAAGTGTTTCCCAAAACCCAAGATGATGTCACACAAATGTCCAAAAGATATCAGTTTATTGTCACAGAAACCAGAAAATATTCATATTTAAGAAGCTTGAATCTGAGAATCTGAGCACAGATGATCAAAATAGTTGGCAATTAATCTAGTAATTGACAAGTAATCGATGTTCTATACAAGACAGAGCTGTTTAACAAACCAAGACCCATAGCTTGCTGGGAGAAGTTATTGATTGAGTGGTTGATGCAAAAAAGCAGTGCATTGTTTCTCCATGTCCACCAACACAATTAAAGAATATAATGATGACTCTAGTGGAAGAGCACCCAGGGATGGCATAAACAGGCATGATAGATGGATGGATGGACGGATTGATGAATGATTAGAGAAAGTGTGTAAAACAGACCGAGGATGCAGCCATTCAAAGGAAAGAATAGACCTATGAACGAACAGCTGTGTCTGTGGTTTTCATTCAAATGAAACATTGGTACTTTTGTTCTGGATCATTATGCTAATTTCTCAGAAAGACAGATAATCTTCAAATCATTTCTCAGGTGAGAAGTCTGTATCTGCACCGATTCCCATGAATGGAGGTAAAGCCGACAGAACAGAACAGAACAGTTCATCTTGAGTGTTTTTCAGCAGGTGAGGAATGACAGAAAATCCTCTCTTTTTATTAGGGAGCTATCTGTCACTGTGGGGATGTCACAGTCTGTTTGTCGCCTCTCTAATCTCAAAGACAAGGCTAATCTGGATGAAGCAAGCCATTATGTTTCCTGACAAAGAGCCAAACAGCAGTGGGGGAAAACCAAATTTCATGGGCCAACATTTGTATAGAAAATGACATTTTTGTGCAAAGGGAAAGGTTCCTCGCAGAACGTCCACATGCTGAATGGAGCGCTCGTGATGTATGGAGTCAGCTCAGAGTCCTCAGTCAGAAGTAGACCGACCAGATCCAGACCAGACCCCAACAAACCAAATGTGGGATGTGGTACCGATGCTGATGGTGGTCCAAAGTGGGCCAGAACCAGTCTCTCCAGTACTTTCATTACATGGGACATCAGGGCAACTGTCTGAGGTCAAATATGACCAAAATAGTCATTAAATCAACAAAATAAGCATTAAATTACCAATGTTAGTATTTGAAATCAGAAAATGCAGCTAACATATTGAACAGTGTTGGTTTAAATCATCGTTTTTAGGACTTTTTAGCTTTATTGTCCCGTTTATTTTTTGATGAATGTTCTAATAAAAGTACTAATCAGATGTATTAAGCTACATTTGAAGTAATTCATATACTTGTTACATTTTTAGCCTGTTACATTTTAAAATGAACTTTCACAACACTCCTAATATTCACGCATTCCATGGAAACCTGCTTGAGCTCATGTGATGAGACGATGTGGGACATTGTCTTCAGATGTGGGACAAAGGATCAAAATGCTGTGCAGTCCCTCACAAAGTGGGATACCTTGTCACGCTAGTCATAAGTGAAACATTAGGCTCAGGCTGCTCGAGTGTACTTCTGCGAGGAGGCAGAAGTATGAGCTAGCGGAGCACTACTTGAAATGTAGATTTGTGTGTTCATGTGGCCCTCAGGGTATTTTCCCTCAGTCTAACAGCTCCTGATTCCCCCACAAGGCTGTCACATCCCTGGTGTTTGATTTAGCCTCCATGTTTCACCACAACAATCCAGATTCAGTCTGTTCTTTTGTGTGATAAGCAATACACAATCGCACATTGTGAACATTAAATCCTCTGGCGAGATGAATTCCTTTACTGTACCTCCCCGCACACAGTGTCTGCTCCAACAAAGGCTGCATGTCTCCCCAAGCCTTTCTTCACCTACTAATTGATCTGACAGTGTTAAATAGGCTGTGTTCACAGAGGCCCGCTCAAAGACATCAGATGTGAGGGGTTATGAACGGACGCTGTGATGCAGCTCATTACCCTACAGGCTGCAGCTCTTTCTTCGCCTGCCAGAATAAAGCACAGCTCATGATCACAGTCGCTCTTACAAACATCCTCTCTGGCTCATTTTCTACATTCCCCTTCCTCAACAGAAGAACTGCACTTTCTCTGGGGAATGAACAAAAAAACACCTTTAACTTTCTATATAGATATTATTTGGCTTCATTTGAGAAGCACATAGTATTTTTTTTTTTGGAGGCAGATGAGGAAATATTTTGCATCATTCTTTTTAATCATCTTTGTCACTCTGCCAGGGAGTAATTAATTGAATGTGACAAGCGCTGTGGAAGGGTATGTAAATAGCCCCCACACCAGACACATTATATTAGCCCGCTGCTCGCTAGGCCTTTCTGGCTGCGTGCTGTTGTGTGTGTGTGTGTTTTTCCATAATTACCATATCCTTTCATGATAGTCCTGGCAGCGTTTTGATAAGAATCCCCCATCGGCTGAAGGGAAACAATGTGTGGATTCCAAGGGGGAATTGGCCATGCACTCTCACTCTCTTTCAATATCATTTGAGGTCTCTCTATCTCTCTCAATTCAATTTTCTATTCAGTTCATTGTGTTTTATTCGCATGAATGTCATGGTGAACACTATTGCCAAAACATATAATAATAGAAATGGAAATGGTAATAATAGTAATAGTAATAATAATAAAATTCATTAAATAACATAGTAGCTCAGAACAGACTTCCTCTTGGCCTTTTAATGTGCATTACCGTCACTTACTATGTTTGAGTGTGGACTAGTGTTCATTTCCCCTTAATTAAAAAGGTCTACCGAGGTTCTAATGATGGACTTCCACGTTTTTAGTGGCCACCGTAGGGGAGGGTGAGGAGCGTATTCACTTGGTTACTATCTGCAACTTTCCCGCTAGATGCCACTAATACCCCGTCCACACTAATATATTTCTTAGGGTATGTTTTTCCCTTCTGTTTTAAAGAAATATTCTGTCCACTCAACCTTCATTTTACAAAATATCTCCAACGCACAAGAACACAAAAACGACTAGAAACGCTCAGACGAACTGCTGTTTCTTGCGGTCTTTAAACTGCACATGACGCAGACCAGGTAATATTTGACGCACAGTCGATCATGTAGTTGAGGAGTGATGCCATGTTAAGATATGAACTTAATTTATGTTTAAAGTGTTGGTTTGGGTTTCAGGTTTGAGGGCTTTATTTTTTATATATAGATTTTACCACAACACTGTGACACATGTACATGTCTCCAAAATGTGCCTGTGCTGACTGAACTACTGCAATTCTTACACTGACTTTAAAAAATCCAAACCATCCTGTTGTAACTGCAAGGTTGAACCAAATGTAAAGAAACGTCATCCTAAACTCTCACTTTTCCCTGTCCACGCGGATATACATGAACTGGAGTTTTCTCAGTTTTTGCATTTAGATGAGAGGCCCAAACATGGAAAAAAAAATATTTTTGCAAAATATCCATATTAGTTTGGACAGGGCATAAATATTGAATATTTAAGTGGTCTTTTTAATGTTTAGAATCAGTGGGTAATGCCCTAATTCTGCCCTACATGCATTGGTTGGTGTTTTTCTGTGGATATTTAACATAGATCTACAGATTTCTGCATGGAGAACAGTCTTTCTCTCTCTTTCTCTCTCTGTCTGTCTCTCCTTGTTAATCTGAGTCAGACCTTGAATGCTGCAGACGAATAGTTTCCCAGTGAATATCAGTGAAGACCTTCAGAAATGACAATGTGTGCTGAGCGAGAGACGTGACTGATCTGAGACTATCAGACTAGAATCAGCTTTCATTGTCCGTCGCCACGAAGCGCCGGTTCAGTTTCTCAAAGGGAGATAGTAGACGCTGAGCTCAGCCTCAGATCGGTTCCATTCAAAGGTAAAACAGCTGCAAAAAATAAAACATGAATTATGCCATCTTAGCAGATGCATATAAGTGCTGTGGTGTTGATTTCATCAACTACATCAGTGACAGAACTTAAGGGAAGTGATTAATGTTGAGCCACAGCATGATGCATCCTCTTCAGTGTCAGTTTACATCCACCATATTTCATACTGCGAGATCTTAAAACAAAAACGTCTCACAGGGGTAGTTCAGTCATTGTACACCTGTCATGAAGCAGTACAGACTGGTGTGTAATATCTGAAAAAATACCCTAATGATATCATCAGGGTTATCTCGGGTCAGACTTGAGAAATTACCAGACCCAGAGGTGTAAAGCTTGAAAGACAAGAGCAGTTAACAGGCAGGGGTGGTCTGATAAAAGATGCTGTTCTGTTGTATTGCGGGATTTGTGGATTTGTAGGATTTCTAATTCATTTCTGTCAGGATATCTCTGCTTCTGCTCCTCTCATATTGTCCAATCTTTTTCTATGCCTCTATTTTTTTTTCTTTTAGCAGTGTAATGATCGGAGCCCTATCACTCATCTTCAGTTTATTGCCCCTCCTTGCCATTCAGCAACAACAAAAGGCAGTGAAATAGAGAAATAAAACGTTATGTTCTTATCCTTTCACAACGGTTATGTTCTAAAGCACACATAAACACACCCACACCTTCGCAAAAAAACGCTTCCCCCTCCTTCCTCTGTGTATCCAACCGACAGGTCTGGTAGAAGGCAAGAGGCATAGACAGACTGAGGGGAATATGTGTGTGCTTTGCCCATAGTTTTGTCTCTTGGGTAGAACTGCAGTAAGTGAGAAAAGCAGAATGAAGTGGAATCGCTTTGTTTTTATATTGTCCTGCCTGCAGATGCTGTACGACGCTGTTATCTACTAGAGATACAAACTCTGAAAGGTCGACTTGTAAATGGTAAATGGACTTTACATTTACATTTATATAGCACGGTTGTACCTTAGATAGGCTACTTTGCCTTTAAACCATACTCATGACATTGTAAGCGGTTGCTCTATCATTGGCAGTAACCCAGTGTTTCCACGCACTGAGTAGGTGTAGTAAGGCTCCTTAAAGACTTCCATTTGTTTACTGCGGCATGGTGGTAAAACATATTACATTGTATTGTCGTATTATAATGTATGCTGTATCTCAAGATGGTCTCAGTCCTGCTGCAGAGGGTTTTGTTCCCAGACAAGAGTAGCATTGTGGATCAACGTTACAACTACAAAAACATTTGATTTGAAATGACTCTTGACAGCTTAGATCAAGGGTTCTTAAACTTTTGTAACTTAAAGGCAAAATACCTAACATTTTTCTTAAAAAAAAAACAATATGCAGACTCACTCATACGGTAATAATCCTTCTCACTCATCACTTATGACCCTCTGTCAGTGTGTTGTGGTGTATTTAGCTTCAGAGACCCTGCCTGTATTTTCTATTTTCCTCTTGTTTTGCTGTGTTCAGGACGTTTCTGACATTGGACAGTGAGTTTGTACCTCCAGCCAATAGCTGTAGTCCTTGCTTATTGTGGTTTTTTTTTAATTGTCAAAAACCCATGAAATGACAAAAACAGCGAACAATGAATAAATACGGAGAAGTGTTTTGTGTACATTGACACCTAAAATATCTTCTTGTCCCTCTGGGCCCTGGAGCTGTATTGTTGTCCAAAAACGATTAAAAACCACCAGTGAGCTGCACTGTAACGCTGGGTGACAGCTTCCTTCATTACCGTGAACACACACACACACTGTGCTTATTTTGGCTCAATCACACATACACCGTCCTGCTGCAGGAAATACCAAATGTGCAATCTGCCGCTGAAAATAGTCCCCGGCAAGCGCACTTTGCTTCCTGTTTGTGCAACATTTGTCAAAGTGTCCTTGGGCAAGACATTGAACCCCCAAGTTGTTCCTAGTGATCACGCCAGTGCCTTGCATCGGCAGCTCCATCGCCACTGGATAACTGAATGAGGGGCACATTGCAAAGCACTCTGGGTACCACTAGAAAAGTGCTGTATAAATCCATTTAATGACTGCAAAACACAACAGTACCCAGCTGTATTAGAAAATAACTGAACCTTTTTTGTGATAATTAAGCTATGTAATCTTTACCTGTTTTGAAGAGTTCTTTTTTTGGAGCCAATGACTTTGCTTTGAATTAAAAATGAGAGACAAATTAATGCATTGTTGGGTTTGGTTAATTCCTGGGACATTGCAATTAAGAAAGAGAATGTAACCAAATGACAAATAACCCAATCCTTTAATACAAAAATGCAGCATATACAAGCAAAAAGCTAATTAATTATCAGCGTAAAGGCCTGAATTTGCATCATTAACAGCACTTAATAATACAATAAAAGGTCTAAATAGATTTGTGCCAGCTTCAGAAAAATGGATCGACATCATCCAGTGATAGGTTGGGCTTAAAAAATCAATTTTGTGATTGAAATCAATCTTCTAAAGCCTGAGCTTTAACCCTGTTAGCCATCTCTGCACTAAAAAAGCACTTACTGGCATTTGTTGGTCAAGTTAAATAAAAAAGATACACAGTGCGACCATTTCACTCACATTTGCAACAAAAAACAGACGTGTGCGAACTTTAAAATGTAGAAGTGCACTACTTTAAATTATTATAATCAGGGTCTGAAAGTCTGCAACGTCTAAATGCGAGTGAGTAAATATTTGTAACTTAATAGTCATGAAATAAAACAAACTCTAGTATGTTTTTGTGTCGTGCTTCTGTCCTCTGCTGCGTCTGAGTCAGAGTTTGATACACACTAGGACTTCATGGTGTGTGAAAGCTCAGAAAGATCGACCTCCTTCTGGAAAAGAAATGCTGCTTTTTTGCTGCGTAATATTGGCGTTTCTTGTGAAAGCACTCATGGCGCGTGAATTAATCTCTCGAAAAATAAAATAGTACTAGTTTAACATTCTTGCCTTGGACATTTGTCACATTATTTCTGAAGATTTAACCAAATACAGAGACGGTTGATTGATGATTTACTCAGTTTCTCAGCAGCGCAGCACATGGGAATGTAGGTTTCCTGTTCCCGGTCCGAACAGCTGGACAACGGAGAGTGAGCTGAATCTGAAACTGAGTCAAGGTTTCCAGTATTTCAGGCAAACGTTTGTCTCAGTAAAAACCAGAACAGATTTCCGGTATTCTCGGTGAGGTGCGCGGTCCTCACAGCTGTAGTCTGCTCACATCTCTTCTGTGTTTTCTTATTATCAGTCTCTCAGCAGCTGCAACACTTATGAGAAGTGTAATACATCAACGTCATAAACAGGAGTTGTATATCAGTTTCATCAGGCTGATCCACTGTCTAATGCTGCCACAAGTCCAAATTTACAGATGTCAGTGGAATGTACAATATGAATTGTTTCCCTCGCAGTGATAGACAGAGGAAAATGAGTTGAGTATGTTATTGACTCGGCTGCTTTTCTGCCTGTCAGCTCTTTTCCAGCAATAGCAAGCCGATGGAAATAGAGCTTTTAATACAGAGATGATAAATCTAAAAGCCAACAAAATGCACATGTCAGAAGCAAAGGAAAAAAACTTTTTTTTTTAAATGGGAACCGACTCCGTAGCAGCATCACCAGTGAAAAAGGTTTGTTTAAACAGTAACTGTGTTTACCTTGGACCCTAATATTCCACTGATAATCAGAATAGCAGCCGAATCAGAATAAAACCTCATGCCTCATGCAACCACCTCAATTAGACTCACCAGAAGGAACAAGAGGGATGGTGTAAACCTTGCATAATCAGTTCAGTAGGAAAATAATAGGAATGTAAACTCTTGATCCGATCGCTTCTCTGTTTTGGTGCATGCTTGACTCACTTGGTGTCCGGGATGCACCAATAAAGGCAGTAATGAGCACTAAAGAAGACTTCATGTGTGAAAATGCATGTGATCTGCTGCATTATCCTACAAGATGCACAAAATACTGACTGTAGACACAACTCTGTTTTGTTTATAGTCCACAGGCCACCTTTTAATATCTACATAAAAAGCAGCTCAAAATCCACTTAGCCCTTGTTCAATATTTATCACCCATACACTGTTTGTGTTACATCTTCATTTTGTATTTCATTGTCAAACACTTCATGATGCATGGTCTAAAAAGGTGAAGCTGTACTTCCCTATTGAATAAGGTCTGTATAAACTAGTTTTAAATCATTGAGGGGGGCCAAGAAACGGTGTGTTTACAAAGGTATTATGTCTCAATATATCAGCATAAATGCTTTATGAGGTCTTTTTCTGTGGTAGAGTTTCTTTCTTGTGGCATATTCAGCGGCTGTGTGAAGTGGTCTGGCCTGTGGTACAGGTCTGCAGTCCAGGCCTGCAGCATCACAGCGAGCCGCTCACACTGTAGTTGCGGTCTTGTCAGATAAATGGGAGGCGGCTCAGTTTGTTATTAGGAAACGTCCCGCAGTGAAACAGCTGGCCAGTGGGCACAGCAGCTGTTCAGCCAGGAACTCACGGCTCAGACAAAAAGAGAAACAGAAACACTGAGCAGCCCTGACAAATACCAAGTGTAGTCACCACCGTGCAGGTTCGCTGGCTGTGTGTTAGATAATAACAGTAACTAGAACATTGCAGCAGAAATGGTGAATGTACCTGCTGTCTGCTATACCATAACCCATGAATCCCAAAATGTCTCAAAAATACAGGTGTGTGCACTCAAACAGAGGGTGGACGCAGGTGGAACTTAAAACCCCCAAAATCACTGCAATTTCACCACTAGGAAGAGGAGAAAGACAGCGATGTAAAAAAAAAAAAGAAAAAAAAAAAAGTGAGTTTTTCTGGTCTGCTCTGATTTGTTATGGGGTTTAATGGAGCAGTTGGATGGAACTTCTGTCACTCTGAGGCTCATAGTTCAAATTCTCTTAAGTTACTGCGCTTTGGTCG
>JAPQRN010000003.1:21718815-21736736 GCA_037367275.1 Coranthus polyacanthus
ATGACGTGTTACCATTGGAAATGGGAAATCTTTTGCAGGTTTTACTTGATTTTTTCGTGAATCGCAAAACTTCATAATGGGCCACCATTCCCGAAATTGTTGCACGTTTTGATGTGTAATTTGTGGGCTTTCTCAAAACTGCAGGACGAGAAGCAGGATAAAAATGTGTTGAATAACAGTGTCTGAGAAAATTACACTAAATGTTTGTTCTTTTGTCATTTTTGTCAAACATTTGTCAGACGTTAAATCACTGAAATATTTTGCTGTAACCTGTGATGTCCTTCTTTAAGCTTAAGCTTTAAGCTCTGGGGACATCTTCACGGTTATCATCAAGGACAGTAACTCTGCTCGTCTCCGTCCGTCACCTGTGTAATGTCAGAAAGCTCATTACACTGTGGTTAGCCTTCTGAAACCGCACTGCAAATTGGTGTCACTTGATATCATGTTGTGAGAGCCTGTCAGAGAAAGCATTTCACTTTTGACAAAGGAAAATATATCATCTCTGTTAATACATTTCTGTCCACACTTAACTTAAAGGCTTTTCTGCATTTTTTTTTCACTCGACACTCTCAAATGATTTTCCTGGAAAGAACTTTTTCCCTGAAGGCAAAAGTTCTTTGAAGGACTGAGGAAAAAGGGTGTCACTAAAGACAATGAAATGAATGAAATGTGTGATTGTTGAGAATTTTCAGTGATGATGTGGCACGAGATGCACAGTTTGCTGTGTCTTCAGACAGTAAAACAAGCCAAATAATGTCTTTGCATTACCTTCTTCTTTGACAACAGACCTTTGATCTGTATGGCTATTCATTCATCCATCTGTCATCATTTTGTTTTTTGGAGCATAACTGGAAAACCAGTCAATATTTTTTCCCCAAATGTGCTACAATTTATCAGTTATGTATTGAAGTGGTGCCTGTTTCGTCTGTCGTCCGTCCATGTTGTCCATCATGCTGTTTGTCACCATTTCGATGCTGGGTCAGAACTAGAAAACCACTTGCTATTTTTCCAGTAAACTACTCAAGAATCTACTCGACCCCTCTGCTGTCCGTGGGCAAAGTACCACTTTTCAATTTTCTGGGGGCTGGGGGGATATGCCATCCACTGATAGCTCTTGTTCTGCCTAGAGAAAGGTTTTAAGATGTTTTTTTTTATATTTAGATGGTAAAAATTTGCATCTCATTCACCAATTCACACAGTGTAATTACATTGTGGGAAGTGTGCTCCATGATAATGCTGAAGCTGTTAGTTGAGTAAATCTTTATCTGTGGTTGAGTCTGTGTAAAATGGAATAAAAACTTAAAGTGAGCTGTACTCAGGAAATCAGCTGCATTCTTGTGAGCCTGTTGCACACATGGTTTTCTACCTGACTGCATGTTTTGGCTTTGAACACTTCGACTGCAGAGTTTGCGCTCGAGTGCAGGATCAGAGACGGCAGGCATGAACATCATTTCAGTGACTCTAACGTGGATTATGTTCATGCAATGGGACAGTGACTGCAGTACGAGGCTGCTGACGGCCAGCTGCAGAAGTCCCGATCTGTCAAATAACTCCAGATCTGCGCAGCGATGCTTACAACACGCTGAGAATCCCAGGGGATTTGTGCAACAAAAGACTTTTGAAAAATCATTTTCCTTCAGCTTCCACAGATTTTTTTTTTTTTTGAGGAGGATGATGATGTGAGAGTGACACAGAGAGACATATCCATCTGCTCCATGGAGAAAGAGAGGAGGTCTTCACAGATGTTTGCAGCCCCCCGCAGAAAGCCACTCCGTGGGAATACTCATTATCCACTGTGTCTTTAACCAGCCCTGCTCTACGGGATTCACACCTTTTCCACATTTTGACCAACTCTCCTTTATGCCCTTTTCCTATCTCTTCCTCCTTTAATTTAACTTTTAATTTGAACCATAATGTGAATCTATAAAGCTTGTCACTTTAGTTTTAATGCATTTGGGGGAAATGATTTTTTACTTTTATCTTCATCACTTTGCGCCTTCCCCACATCCCCACTTCAGACCATTCTACCTAAATGGATGAGACACTTAACACACAAAAAAGACAATCCCTTTGTGTGTCCACTGAAGCATCACACACGTCAAACGTAACCAGATAAAAGTGACATAAAAGACATAACAAGATGAAAATGACAAAGGTCCTAACAAGAAGAAAACAACACATATCAACAAAAGACGTAACAAGATGAAAACCATTTAAAAGATGAAACAAGACAAAAATGACAGTAAATGGAGACTGGACCCCAGAGAAAAGGCATCACAATGTTTAGAGTTCTGTTGCTGGCATTGAAAACTGATTTGCCCATTGGAGTGAAGCAAATGCTCCTTATTTTCAGTATTAGTGTGTGCATATATATATATATATATGTGTGTATATGTGTTTTATTTTATTTGAAGTTAACTGGTTCAGTCAGCTGGTAGAAATGTCCTTCAAACGCCTACGTTTTATTTCTACTTTTTTTACACAAGTACTGTATCTGTACTTCTACTGGAGTAAAAAATGTGTGTAATTTTTGCCACCTCTGCTTGGAATCTAATGAATGGACAGACTGATGTTTAATAATAATGTGACTCTTCTGTACAGTTCTATTAATTCTCTGTCAGCTTCTTCAGACTCGCTCATTTCTGCCTCTCATCTGCAGTTTGCTACAGCTGACTAAGCCTGTCTCTGCAGTGCTGTGTGTGTGTTTGAATGAGGTCATCACTATATCAGATATGCACATAGTGTGTGTGTGTGGATGAATGATTAGGCCCTCATTAGACATACTGTTGTGTTGTGCAGAGGGAGGGCTGCAGTGTCCTCTTAGAGCATCGCTAACGCAAACACACACTCCAACAGAAACACCAACAGAGAAAAGTAACCACTTCCTGTTCCGCTCCTAAAGAGGAAACTTCATTCATATCGGATACACAGAGACACACTTTCACTTCCTGAGTCTTCTGCATCAGGTCGAGACGCAACCGTCCTTAGCCCTGTGTTAAAGGGCTCGTCCGACTGTTAAGTGATGCTCACAGCAGATACACACCCACAGCCTGGAGTTATGAAATAACACTTCATTGAACGGCTGGAAGGGCTAACGGTTAATGTCGTGATCGATCTTAATTTGTCAAATGATCTACTTGACATCATACCGATCGGGTCATTAAAGAAATAAATAACAGCACTGTCAAAACTTTCCTACTCAGCTAACATTAGTTTTAAATGACCCTTTTATCAGTGTAATTACGGTATTTTGCAGAGAGTGTTGCACATAGACGTTGCACTAAACTGTGGGTTTGTAACATTAATGTCGCGAGCGTAGGTCATGAGGCGAGTGACTTTATTTCAGTCTGTTTATATAGATTCTGTAGTATCTGTCCACACTAGAGTGTTCGGATTTAGTCCACGTTAACTTGTACAGTACAGTCCATCAGCTGTGGGTCCGGCTTCTGAACTCCGACGTGCAGAGAGTCTGATTTGCACAGATGTTTTAGAGTTAGGTAATTAATGGAAACACTGTACCTGTCACGGCGTTTACTTCATCTAGATATATGGTCAATATGGAAATAATGTCAGTTCAAAATTATGTAAAAATGGAGAGTTTCTAGTCAGATAATAACATCAAAAAGCCATCACACACAGACTAAACCTCCAGAAACCAGCAAAAACTAGAGGAAAACCTCTTATAGATTGGTTGTAATTCGCCTACATTTTATAAGAGGTAAATTATAGGAGAAAATTATGATTCATTCAATTGTGATTCTACCTCAAAAGATCGTCATATGATCTTGAGCTTGAAATGATGAACACAGAGGATCATTATGACAAAGTGAGGTGTAATGGAAACTGCAGAACCGTGGAAAAATTTTGAAAAATTAACAAATTTATAAAATGGGATGAAAATGGCTTAAAGGTCCAGTGGGTAACATTTAGGGGGATTTAGCAGGATCTAGCTGCAGAAATGGAATATAATTATTCATAATTCATTCTTCACTGTCTGAAGTAGTCATTTCATCAGTCATTATTTCTTCAGCAGCAGCAAAACACCACATTACACAAACCCTACAGGTTACTGTGCAGACTAGCGGAACATTTTAGTGATTCTTTAGACGCTAAAGAAACAGACTAACAACCCATAATGCAATGCCGTCTGTATTCACACTGGTACTCGGTGCATTTAATATGAATATTGGTGGATTAGGAAAGTTTGGACAGAGCTTTTATTCATCCATTTAATGAAGCGATCTGTACGGTCCCTCTAAAAAGCAGATCAGACGACAACAAGCCTGGAAACGGAAAACGATGCCGGTTGTGTAGGCTTATGACAAACAGCGGTTGTCGCACATGTTTGTCATCCTTCGCGGTTTTACATTTTTGCGGTTACCATGACAGCTCTACCAGTTAGAGCTCTGTTTTAACCACAGAGCTCAGACGACTCCTGTGCACCTCAGAACTGGAATTTCCGTTGCACACAGAACTGAGAGTGTGGGTTAATGTGAGCCGGACTGATGTGCAGCAGAGTAACTGATCTGTGTGTGTGTGTCTCTGGTTAGCAGCCAGCATGCCCTGTCATCGCACAGATAAAGCAGACAGCTGACAGAAACAGTGCTGGGCCTCTCTTTATCTGCTTGTGTTGTTGCAGCTTAACTGAACCAACCAGTTGTGAGAGAGGGAAGATAAGGTGACAGCGGTAATCATGCGTACATACCTGCAGCTTCCAACCGCTGCAGTGGCCTCAGGAACAGATCCAGCACTCCCACTGTAGTGTGTACCACATTTCTCTCTTGTCAGGTCAAAGGCCATTTACTGCTGCTGTTGGTAGTTTGTAGTGGAATTTAAAACATCTCACTGTTTGGCAAATAATGAGGCAGGGTCACTGCAGGAGATCGGTATTATTTCTGTTTAATATGTACTTATTCTGTTGACCTGAACTGTTGCTCAGGCAAGTTTCTTGTTTACATTAATTTGTGTCCTTTTCTAGCTCTTATCGTGTTATCAGATATTTACTGTTCAATCTCTATTAGATAACCTTTATTGACGCAGTGTGAAAGGCTGAGAAATAACAGCCACATTTACGTTACGTTGTTGTATCATGTCATAGTTTGAGCAGTTTAATGATTTCAAGCTTCCTCTGGTTAAAAATGTGGTGCATAAACACTGATGTGCTTGCGGTTAGTTGTCGACTGTTGAACTAATCAACCGCTGTTTTGAGTTTGAGTAATTTTTAAAGGGAAAAAAAATTCTATGATTCGAGCTTCTTTAATGTGAATATTTTATGGTTTCTTGCCTCCTCTGTGACAGTAAACTGAATATCTTTGGGTTTTGGGCCAAACAAGACTATTGTGTATTCAGGATTCCAGAAGCTTTAACCTAAAAGACTGACAAATGGGAATTGAAAAGATGTTTTTTCTAGACTAAATGTTTGTCTTAAATCAAAGCAGTGAGGAGTTTTTGTCTACAACCGTGAATTTGTATTCCTTAACTGGTGTGTGCTCCCATGGAGTTTCCACAGCTCCCACTTGGTTTTATTTGTTTATTTTCCATCCATCATATCCAGCCAGTGCTTCTCTAAACTGCAGTGCTTCTGAATCAATAGAGCAGTGAGAGCCTCAGACTGCACTGTGGATCACACTTCACTTCAGAGCCTTTTTAAAATCAACCTGTAATGTGTTTCAGGCAGCAGATAATGGCGTGGGAATGACATGTTTTTTTTTTTCTTATTATGTTGAGATCTTGGCCTCTCTGCTGCAGATCTGAGAGACTATTCTCATTCAGTCAGTCGCCTCAGCTGTCCTCGCCGCACACACGTCCGCCCTTGATAAGATTAATTAGCCACTCAGTGCAAAGATAGTTGGAGTTTCAAGGTAGTTGTAGTGCATTGGGCCCGGTGTAGGTCACCTGCATGCCAGATGTAGCACTATGGAGCCTGTGGGAGCCGTTTGAGCTGCTGGCCTTCCTGTTTCCATACCAGTCACTGCACTGGCAAGGCCCAGAGCTGCCATTAATCAAAGAGTGGAATTCAGAGGTGGAAAAAGCAGATTCTCCATAGCTTGCAGGATCATCCTCTGAACGGTAAATCTCTGGTTAATTATCTCCATGCATGCCTCAGTTGGTTTTCCAGCTGATGTGGCTGTTGAATTCTTAATGTGTCCTTTTGTGGTCAGCTTTCAACAGTTATCACCTTCAAAGCCTCTGTCCTTAATAGGGGGTGTCTCCCCTTTTACTTTCAAGGCAGTTCAGCAGGAAAAAAAGCATTAATGCTGTTTTAAGAACAGCTAATGGATCAGCGTAAATCAGCGCAAAGCCAGGCGGGTCCTCCGTCGGTCTGAGAGCTTCCTTTCCCGAGCCTCGGCAACGTCGTGAGGAGATATAAGCCTTTTTTCCTGCAGCGCTGAGCTCCTTCCCGTGAGCTCATGTGTGGGTAAACAGTAACAGCTTGGCACCAGAACAAATGGCTCCAATGCAGAGCAAGGCTACGGTGAGATTCCATTACTGTTTTGGCAGGGAGCTCAATGCAGACAGCCAGACCAGGCCTCAGCAGCCACCACACACACTGAGGATCAGCTTCCTGCCAGGGCTTTTGATTTCATTCAGGTGATGAATCCCCACAGCTGGCACCGAGGGGGGAGGGGGGTCTGCAGGACATCAGAGTCCGACATCAACCCTATCCAACATGTTGCAGGAAATAAAACTTTTTTTTTCTGTAAGGCATTGTGTACAATATTAAACTTAAATGTTGCCTCTTGATGCTTTGTAGCAGGGTCAGTCTAAAGCCCAGTTCAGACCAAAGATTCACAATGACACAACGCTGTTTTAGGACGTGAGGTCGGTTTTAGAACATTGCGCTGTATAGTGTGTATTTTTCTCAGTAAGTAGGGGTTGTAACTCACCTCTTACCACGAACTGCAGTGTTACTGCCTGCTGTTTCCCTGGTAAATCCTGTCTTGATAGTGTGTGTTTTTTTTCTGTCCTTATTAGAGGTGACACAAACTCCTTTAAACAACAAAACTGCTCTGGGAATCACTTCGCTGTTTCAATAAATACCAGAAGTGCAGCTGTAGTAAATAACTCACTATCATTCTCTTCATTCATACTTTAAGATGCTACAATTTCTATCCAGCTACAAAAAAGCCTGAAAAGCCGGTGGTTAGAACATAAGTAGAGTATGCCACAGAGTAGAGCAGTATTCACTTAATTCTCAAGTGCTATATGCTATGATAACAGAATTTAAAAAGACACCACCTAATTTTTTTTAGATAATCGTTGGACAGAAAACTTAGAACCTATAAAGGAGTTTGCATTGTGTTACTGCAATAGTTTATAAACACAATGTCAGAAAAGATCTCTTTAACGCATTTTATTCCACTAATCACACAAGAAACAAATGAGCATTAAGTTTACGTTTCATCAGATTCTAACAAATGTCAAGGCCGACTTCTGAGCCGACTCAATCTGTGGCACAGTTGACCCGGTCTTGGCTGATCAGTGACAGTTCCGGTTGCAGAATGACTTCTGGATCCAGCCCTGGTTCTCTGACCACACTGGAGCAGACCGATGGCTTGTGTCGGCCATGGTATCTCTCCTGACAGTGATGTGGATAATTTTGTGATCTTTTTAAACAAAGAGACCAGATGCTACTCAAGGATGGTCAGAAAGTCTGCTTGTCAGCTCAGACGATGAGTTCGACCTTTCGGGTCAGACGTCAAACTGAATTTTGCATTGAGCACAAAACTACTGAAGCAGAACAGACCCAAAGGTTTGCCATTTTGCAGACTTTCCTCCAGGCTAATAGGCCTGATCCCAGAGTTGAGCACATTTGGTATATGATTGTTTTTACCTGCAGAATACACGTGGTGCGTTTTTTTAATTCTGTGAGTATACATAGGGGAAATTTTAAATGCTGCATGAAAAATAAAGCATGAAACTGTGTGAATGAAATTATTCTTCTTATGTCAGATTTGTTTTGACATCTTCAAAAATGCCTACAGATATCCACATGAAGAGCTGCTGGGAGCTAGAAGGCATTACTTGAACAGATAAGTCAGCGATGTTGCGGCACGCCTGAGAAAAGAGCTTTATATTCAGATTTTCTGATGTGCAGGAAATTGACTAGTGAAAAACTGCCGAAAACATGTTGTATTCCTTTTGCACTCAGCACAAAGCAGATGTATCAGCGAGATCAGAGGACGAAGGACGCAGTGAATTATAGATAGACTGAACGTTTCTGCCTGTGAGTGATTGCAGTCTATGGAAGCGCATCTCAATAGACGAGTGACGTAAAATCAATGTTGAGAGTGCAACCTAATCAATGTTGCCATGATGAGTATGGGGAGGGCACTGGGAGATTGTTTTATTTGTTTAGCCTGAGAGGTCACCCTGTGTTTCCTTTGATACCACCACCACCACACACACACACACACACACACACACACACACACACACTGCCTTTTACAATGATTTGGACAGCATTGTGTTTGCTTATCCAGGCTGCTCAACATGTTTCTTTTTCACTGTAACTTGGCACTTTTCCTCAGTCATTTAATATAACCCCCAGAGGGAATGTGTTCATTTCAGTGAGAGTGGTCAGCCACCAGCTCTGCATACGATAATGAGAGAGCAGCAAACAATGAGCGCGGGACATTCACTCCAAATAGTGAGCTGAGTCGGCAGGTCTCTGCGACCTTGCTGTGTGTGTGTGATGTGTAATGGAATAACCCGGTCTCGTAGACAGGCCGGGGCGGGAAGACCGACGTATTATTGAAACATTATTTTACTTCATCTTCTATAGATAACAATAGATACACTTTGGTTGAAATGGTGCTTGTAAGGCGTCAGAAGCTTCTTACAGTGACGACTAGAAGGTGCACAGTGATTAATAAAATCAGAGCACGCAGTGTAAAGCACACTCGCTAGAAAATCTGACTGTGTTTTAGGTCACATTCTACTAGGTCTGTCACAGTTATTACATAATCAGCATGTGGCAGTTATTTGAAATACTGGCGATAATCATGCCCTAGAAAGGGCATGATTATGGACTAGCGCAGCCGTTTATTGATTGATTTGTACCTTGGTTGAATATTTCAGTAATGGGCTTTGAATAGTTAAGACGTCATATCTGCCATGTTCAATTTTTCTTAACAAAAGACAATATTAGTCATTTTATATTTCAAAAGCGTATGCCAATAAATGTCTCTTCTTCTCCCTAATTAAACTATTATTAGATTTATACTACAGTGGTGACCTAGAGTTAACAGAATAGACAATAATATTGATAATCATAATTACTTGTATGACGATAAATCATCAACTCAAATTTCAATATCATGACTGTCTTATCACAAACTTTAAAGCACCATTGTACATGGTTGGAGAACACATTTATGGAATTTTGTTCATTCACTATATTGATTGTGTAAATGCAGTAATGTGCAGTAGTTCAGAGTTTAGCCGTGACGTGTTTTAAAGACAGGTGAACCACACAGAGTTCAGTGTGAGACTGTCCTTTGTGTCCCAGTTGTTCGTCTGAACCTCCGTTTGATTGACAGCTTTCACTTCAGCCCAACATGTTTGACATGAAGGTACCTTTAACGCCAGACGTCGAGCCAAAACAACTTGAGGCTGGAAGTTTTTGCTTTTGTCATTTTCACTCCACAGCGACATTGTCAACAGTTTGATTGGTTGTGTGTCTGTCCTGGATGCACTCGCTGTCAGTAACTTTGATGAGTTGCCACAGGTACATTTTATCACCACATGTCAACTGGTTGAACTGACATTTACAACAACAACAACAACCTTGGAAGGCAAACATTAAAGGTCCAGTGTGTAAGATTTAGGGAAATTTAGGAGGATCTAATTGCAGAAAAGGAAAATAATATACATAATTATGTTTTCATTAGTGTATGACATGAGAATGAGAGTCATGTTTTCAACTGGAATGACGGATTGATTTTTATGGAAAATAATAGCTCAAAACATACCTAGAATCACCTATTTTTTTGCAGTTAGTTTGATGTTGAACAACTAACCAGTCTCAACTCACTTTTTTGTGCTGAAAAGTGTATTTATATTTAATGCACAGCACCTCTGTTGGGAAAGTCTTAGAAAATATCTCTGCTTGTGTTGCAATAATGTCATCAGGATCATCTCAGATTGAGCTTGTGAGCATACACTTTATAACACAGTGGTTGCAAAGCATTACATACACATGCATTGTGGGAAGTGTAGGAGGTTTGGAACTTGGGACTGAACATTTAAAATTAAATTAAGAATAAGGGGAAGAAAAGGAAAAACAAAGGATCTTTTCATGCTCCTCATATAGGTAATGGCTTGGACTGGGACATACAGCGCATGTAAGTGTTTGTGGCAGTGACTTGTAATGTAATCAGTTCCTCCTCCTGCACAAAATACTCCTGAGTGTCACATATCCTTTAGTGAGAACACAAAGCGCGAGCTGTGTTCAGCAGATTTCCCGTCAGTCCTCCACATCTCCAGAATTATTTAAAGTGTAAGGCTCTCACCTCCATCACTGACTCAACATTTTCACCGTTTATTGCTTGTAGCATGAAGTTTGAACGGTACAGGTGGCACCTGAGGCAGTGATAAAGTCAATCTGAACATGAGCTCCAGCACAGCTTTAAGTTGTGATGTTGCTGCTGCTGCTGCTGCTAGATTTTATATGGTCTGAACCAGACGAGACGCTGCCGTCTGCACTCTGCTCACATCTCCGCTCAATCTCTTTTTTTCTTTTTTCTTTTGGAAAGGATGAAAGAACATTGACTTTTATAAAAGATGAAAGAAGCCTTTTAGTTAAAAGAGTGGCTTCTTGTCAAATAACACCCCCAACCAGTCTCTTTTTACAGTGGAGGCGACGGCAGACTGCAGCCTGCTCTGCAGCCTCCACAGACGGGAAACCATGATTATACTCGATTATTTAGTAGATTGTTAGACTTTGGTGCTGTTTTATAAAAAACAAGTGTTCCCTTCCATTTCAGGAGCAAGAAACATGTCAGCCAGTGTAACGGCGAGGCTTGGTGACATGTTTTTAATTGTTTTCAGACAACGGTGGAGCTCCATGACACAGACCAACACGATAAATCAGGTGTCAGATAGTTTCTAAACTTTACTTACTTAACAGGGACATACAAATGTGACTAGAAAAGGACAATACATTATACAAGAGGTTAAAAGTGATCACAAATCTGGTTCGCTTTGAGCCAACTAAACTAAAACAGGGTCAACAGCGTTTCCAGAAGTGAAAACGCCAGAGTAGTGTGAACTTAAACGCAGCGAAAGGTATGTGTTTTAAAACAAAAAATGTATTAGTGTGCACATAGCCTAAGAATTTTCTTTGAATTTTCTCACTAGGAGCAAATCTTTGCACTAGGAAGATTCATGAGCTCGGCCTCAGTGAGTTAGGACTTGTAGTTTTAAATCGGCTCATTATTGCCGGGTTTTCCCAAACCATCTGTTGTCTCCATCAGTGTGTGTCTTTGTGCGACCATCAGATCCTGACAGCTCCTAACATGTTGGCACTCCAGAGGTCTCCAAACACCGACACAGATAAGAGACATGGAAATGAATGGAGCGCTTTTTTTCAAGGCTTAAATCTAAGATCAAATATTATGACCAGAGAGGAGTGATTTTATGCTCTGAGGTGCCCTGAGGTGTGTCAGCCTTTCAGTCAGAGGCGATGGAAGGCTCTTTTTGCATCTGCACCTTTTTATTATGTGGATTACTCTGAACTAAAGGTTATTAGACAAGATGAGAATAGATGGTAATCCAATTAAATGTCAGCATTTGCTCTTTGGAAAGAAGGGTTCATGGTGACGGGGCTTATGCTTTTAGGTCACGCATTATGAAAATGTAATTGTATTTATTAAATTCACCTTTCAGTGCCTGATATGATGATGTGCTCAGAAGATAATTAAGTGCACGCTCTCATCTATTTATGTTTGATTTAGTAATTCTTCATATACCCACAAGAGTCTTTTTATTCTTCATAAACATTTGTTTCCCTTCACCCTTCTGCTGTTTCCTCATCTCTGCTCTCTATGCCGTTTTATTGGCTGTAGTTTCTTGCCGCTTAGTGGAGGAGCGTTAATGAATCACCACCTCTGCATCATAATGGGAGCCGTTAATGGCCACAGCAACGGTAAAGGTTATCATAAACACATTTGCCTCCCTTTAGTGCTTGAACGTGTGAGAAGATGAAGGGAAAGGACTCAAATGGAACCTTATCATTTGCTCAAATGATCACTGTGCATATGGTTTAATAGGCTACGAGGGAGACATGTGCCAACTAGTTATTAAGAAATCACACGGAAGTTCCTCGTACAAGTCCACACAGACATTTCATTTTCATGTCATGTCTTTTAAAGCCACACTGTGAAATTTACAAAGCTAAAATACAGTAAATGGACACACTGCAGTATATTTTTTTAAACATCACTGATAGCATTAAAAAGTGAAAGTTGTGGGGATTTTTTTGTGGACAGTGATTTTAATCAGATAAATGTTCATTGAAATGACCTGATGGTGTAATTTTAGTTTTAATAGTGGCTGATTATTTGATGTTGTACAAATAATTGCCATCTAATGTGTTTTTTGGCTCGTTTTCTGCCACTAGTGTAGTATAAGTCCAACAATGGTTTATTTATAGACATACAGTTGACCTGATGAATAAGAAGAGCCGTTTATTGGCATCGAACGCTGGACGACATAAATACATCCTGCGTCTCTGTTGGCTTTTAGTCTTTGTAAACAAAAATTGCACGGGGCATATTTGACATAACTTAACTCTACAAAGCCTCTGTAGCCCGGGAACCAGACGCATCGGCCTGATGTTTCATTTGGTGTGGCAGTCAGTCTGGCACTGCTCCCATTCTGACTGATTTCCACTGGAACGTGATCGGGCTGAGCCAATCACAGCCTGTTTTTCTGATACAGGGCAGGTCCGATTCAGTTTGATATGATGACATGACTTTGGCTTTTGTCCATGTGGGAAAAACCACATCCAGTCCTTCCTTAGGAGAACCATCCATGACAGGCTGTGTGCATCGTATGTAGTTATGTTATTTTTTTAATGCTGAAAAATGTATTCCCATCATACTGTTGCATTTAATGTGGTCAAAATGGAAATTCTGTATTGTCTTCTTTTTATGTACAAAAGGCGGAAATTTGTCTCTCTCTGCATGCAACGGTACATCACAATCCATCATAAAACAATACAATGAGAAACATGAGTCCATCACACTTAAAAACATAACACAACATGCCATGTCACAACCAAACAAGCTCCTAGAGTTCAGGTCATATTGATAAATACATATAAAGTGGTATGTGCTGAGGTAGGAGTCTAATTAGAGGTGGGTTACTGACTGAGAGATTTTATGGTCACAGGGACAAACCGTTCACCAGTGAAACTCGTGGCAGTGAATGTTATGATTTCCAAAAAAAGACAAAAGGAACAAAAAATAAGCAAATCTTCATATTGACCAGCCAAACCTGATTTGACTGACAACGCTTTCAGTCTGGCCTGGTATTTTCCATTAGAAAACAAACAACTGCACTTAAAGACAAGTTTCCACCAGGATTTGGTGAGTTTAATTTGTCAGCTACGTGTCATTGCTCTGATTGGTCTGTTGGCGTTTTGGTCTGTGCCTGTTTCCCTTGGAAATCAAAAATGAGCTGAGAGGTCCCAGACTTACTCTCAGTTTAGAATTAGTCTGGCGATGCCAGGCTAACCGAAATATATAAAGAAATTCCTGATAATGACCTCAAGATAAAGGGGTGTCAGTTAAATCTCAAATGTAAAAAATGATGGTAATAGATTATGACGTTTTGGTTTTTTTTGTTTCTATTCAGCTGGATGGAGATGATTATCACAATAATGGTTGGCTCAGATAATTGTGATTATATAATAATTAGTAAGGATACCAATTTTATTTTCTGTGCTGCAGGTTCATGTATGTGCGTGCTATTTTGGTTTGAATATAAAGTTTTTATTTTTTGCCATTGCTAGCTGTTGTACTGTGACACAGGAAATGATATTTAACTCCTTTGTAAAACATCTGAAAGGAGGCCAGGCCTGAAGATTTCTGCACGCTCGCCCCCGCTACCACCACTGTGCACAAAAGTGCACGGGTCCAGTCATTGTTACTTGCAGCTTTGCAAGTTTTTTTTATTGGATTTTTCTGTTTATTCAGTTCGGTTCAAAAACAGTTTTCTGTTGAGTCGAGCAGCGCTGTTGTCTCTGCACGTACAGCTGTTTGGACACACGTTTCCATGGAAATTCTGCTCGTAGTGCACAATGCACACACAAATGTACACAGTCACTGCAGGGATGTAATGTTGCTAGGCAACATGTTGAAGACAATAGGGAAGGGCAATTGGTTTAGTGCTGATTGAAAGGTTAGAGGGTGTTGGAGTCCCACCCGAGCTGACCTTCCTCTGCTGGCTGGTCTTGCCTCTGTTCCCAGTGAACATTGTGAACGTATAGAACCATGTGAAGAAGGACAAAGGCCTGCACAAGCCAACACTTAGGCCATTTAAGTAGAGCAACAAAGGAGTCAATAGAGCTTTTATCTCAGGGGGATTTAAGCATTTCACCTCTTTCTGAGTTGAGTCCTTGAATATAACCCTTATTCAGAAAACTGACATGTTACTGGTTAATGTGAGCTAATGAGGATTTAAAACCTAAGAAACAACCTCCCAGAGATTTATGTCTTAATAATGCCTGCTATGACTAGTTGATGGATATCAGACAATACCTGTGAGTTTTTCGTTAATGAGATCAGGCAGATATTCTCAAGTGACTGCTAATATATAGTGGCATCTGTTAAAGTGTGTTATACTCGGGCCCGATGAATGACGGTGTTGGATTATAAAGTTTCAACGTGAATCAAACTTGCTTGTATCAAGTGCCATCCAACTAGACCCAGAACATGGGCATTAGGGCAGGCATTAGATTCGCGATTTAAGATGGAAGTAGTTGTATAAAGGATGATAAAGGAGATGGGGATAGTTCACATTTTAACACTTTTAAGTACAAAGATAGTAAATATTCTATTGCTGAAAAGGTGGAAGGGAGAGATGTTTCAGACTGTTAAACCTTCAGACAAGCTCTCGTTGCATACTGGTGTCCTACGTAGACATTCAGACCAAAATCATCCAAGTGTTAAACCTGTACTCTGGTATTCAGGTTGCAGTAATTGTAGGGTAAACAGTAGAAATCCTTGTGAAGTTCAAAAATGTACACTTTTGATCAGTGAAAGCAGCACCTTGTCAGATGACTGCTGAATTGTGGCAAAAGTCAGGTCTATCCTAAACCTTTTTATGTGTATTTGACTTTAACACAGTACAAAGCTGTCCTTCTTTAGAGAACAAGGCTGGCTAAGCCTTAATTATAAAGAAAAGTTTCAGCATCTGGAAAGTCGCTTTGAAGGCGCAGCCATTATCTTATCTTTTGTATCTTTTGTAGTTTGAAAGTTCACACAGATTGAACCAGGTCTCTCTCTAAGGCTCATGCATAAATAGCAGACTAAAATGTTGCATTAAAGTTTATTTAATTGCTCAATATAAAGACATCTGAAAATTCTGATGTGAATTCATTCTGGTCCTTTGTTGCAGCCGATGTAAAAGAAGAATGATTTGATGCTTTGACTGCAGCATGGTGACACAGTGAGACAAAGACGACGCACCGTCTCTGCAGATCCCTAAGTATTTATAGATCGTAACCTGCTCTTGGATGATTCCATCTCTAGTGGTGATCTCCAAGGTGGGTGGGGACATGGCGCCCTTGCAACCAAACCCCATAACTTTACTTGTCAGTGTTAGAAGCTGACGTTATCCTGGCTGCAACTGACATTCTAATCTTTTTTGCCAACTTGTGGACTTAAAGAGGATTAGGCAGCAAAGTGCATTTATCCAACGTTCTTTTGATGGTGGAAGAGTCAGGAAAATGTAATGTTGTGGCAGGTCATGGTTTTTTTTTTGTTTTTTTTTTAAGTTTGGGTCCTGGGGAGACACCAACTTTCTCTTTTGGGTCTTGAGATGAAAAGATTTGGGAACACCTGAGTTAAATGTTTGCAACAACAGAACTTATTCAGAAATGTTGTTTCCAGCTCCCATTAAGCACGTTCACCCTCTTTCGAAAAAGGCCCAAAATTTCCGTTAACCTTTCCTAATGTGCTACTTACGAAATGCGAATGGAACACAGCTATTTAAGGTGAAAGATGGTATCACTAGGTTGTTTCCAAGGTCAGAACAGAACAGTCTCTAATTTTACGACGGCATGGGTGAGAAGATCTTTTGGTGCAATGACGTGACGACTGACCTAACTCCATCTGCAAGTGAAGGGAACCATCCGGCGCTACCTTCAAATGTGTTTTTGAAGCCACTAACGGCTCGTGAGATCGTGTAGTGTGGATGAATTACAGTGCTGCTAATGTGGTGTCAGTTTTTAATCCAGTTAGTTAATAATCTGGAATAGGCACAGGGATTATCTGTCCAGACTGGAATGTTACAGTAATGCTTCCTGTTTGAGCTTCCTGTCCTGTTTGGTCTGTGGTAAAACGGAGCTGTAGCTGATTACATCCAGCTGGCTTGTCTTTTTAAACCTCATCATTCATGGATATGTATCTGTCTTTATGAATCACTGAGGCCACGCTTGTCGAAGTCTTGTCTGTATCTTTGTCTGTAGATGATTCAAATTTGCTTCAGCACCTTCAGTTTGGAAAAGTAGTGCCTTTTAAATGCCTGTGTTTACACATTAAAGACACCACTTCAACCACTTGCTGTGAAGTAAATGTCTGAATTCCCTTCTTTCTATTGGGCTTTCACACTGTCTGCTGCTGACTTTCTGCCTGTGAGCCACATTTCTTTGTTTACCTATTGGTAATAGATTTTTGCGGTGAAGCCTCTCTTCACTCCCCGGTGAGTCACTGACATTTGCGCAGTGCCCTTGAGCGTAGAAACAAAGCTGGGGTCCTTGTGCCATAATAACAGTGTGTTGGCGGGTGAGATGCTGAGGTGTCAGAGATACTGAAAGCAAACATGCTGAGCGCCTGCTTACATTTATGGCACACACAAAACAAAGGTTTGGAGGATCTCAACCGATCACGTGACAATGAAACAACTTTAGGAAACATGGAAACCTATGATTTGTTTCAACAAAGAGATGACAAAAGATCAGAAATGTAGAGCCATTAGTGAAAAGTTGAATAAAGTGCATTATTGTTGGATTTTTAGCTGCTTGCACAGGGCAAAGCAGGCAACACGGAACATAATTGTTCACGAATGTCAACATGCCCCCTTTTCCTTTTTTCAGTTCTGATATTCTGGGCATTGTGTCAAAGTCACAGCATAAAATAAAAAGCAACAGGTGGTTGGTTACGAGGCTATGGACAAATGAGGCTTTGGAAAGTGCCCTGGTCCTATACAGCAAGTAAAAATTGATAAAGTCAACGTTAAAACAATGGCTTCTGACAGTCCAAACTTATTCCAGACCTCAGGAATTTACACAAAGATGAAGTAATAATTGTTTCTTGGATGGATGGTTGTTCTCTCCAGGCCCTCATGTTTGTGTTCGTGACTTGATAGAGATGGACATTCAGGGCTGCTCTCTGCCACTCAGCCTCATTAGTTGAATTGATTAGGTGACGCAGTTATTGATACGCCCACAGGGGAAAATGATAAATGATGCTACTTTGAGCACAGAGGTCACACACAACCTGCTTATTGAAGAGAGAACTGCTGCAACCGCAAGTGAGTGGCTGTATGATTACAACGATACTAGAAAAAAAACTGATATTGCAATGGTTTTCTGTGAGGTCAATGACACGGCAACTAGGACTGCATTTTTTCAGTTAAAAAAAAATGTCTTAAAACATGTCGTGTACACACACACATATTGGTTGATTGGTGGT
>JAPQRN010000003.1:21769772-21790415 GCA_037367275.1 Coranthus polyacanthus
CGTTCAAAAACAAAAACCTTGTTGCTTCGAGCGTGAACGCCCAGCCCTCCGTGCTTTTATTTTGTAAACAGTGACCGGAAGCGTCGTCAGCCCTCAGCGCGTGAGACTCGACACTCGTGCGTCCAGGCGGCGGAGGCACACACACGCAGGCTGTGCACGCACACACAAAGAAAGGTATCAAATCCGACATATTTGGATTCCAGCGGCGAATATAGCGATAGTTTGTTGAACGCGTGTCCCCGCGGAGGGCGTGGGGGGGGGGGGGACTCGGGTGGCTGCGTGGTGCCGGGGGAGGATTCAGGAGTGGGTCCATCCTGTGGCTGGCTGCGCCGAGATCAGCTGCATGTCGACGGATATAGCTCTCGAAAGGCGACGGGAAGCTTTTAGCGAACGGCGTGTTGTGTTTGTTTTAAATGGCCTCCGGCGCACGGCGTTACAGACACTTTGACGCGGCCGCGGCGGCTCGCTGACTTGTTTAGGTGAAAGTTTGATTGTTGAGCCGTAGTGCCGGGCTTCCCCGCCGACTGCGACATCGCCCCGTCCATTTATTTCTGCTTTTCCGCGTCGACCTCTTCGACTCAACGGGGAGCGCGGGTGTTGTGTGTGTTTCGTACCTGCCCGCATACATACCGACCGACCGACCGACCCTCCGCTCCGTCGTGTCGGCCAGAAACAGGCCCCTTTTCAGACCAACTATTTCACCCAATCGTTTCCTTTGTCGCAGCCGACAAAAGCTAAAAATAACGCCCGGCTGCAAACATGATCTGAGGTCAGAATTCAGTGTTATGAAAGAGGAAAATGCTCCGGCGATGAGCGCGGTAAGTTCCTCCATAAGGTCCACAGCAGGGGGGGGCATTTAAACTGATGGAACCGGTTAACCTAACCCGGGTCTAGTCCAGGTTCAGGTCCGGGCCTGGTGGTTAAATCGACGGAAGCCTGCGACTGCACAGCGGGATTCGCAGTCTGTAGCCTCGGTTGGATCACACGATCCGCCGGAGTCCGTTTAAATACATGCTCATCAGGTGCCGATAAGAAGCGACGTGGCTTCAGGGGGAATTCTAAAGGTCTATGTTCAGCTGAAGCATTTTTGAAGAAACTCTCGGACCTGAACTTGTTTTGGTGTGCATCATAATGTGAGCACTGGGTGTGAGATGTCAGGTGTCGCAGCAGCTGAATCAACAGCACCAGTCTGAAGTGGATGGAGATCCATCAGGCCTGGACTTGACTCACGCGCCTCTTGTTTGCTCCCCTCAGGCTCGGTATGTCGGATGAAGATTCCCGTGCCAGCACCAGCTCTTCTTCCTCTTCATCCTCAACTCACCATCACCACCACCACCACCAGCAGCAGCAGCAGCAGCAGCAGGAGCCCAATACCCCGAAGAAACGCGAGAGCAAAGCCAGCATGAGCAAGACCTCCAAACTCCTGTCGACTAGTGCAAAAAGGTGGAGAAACCGGAGGCCAAGCCTTCAGTCTAATACGACTCCTAACACCAGAACTCGGTGTACAGCCTGGGTTTCTTTTTTTCTTTTTTCTAAGCGCGACATGTAATTCCCAGACCCGATGTTCAGTCTCTTAGGGGAGTATTTATCTCCTTCCCCAACAGCCGAAAACAAGTCTGAAGTTTTGTCTTACTTGAGTCTAAACGACAAGTTCAGCTGAAGTTCTGGTTCAGATGAATCATCAGGATCAGAAACATCGGGATAATTAAACCAACCTGTCTTTATTTAGTTTTTTTTAGTTTCTCAGCTTCTTAGGTTTTGACCGTTTTGTCCATTGTATTCTTTTACTGTGACTAGGACCAGATGTAGGACAACGAAGGACTTGAATTTAGATATAATGTCTGTCTCAAGCCTGTAGTTTATTTAAATGCAGCTTTTCCTACTTTTCATGCTAAGTGCGTTATACATAAAGTGTAAAAGGTCAGGTCTTGTGGTCGTACGTGATTACGTTTGTTTCCATCTGGTGGTTTTCAATTTGTACATTTTTTTTTAATTCTTAGGGGAGGTGGAAAAGTTTTAAAATCCGCCTTAAACCAACCTTTTGTCATAGTAAGTTAATTTGTTTAGTATCCCGTTAAGGTAACGATGAAGTGAAGGACAGGAGCCTGACGACGATCAATCGTTGTTTCAGCCTTTTCTCTCAAATGACAGTTAATATATGAAACTAGCGCTGACATGCAGCTACTGCCGATGTTCACACAGCAGTAATGGATGGAAACGGATGGAAATTTGCATTTTCTTTTGCCAGTTTCCTGAAAAACTGGATGGAAACTTGACTTAAATCGGCTCGAACTCACGGTTTCTCTTCAAAATCCAAATGTGTCTCAAAGTGCGTGACGCAGTTTGACACTGGATGTGTTTTGTTGGGTTTTTTTTTTTTTTTTTTTCCACCATCAAAATTAGGGTAGAGATGTAAAACTGCGATGCGGGAATGCAGAGACTTTTCCACACGACAAATGATCTGCACTGCTGTGCTTCCAAAAAAAACACAAAAAAAATCTTATTTTGAGAAGAGAAAATGGAGTCGAGCAGTAGGAGAACATCTGCAGTTATTACAAATAAACGAAGACCTGAACCTAGAGTCTCCTGCGCACATACATGTCTGTAGTGATGACGCTTGGAAATAAGAGTGTGATGTGGTTACTTGTGGTCTTTCTTCATTTGCAGTCATTCATTAGTCTCTCATCACCTGGAGATGCAAAGAACAGTTTAATTGGATATTTCTACAGGTGAAAATTCACCAAAATCAGGGTCTGTTTGGATGTTTGCTTGAATGTTCCACAAGCACTCGTTCCTAAAAACCCACAAAGCGTCAAATGACGTCTCCTCTTCGTTCTGTCGCGTGTCTGTGTTCGACGAGTGTTTGATTCCCGCCTTCTCCTTTTTGCTTTCGCAGAATTCAGAAGGAACTGGCCGACATCACATTGGATCCACCACCGAACTGCAGGTAAGATGTTTTACGGCGTCGTTGTGGGTCGTCGCCGTGTCTGTGGTTCGTTCAGCCTCTCGCGAGGACGTGGGGATCCTTCAGTCACGTCCGCCTGAAGGTAGAGAAGTCCCTCATTAGGAGGCTTTAATGGGGAAAAAGCCCGTCTCTGCAGTGAAAGGACAAAACAAATCAGGCTAATGAGAGTGTGCTTGACAAAACTGCTGCTTCTGTACGCTGTCACCTTTCAACCTTATTCGTGCTGATGGTATTAATTTCAAGTGATGTGTAACCAGTCGGATTGAGACGAATACATTTCATGTATCGGATAAAAAAGAAACGGATAATTGTAAAAAATGTGATTATCTGAACTGATGATGGAGAGAGCATTTTTCTCAAAATTTTGACTTCTTAAATTGCTTTTGTTGCATCTGTTAACACATAATACAAACCCCATTTCTAGAGAAGTTGGGGCATTTTCTAAGAGGCAGTAAAACCTTAAACTGAAAGCCTTTATTTAACTGACAGTAACAAGTGTTTAACAGGAAATGAAAAGGGTTCTGGGCGGAGCGTGGGTCCGAGTCCAGAGCGCAGCGACTCTGAATCCGCTTCTTGCGTTTGACTTAGTCTGTCGGACAAGCCCGAAAAGGTTTAAACACGTGTCCTCTCGCTGACGTATGGCCGCGTACGACGTGGAGCTGCAGGATTACGCAACACTCTGATTTCACTCATTATTTGCTCTGCATTTTGTGGTTGCATTGATTGCACTGCGTGATTGAGTCGAAGTTGTTGTTGTTGTTGTTGCTGCTGCTGCAGTCGGTTAAATGTCTGTATTGACACAGTGCAGAGGGGGGAAAAAAAATAAAAAGTTCAGGAAGATCAGATGTCTGTTTGGAGCATTTTGTAACTGTGATGACAGTCGCTGTTCGCTGTGTCTCTGATGAAGCTCCGTCTGAGCTAAAGGTCACAGTTTGTAGACCTTCAGTTGAGGCTGATTACATGAGGCTGATTACATGAGACTGAAGCGAGGCCCGAAATGAGGAGCTGTTTGACTCTGTGTGTGGGTTAGGGTTGTGGTGTTGAACTGTTTCACGTTATACTTAGGTGGAAAAATGGATGGTTATCGCACCATGTACATTTGCGCATCTGAGGTATTGAAAAGAGACACAACGGACAGAAAATCTGACCCGTCAGGACATTTTCTCTCCCGTCGATGTTGTTCAAAAGAAAGAACAGTTTGATTCATTTCCAAAGAGACATGACTTTTTAAAGCTCCTGCTCCTTTTTTTCCCCCTCATTTCTTTTAGTTTGAACGTCCTTCCATTTTCAGTCCTTTAAGGCTCATTGTAAGCGATAATAATAAGTGTAATATTATGATTATGAGTGAAAAGGGAAGTATTTTCATGAAAACCTCGTGCCGTTGCAGCACTCGTCTGCATGTGTCTGAGCTTCATAGATGTGAACTTGAGGTGAAAATGCAGTGTTTCTGTACCCTCACCCCCTGCGGTGTGCAGGATTATCCTCACACTGAAGGCCGTTTGAAGCTCAGATGACTCAGTGAAGAACACATCTGATGAATGCATGACTGTAGGCGCACACGTTCATACTTTCTTCACATGAATTCCGTTTGACCGTACGTGCTGAAGAATTAATCGAAATATGATTGAAATCGCCATGTGGTCAAGTGCTTTTTGCGTTTCCTTGCCTCTGGATTGTGAACGGTGTAGAAACCAGTGGTGTGTGATTGCTTCTGGTCACGCGATCGCCTGCTGAAGGGAAGGTATCCCTCCGCCGCGGAAACGAGTCCCGGTTCAACAGATAGTTAGAAATGTTAGGGTGGCTGCGGCTCAGGAGGTAAAAGAGGGTTGTCCACAAACCAAAAGGTTGCCGGTTTGATCCCTGATTCTTACCCACGTGTCAAAGTGTCCTCGGGCTGCTCCGCTGGTGTGCGTGACTGTGCTCAAACAGGTAAAAGTAGAAAAGAACTATACAAATGCAGTCCATTTACCACGGAGCGTGCACCACATACCGGGTTTCAGGTTTTTTCGTCCAGGTTCGTCATCCCCTGTCTGTTCCCTCTCTGTCCGACATGTGTTTCGCTTTTGTAAAGCACAGCAGTGGATTTATCACCTGGCATTTGAATTTGGCAGCTTTAGCAGAGAATTCTGCTCAGTGCGGTGTTTCTCACAGAGTTGTATCGTGTCTGAGGGGCAGGTGGTCTGCTCCATACATACATATAGAGAGCATCGTGTTGTGGGTTGTTTGTAGTGTTAATGTTGGTAGGCTGGCAAGTTTAAGTCTATCTATAGTGATGCGTTGTTGCCCAGAGTCTTGTCAGTACTAAAGGAGTTTGTGTAACATGCTTTGCCGACACTGTAAAGTGATGACAGTTGACTTGAGAAGAGTTCGGATTGTGATCAGGCTCCGACCAGGACGTATCGGAGGAGTCTCTCTATCGGTAGTTAAAGTTCATCATGTTGTGTGTTATTTACCTTTATGTTGTGTTAGTGAAGCTGTGACTCGGTATAAAGACAAGTGTATCTGAGGCCCAGTGTGAGAATGAAGAGATGCTCTGCTCGCTGTTCAAAATGAAGACCCCTTGTGACAGACATGTCACACTGTTAAGAATGACTGATCAGAGTATTTCGGTTTGTTATGAGACCAGAGTGGAACAAAATAGACGGTGAGAGGCTGCTTCAGTCTATAAAATTGATGGAAAACACGGTAAAATTTACAAAATATGGCTTTGGAAAGGGCTGCTGCTAACAGAAGGTGGAAGATGATTGGATTTATTAGGCTTAAACATACAAAATCAGTGGATTGATTCTTTTTTTTTTTTTAAAGGTGAAGTCTGATATTTCATCTTTTTCTTATTGTCACCAAATCCCATGAAAAGAATAAACTCGTGAAGTAATGTCTGTGTAGAGCATCCCGCTGCTGTAAATCCTCAAAATCAACAAATCAATATTAGTCCCAAATAAGAAAATGAGCGTTAAGAAGTGACTGTTGTCACAGTTGGCTCACGTGAGGAGCATCAGACGAACACAGTCACTGATCTCACCTTGTCAAAATCCAGTAAAGGAGGAAATGTTTCAGTGCGGAGGTGAACATCTCCTAACACCTCACCCCGACTGATCTATCTGACCGTCTCCCCGGCAGTGTGGAGAAAGGCCTCCTGTCTTCGTTCTTTTGTCTTCCGCTGTGCAGAGAAGCCTCCATTCAGCCCCACGTGCACAAAAGGGACTTTTATAGGATTTGGGTTCTTTCTGCTTCATTTAAGCCAGAATCTGCTCATTAGGGTTTGAATGGAGGCGGCCAGTTCCGCCTTGCAGATGCTGTTTAGCGGATTGCACATCCGTGAGTCAGTGGGTTGTTGTCTCTATCTCTGGAGCTGGTCTGAAAATAGACTCTGACTTGTCTTACATTATGTTTAAGCCCAGACTTGAATCAAACGTTGTTTTTACAAGCTCTGTCAGGCTGGTGTCATTTATTTAAAAGGGATCACCCTCCTCTTGGGGAATCCTGCTCAGGCCTCGTTTCTTTTCCTTCAGCCTTGTTGCCATTCGTGTGAACTGCAGACATCACAACCCCCCTCTCCACACTCGCTCGTGCTGTGTTTCCTTCACTCACCATGTTTTATTCCTTTGTTCCTCTCGGCCGGCTGTTTAATTTATTGCTCTCTTCCTGATACGCTGGATTCTTCTCTGCCTCGTGTCCTCACACACTCTTGTCTCCTGAAGATGCTGCCCTCAGGTGTCAGACAGATTCCTGACATTCCACGGGTCGGATCTCACTACAGCCAAGGAAAGCTGTGGACAGTAGGGCCATTACAGTTAAAGCTGCAGGAGCCCAAATTAGGGGCAAAAACACCACTTTGAAAATACAGACCTTCCGTCTTCAGCTTCTGCTCCCGATCCAAAACCAAAGACTATATATATACTATATAAAGATAGATGAACCTGACGGCGTTTCACACCACTGTGGAAAACACAAACCACTTTTCCAAACTTCTGCGTCGAACCACGGAGTAAAGCAGAGTCACGTCTCACGGAATCTAATCAGAGATCGGTAATTACAATCATATTTAACCCCCTACCTGTCTGAAAACACCTGTGATTAGACACAGTCTGCATCATGGGGTAGATTTTAGTTTCCTCTCAGACCACTTGAATTACAATATGCTTAAAGCTAATTATGGATTATTTGCCCAGTGACGCCAAAAAACAACCAAGCTTTAAATGGGTTAGAGGGACACTGGATTTTAACACAGCTGTTGATTGTATTGGCATCAAAATGTGTCCTCCTCATACGTTTCCATTATGAGATCAGAATAGGTCACAAGATTCATGCGGATCTGAGGAGAAACTGATGGAAAGTTTTAGTCCCTCTCTGGATTTTACCTAGGTTTACGGAGGCTTGGGTACGGGCACGGCTTTTTCTTGTCCTTGTTTGACTAAAAACTGTGCACTTTTGCATAATTTTGGATCCCTGTTACGACAATCCTTTAGAAAATAGCGTATTACCCAAAACAGTTGTTCTAAGAATTTGAAGTCAATATGAAAATAAGCATCAATCAGAGACTGAGCTCCTGTATTTTCTGCTCCTTTTTGTACGTCTTGTCTGTTCACACTTGGCATTAACGCGTGTTCTTCATCCGATCACAAGTGGACGCCTCTAATGCCACGTGTGGACGCATCGGGATCCGATCTTCGCTCACTTTGTCTCTTCTTTTTTTGGCCACTAGTGCAGCATAAGCCTGACAATAGTCTATTTCTGCACAGAACGAGAGCCCTTTATTGGACACTGAAACACAGACATAAAAAAACCCCACTTCTGGGCTTTGACATAAATGACCTAAATGTATAAAGCCTTTTACTGAAACTATAAAGAAAGGACTAAAAATGACAGGTAATAACAGAAGTGAAACCCCTCGAGATTAAATTAAATCTCAAAGCGGAAAGTGATGTGGAAATTGTAAATGAAATATGACAATTGTGCTAGTTTGATCCAGCTGTATTTACACAGCTGAATGGAGAACATTATCACCATTATGCAAAATAATTGCACTTAGCTTAAATAATTGCAGTAAGGCAATTATGCAATAACTGTGACAGACCTATGTATAAGTACGTACTCATTTGCCTGTCACCGGTGTTATATTAAAGTGTTTTAAAGACGCTGGAAAATTTAGAAAAACCTACAGAGTTGAGTGGTTTTATGTGTTGAGCTGCCCGTGCATCCTTTTCTTCCTTCGAGTAATAAATTATTATATCTACTTCTACATGTAATAAGTGATTGAAGATTCAATCACCACTAAAGCGTATGTCAAGAGAACCAATAAAACATAGTTGTCATTGACATTTAAGGTGTATTGATTGATTTACGTCACCTCATGCATCGAGTAACGGCAAGAAAACAGACCACCTTAAATGTAGCCTTTGAGCCGCACAGTAAATGAAATGATTTTTCGACCTATTTATCTACGTGAACTAGTCAAACATCCTTTCTCTGTTCCTCCTTTTGTGATACATTTGTGAAGAAATGTTCCAAAGCGAGTGTGTCAGACTTGGACAGCGTGTGCTGCATCCAAAGTGCCTGCAGGAAATGAATGTTTCAGGCTGTTAGATGAGCTTGTTTCCTTGCATAAAGAGTGGGGAAGTGAGATCCGATCACAAGTCATCACGAGACAAACGTGGAGACGCATTTTAACGCCAGGTGCGAAGAGACGCACTTAGAGCTGGACACTTATTATCAGATCACGAAAAACACGGGTCAGAGCAGAGCCTTTGAGACTACAGAGGTTTTCCCAACGGTTTTGTATCTATAAAAAGCCTCGTCCCTGGACAGGAAGCGGCTGGCCCGTACACCGCTGTTACTTCGGAAAGCCCTGAAAGCAGCACCGAGCTCTGAGCTGCTGCACAGATGGAAGTTTGAAGCAGATTCCTCTCTGCAACGGACGAAGGATGTTTCGCTTTATTTCCAGGTGGTGAGAAGTCGGCTCAGGGGTTGAACTGGAGGACTGTAATGTTTTAAAGGTCTTTGTGCTGTGGGTCTGAGCAGGAGGCCAGAGGTCCTGACAGGAAACAGGTCCTGAAGTGAGCTACACAGATGGACAACCGCCAGTTGAGAAGTTTCTTTCACACCTTGTTGCTTGGGGACGTTCGCATTCACACAGTATCACTTTAATGCTTTTTACAGCTCCAGGAAACAGTGTTGATTTTCAATTAACTGTAAAAGTAGGGAAGAGTAGGGCACAGCTGGTCTGGTAGTCATGCAAAAACCGACTCGGAACGGCTTTTTCCCACCACGTGAGAGCAGGGACCACCAGATACTATTCCTTAACATGACGTAAAAACCATGCAGATCACAGACTGGTCGATTCAGAACTTCTACTTGCTAGACGTTCACCCAGTCATTATACTGTACCTCTTAAGTTTCATGAAGATGCATGTGTTTATGAGTTCTGCTGGTCTCTCACACACCGACAGACACGAGCGTTAACATGACTCTCCTTCGCTGGCGTGCAGAGTAATGATAGTCCAACATATTGCAAGTCGGACGTCGTCGGAGTATGACTGTCACCATGTGATCTCCGTGCTGCTCTGTCCTCACAAAGCTCAGAGAGAACATTCACAGGCTGATCGCTGTTGTGTCAAGTTAGCGAGTGGGGGATGTTTTAGAGTCTCCAGTGACATGACGTCATTATGTTGGCTCAGTCAGGCAACTATTACAGCGTTTGGCGTCCTTGTCATCACAGTACCATAAAATGATTGAAAAGGAAGCGCGGTGCGTGCTGATGGCGGTATGGATATTAAAGTCTACGAATGAAGGGATGAGACTCGGGCAGCAGAGCTCTGAGAGGAGGAAGTCGACCGACATGAAACAAAGTGTTGAGATGAAGAAAAACGGTTTGGTTTGAAGATGAGTAGTGATTAGCAGGAGTGTGCTCAGCACTGACAGGAGAATATCAACAGAAAGATACGATGCATTTTAATGTTGTGGATCCCGTGAGGCTTTGATACTGAAATTCAAATCACATACATATACTCTATCCTTTGTGTCTGTTTTGACTTGTCTCAATCAAAACAATAGCAGCTCATGTGTTTTGCTGGGATTCGCAGATCACTTCCATTATTACCTTTCACAATAAAAGCCCTAAACGTGAACCTAGTCACTCAGAGTATTTCAGTAAGACGTAACTCAATAAAGTAACTTCACATTGTGTTTAGTGACCTGTATTAATGTTATGTCCCATCATGCTACTGCTGTGTTTCCCAAACTTAAGGTTGGGACCCCAATTGTGTCGCCAACTGGCAGGGGAAAATAAATGTACAGCAGTGATATATGTGAATTCATTTTCCTACTTAAATCAGAAGAAAAGTGTTCTCTGGACAAAAGTAGAGACTTTCAGAGACGGTGTTTTCACATGGGAAGAGTGTAGAAAATGTAGATCTGTTGGAATCATGATGTATTTTTCGAAGTTCGGGTCCCGAGGAGACGCCAAATTTCACTTTTAGGTCTCGAGCTGGAAAAAGTTTGGGAACCACTGTTCTAGTGAAGCCTCAAGTACCTGGAAGTGTCGAAACCCGCATTTCCTTCAGCGTCCACGTGAGGCTGGATCCAAAAGCGAGTCATCGTAGACCACAGACCCCCAGGTTAAAATGCCCAACTTTACAGCAATAAACCTTCTTACTGCCTGGTACAAAAAAGGTTTGGGCTTCTGGTTAATTTCCTGTATTGCACTGGGGGTGTGGACAGTAGGTTACATAACTCACCTGTCTAAATTATATCGAGGCTTAAATGTATATGTATAACTGAGGGCGTGGCCGCTGTGATTGACAGGTGAGTGCCGTGTGGGGTTTGATTGACAGGTCGGCAGCTGAGTCTGACATTCGTAGCCTCTGTTCAAAGTCTCTACTAAGACCATCAGAGTATTCTGTCGTGAAATGTACTGGAGCTTCAGGACACGTCTGTTACCGTAACTTAACCACATTAACTAGTATTAGCTTTGCCCATAATTCAGGCATCGTGTGGTCCGTCAGCTCGCCTGCTAATTTACTATTTAGGCCACGTAGCGCTAATTAGTGTGCACGTGCATTACATAAAGTCGACGTTGCTGTTATCAAACACCACGTCATCTCAGCTACTTGGTCAATTTTAACACGTACAGTTAAGTTTAACATGACTGTGTTTTCAGGCAATTTAAAAAAAAAAAAAATCTTTGCACGCCTAAACACGCGCCAGGTGCGTTGGAGAAAGGCTGCACTCGAAACCGACGAGGAAACTGTTGTCTGGGGGAGGACATATTCATTTTGTCACGACTGATTTCATATCATTAGATGTTCTGCACTCTGATTGGATGATGGGATGATTTGGGAAGCTCGTGTGTGTGTGTGTATATATATGTGTTTGATGCTGCCTACATACCTGATAAAAGTAGGAATAAAATTCAAACAAAAAGGAAGTGTGTGGGAGCTTTTTGTCACTGCTTTCAAGCGTAATCCCTCAGTCTTTTTTTTTTGGACAGATGTTTAAAGCTGCTGTCTGCTATTTGTTAGCTCCCAAATAAATGTTTGTTTGTGAAATGTTGAGGCTTAAAGATACATTCTGGAGCTCACAGATGAATTGTCATAGCAGTGAACATACTCCGTTCTGCTCCGCTGCCGTGAGGAGGCAGTTCGGGGTAGACTGCTGCGTACCTGTTTGAAAGGTTAAAGGCTTACAAAAATGAAACGGCTGAAATGTCAGCAGTCTCCTTTCAGCGTGTGCGCCCACAGAGGTTGCAGAAGAAGCCCCCCCCTGATATCCAAGTGAATGACAACAGTGATAGCATGGCATATTACTGGCTCACACAAAGCACTGGGTGGCCTTTGTATGGGCCTGTGCAGGCGGAGGAAGCCCCGGCTCTGTGAATGTGAGACGCCTCTGTTGTCAGGCCAAACAAACCTCAGTGTGATTCAGAGGGAAATGATACAAAGTCTATTTGTGGCACCGAGTCGGGGCCTCGCTGACGACCGTGACCAGCAACGTGTATATTAGCGGCCACGTTACTGGTCAGCGCTCCACAACAGGGAAGCTGTCAATGAGCTGCGTGCCTTTCAGAGACGTGTGGTGTTTTTGATACTGGGACGCCCATTTGTCCGTCCGTCCGTCCGTCAACAGGATCGCGCTGACTTTAATGAAGGTTGGTGGAAGGGTAGGGCAAGGACGAAGATCCATTTAAACATCGGTTGATCCTAGAAATGTTTTCCTATAAGAAGACGTGTCTGCCCTTTGGTCGGTGCCCATTTCATTTAAGTTTGTCGGAACGATGCAAAATTTGGCACAAATGTTCTCGTGGGCTCAAGGATGAATGGATGGATTTTGGTGGCCTCACAGAACACATTTTTGGCCATAACTGCTTGTAACTGAGAAAACTGCATGAACAGATTGTGATGCAAGGATAGAGGACGCATCCGATTGTACTTAGTTGTTTTTCAGCACTGAAGAACCTCAGGATAGCTTTGTCCACACTAACTAATTTTGTTAAAGTGTATATTTTTAGAGACAGTTGAGAGGGGACGACATGTAGCAAAGGTACTTATTAACATCTAGTATCCACACTACTCTGGTGTTTTAAGATCCATAAAATAGAGATTTTTGGAAACGGTTGTTTATAAAAACAAGACCTCATCCTCGACTACCAGCTGTTAATTCAACACGGACACCAAATTACATGCCATTCTGTCCTTGTTGTCACTGTTAGCAGCTGTTGTGCAGTTACATTCTGCATTTTATCATGTTACCGACTACAGTCACAGCAGGAAAGCTGTTAGTAGAACATTTTTTATTAGAGCAACAATCCCCGTGTCCAGCAGTGTTTTCAGCCTCCTGGTCATGTGATTTGCGTGGACGGCGATCATTTTAAAACACTCTTTTAAAATGAATATATATTAGTGTGGACGTAGCATTAGTGCAGAGTTGATCAACTTAAGGAAAAGGACACAATGCAGACATAATAGTGCAATAAATGGTCATAGTGTCTCATTTTTTTCCTGATATATATTTAATAGGATACTGTATTTGTTACATTTGGAAACGACACAGGGCCAGGATTAGCACAGCTTTTGGCTTCATGAATCTGGACTCTCTTTTACGCTTTGCCACATGTTGATATAAACTAAATATACCAGTAACACAACCAATCTGTCACACTGAGCAGCCTTCTGGAGACGTATATATACCTGTGTTATCCAGGGCACAGTGTATTGAATCATCTCATTGAGTCAACAGTGTGCAGAGGCTTCACGGCCTGACTGAGGTGTTTCTGTGTGCGAGCCTCCTTGTGGGGATACGTCTCCCTCTCATTCCTGATAAAGAGCGTCTGAGTGGAGCTTTTGCTTCACAAAGTGAGATTATTGCCTCACATTTCCCGCTGCCGCTGTTCATCACAGCGGCACTGTGCACACTCGCCGCTCGTGTGCCTGACAACACATTTATTCTCGGGCTTTGTGTCTGAATAATGGATTATTTTATGTTTCTTATTTAACTGCAGCATGGTTTTGGAGCAGAATGGTTGTGGAGCGCTTCATCAAGCAGTCAGTTATGTGAAAACATTGAAACACTAACATGAAGCTGCTGTTGACTTTGTGTGTTGAATCAAGGCTCTTGTGAAGCGACTACACAGCGCTCTGCTTTATCTCCGCGGGCACATGAAGTCGAGTTGATCTTTTATCACTTCCACTCTGTCGCCGTAATGACTCACACAGCTGATTGCACTTTATTGTTTTAATGAATTACCAATAAGAGGGCATGATGAGATGTTTGGCAGCGGGACTGCACAGTGTTACAAAGATGGGGCTTAAAAAGACATGTTAGTCATTAGCAGATGTCCAGTGACTTCACAGGTCTGAAACCCTATAGGGCTGAGGTCAAAGGACAAACCATGACATTGAGACGGCGTCAGCGGGTCCTGAGGTGTCTTTGAAGCTTTAATTAAATATTCAAGGGTTTCTACGGTGTCTCAGAAACACAAACATCATCTCACAAATTAGAGCGAAAATTCCCAAACTGTGGTTCACGGCCCCCTAGTGGCCCGAGAAGCTACTGCGGGCGGGCTGCATAATTTACAATAAATCAGTCAAATGTTTTTAAGTTTCAGTTTAAATTAAAATTTACATCTGACGTGTGGACAGATGTCTGGCTCCCGGTGCGAAACACACTCCAACGCGAACAAATCATTCACGACTTTTCTTTTCAAAAGCTGTCTATTAAAGTTTTCAACAAATATTCCCAGAACAATGACAAAAACAGCCCCCTCTCCCGACCCACACAGTCAGACACCCACCCACCATCACGCCACATCATCCAGAGGAACACTGCACCAAATCAGAACCAAAGAGACAGAACAAAATTTAAATAGTAAATAAACAGATGAAGAAAAAATACAAATAATGGTGAAGATGCATCTATTTCCACGGGGTCGGGTATTTAAGTGTTGAGGGTAGAGTCGGAAAGCGTGTCTTGCTGTGATGTTTGTGCATCATGAAGGTGTTTCAGAAGGATTCCCCAAGTCTCATGAAAGTTCTCAGAATCACTGATTGAAAAGTGAAGCATTTCCAGAGGCAGGGCGTTATACTTCAAAGCCACTGACGTGTGGGCGGGACAGCTTCCTTCCATTTGAGTAAGACTGCTCGTCTGGCTAAGAGTGAGGCCAGAGGTAGCTATGCGACATCTGGCAGCTGTTAGACGAGGACTGTCTCTATCAGTAACGCCGAGTAGCGCCGTCAGAGGGTCTGGATCTAGATGGATGGGATATGAAACACATCTGTCCAGAGCTTTTGTAAGTGAGTTCACAACCAGTACGTGTGCATAAGAGTAGCATCCCTGTCTTCATGTGTCGCAAGTAGGGAACCTTTGAATGAATGGAAGAAGGGAACGTGTGACGCCTGCATCCATAACAAAGTATAAATAAACTCTAATGTGTCTATGAATTCACAGCAGTCAACCGCACCTTTGAAAAGCCAAGTCCTACAAATGTACAAGTGATTTCTTCCATCAAGCGTCTTCACTCAGACATTTAAGTTTAGTCACATCCTCAAAAACATTGTTTGTAATTGCAGTGGGTTTGTTGTGGCTGACGTGAGCGGCTGCAGCTCGCAGCGTTCACACAGGGTGGAGGCGAGTATTTCTCTAGGATAATCTAGGATTTCCAGACTTTAGCAGCCAGAGGAGTGGGTGTGTAATGTTTTCACTGCAGATGGAGGACAAACCTAAGCTGCTGATAGTGAAGAAGAGGCTAAAACTGTAGGGAAGACTGAAAAATGCCAAATAAGAGTCCTGTTGCTGCAGTGAAATTGAAATGTTGTGTTACGGTTGGTGGACTAAATGTGTTTTAGTTGTGAAGTCCGTCTGCCTTTTACAGTATCCGCATGTTTAACCCTGGCTTGTTGTGCTTTGTGAATGCAGCGCCGGTCCTAAAGGAGACAACATCTATGAGTGGAGGTCGACCATCCTGGGCCCTCCCGGCTCCGTGTACGAGGGAGGAGTGTTCTTCCTGGACATCGCCTTCACACCAGACTACCCCTTCAAACCACCCAAGGTGAAACACTCCCCTCTCATTCCCCAGTTTGTACATCGTTGAAGCCCCTCCTCTCGTCTCAGTCTGACGATGACACATCCTTGATTACAATGGTTCTGTTCAAAACTGTTGGAAAGAATTCTGAACCAGAACTAATGTGGTGGAAAAGGCCCGTTAGAGACGCCTCTGATGGCTATTTCCAGAGACGTCATTGTCATATTTTCCACTAGAGGGCACTCCTACGCCGTCTTAATTCCCATCAGGCTTTTCTCATGTCACAAAGCTCTTGACATGTGTATTTCTTTCCTTTTTAATGAGGAGCTGTTTCAAGCAAACTGCATCTAAAAACATTTACAGTGGCCTCATGTTTTCAGAGACTTTCCCTTCACGAAGTCTGGTCCAAGGCCTTTTCTAAACCATCAAGCACTGCTCTTAAGATCTGCATACGAGCGCCACACTGAGAGCACTTTGAAATGGACTTCAGTCCTCACTGCAGTGCATTTCTGATGGCGTTTAAGCTGCACAATACGAGGGAAAACCTGTCATGTGTAATTACATTTTTCAGTATCGCAATCATGATATGACCTGCGTTGAATCCTGTGTCTGTCGTCTTTGATTTTTTTCTGGTGACCCATTTTATTTATTTATTTTTTTAAATGACAAACTATCTCAACCCAATTCACACGAGGCCTTATGTATAAAGCTTTAGGAGAGGATTTGTGCACAAATAAATGTTCCCGACCATTTTACAATATTTTGAGCCGTTTTGGGGACTCGTGTTAAATCAGTCAAAACTTTGTTTCATGCATGTGTTATTGAAAACATACACGTGGTAAAATGAGACAGAATACGTGCAATTAAACAGAGGTAACGACCTTTTTAAAGGCGTTTTGAAATGCAATTTTATTTGGCGACCCAAACTAAATCCCTCCTGAGGGAAGTACACTGTTGACTTAGACCCCAAACACTGAGTAAAGAAAATACTGAACAAAATGAATTAAATAAGAGCATTAACATTGTAACTGTGAGAATTTCTCCTGCTCCCTTTTAAAATATTTCCTCTAAACTCGAGAAAAACATCTCTTAAAATAAATAAAATGTGGGAAAACACCATAAATATTTAAATAAAGGAAAATTTCCACCATGAAGTCTTGTATTTCTCTGCAGTGCTTAGATGTTTTATTAGAAGTCACACATTCAAAACTCTTGAGAAACGAACTGTCGTCTTGTGCAAATAAAAGGATTTTTCTTATTCCTCGCAGTCATTCAGGTCATCTTTTGCGTTTGCGATGCGTTCATCAGTCAGCGCTAATGGAGCTGGAGACTATGAGCGCAATAACTAGTATTAACCATTTGTCCTGGTTTAATAAGTCCTGGAGTGACGCTGTATCACTGTCTTCAACCAGGGAACAGGTTGTACCGAAGCTGCAGGTTGGACTTAAGTTTCTCTTCTGTGTTCAGGTGACGTTCCGGACGAGGATCTACCACTGTAACATCAACAGTCAGGGTGTGATCTGTCTGGACATCCTGAAGGACAACTGGAGTCCTGCCCTCACCATCTCCAAGGTCCTACTGTCCATCTGCTCCCTGCTCACTGACTGCAACCCTGGTGAGAACCAGAACATTAAATCAACCGCTTACAGGTTTTGCTGAAAGTTAGTTTAAGGGCCAGATTTACCGGGGAAAAAAAAACTGTCTGGATTGACTAAACATGTGCAAAGTTAGTGCTCGGAAGACATTTTTGCAGAAGTTGAATATTTATCTAGTGGCCACTGTCGGCGCCACCTTCTGCCCGTTAACCTCTCTCTACTTCGAGCCATGTGAAATAAATGTAGACCGTGGTTTGCCTGCGTTGTGGAAGTCGGTGCAGAGGTCGTCTACAAATCTGACTTACCCGTGCGTCTGCTTTGCATCATCCGTAATGCCATCTTTTTTTAATTTCCTCTGTGGAAGGTACTTCTCCCCCTGCATTTAGCCCACAGTGGCCTTCAGACGTCCCTTTAGGAACAGGCAGGACATTGAGATTTTAAAGGATTTTAGGTTGCTGAAGTATCTCCACAGAAAACATCTTCCACGGCCTCTCTTTCGTCTGTGCTCTCAGGCTGTTTTCTCTATGTTCCTCTATCCCTACTTTGAAATGCACTTTACACGTTTTTTTTACCACTAGTGATAATTAAAAGGTGCCATAATTATAGGATCATGTTTCTCACTTCTGTCTTTTTTTTTTTGTTCAACAGCAGTAACTCCCATAAAACTGTGATTTGAGCGTTATTACATGATTGAAGGGTTTTAGTTAAAGGATTTAAAGCGTCTTTTATTACATCTTAAATCTTCTTTCAGACTCCATCTTTACATCTTCGGCCGTTTCGCTCGCCTTTGTACTGACACTGATCTCATTAGCGATGCTCTGAGGCAGAAGCAGAAGTAAATGGTACTACTACTTAGACCTGTGTTACACTATAAAGAGTGAGATCTTTTTATTTCTTGTTTTTTCCTGGTGTGTCCACAGCTGACCCGCTGGTTGGAAGCATCGCCACACAGTACACAACAAACAGACCCGAACACGACAGGATAGCCAAACAGTGGACCAAGCGCTACGCCACATAATCAGCAGGAGCTGCTGGGTGGATGACTTGGGGATGTGGGGTGTGGACCTGGGTCCTGGGGCGACGGGGTCCCGGAGGAGGAGGAGGCGGGGCAGGTATAGGGGCGGGTGGATTTTTATTATCACGATTGAAGTCTTAACTCCCGACATTTTGTTGTGTTTTTTTTAAGTTATCTCCGGCCCAACTGTAATCAGGTCTGGCAGCGACGCTTTTTGTGTTTTCGTTTTTACTTTTAGCTTGTGCTTGAAGATGGACATTAATAACTAAACTGCTAGATGAACCGTGTCAGCATGATTCCCAGTCCATTCTGTCAGTGTAAATTCTCACATGTATTAAAAGTTCCAGTTGGTGTTCGCTTCCCCCTCCAGACTCCTGGTCTTTGAAAAGGTGTTTTACACATGTAGACATGTTTAGATATGGATGGATATTGGTTGTGATTTCTGTTCTGTTCTGTACTGATGAAAAGCTGTTTTGTTTCTCCCATTTAAGAATTAAACATGACCAACTGAAGCATTGCGGTTCGTTTTTTTACTGACTCAGACTTTTCTCTAAAATGAGCCACATATTTACAACAAATGGCTTAAATTGTATATTTTTTATTTAACATTTTCCTGCTTGTCACGCTCTTAGTTCTAGCTCTAAGTTCCACCCTGTTTGGTGATTTTTATCAAGACATTTTAAAACACATCTGTGATTGGTTCACTTGTCAAATGTCTCATCTATAGAGAACTGATCTCAGGATGTTCCTCTGTTACGTTATTGACCTAAAAGGGTGGACGTTTTCATAGAAGTTACGTCCGTTCTCTCTTTTTTGACTTCCTGAGCTTGGCCGGGATGAATTCCTAAAAGAAAAACATGTAATATTCCCACCAATCACGACCCAGTCACTGCCAGGAACCATTTTGAAGGAACAGACACAGAGAAAAGACAGGGTTAAATACGAAGAGGCTACATTTTATTCAGTGCATCTTAAGACAGAGTATAACTTAGTGGTAGCATAGTTACAATCAAGTGACTAACTCTGTTCTACTAGCAGCACATTAAACGATCGACAAGACAGACGACGGCTCAGATCATCCTGAACATTTTTAATTCTCTCACTCGGGAGTCGAGGAATGTGGCTCATTAAAGTGACAAAAATAAATTAAGTTTGAAAAATAAATATTTCCTCTCAACACTGACACTTCTAACGTTAGAAAGGTTAACACTTGAACCAGCTTGAACTGGCTGAACGATACACAGGAGTGCAACTAACGCCGTGAAATCACACATCACGCGGTCCACGCAGTACCATGAACGTTATTGCTGCCAGACCGTGTTTGATATATGACACGGACCGGACGAAGGCTAACGGAGTCCTGAAAGAGGACAAACATTAATGCTGCATTCACGTCCGAGGGGAAATAACACGACGGGTAAAGGTTATTTGAAATCGCTGTTAGAGCTGCTGCGAGTAAAAAAAAACACGACGTTAAAAAAAGAAAATCAAGAGGAAATCCTTTTGGTTGTCTCAGATCTTTGGGTGTAAGCTCTTAAAAGGTGTTTCTCTTTTTCTCTCATACAAATTTTGGAGTTTGGCAAATTTGAGAAATACTAAGAAACGAGCATTTTATGTGAAGGTACCGTCACAACCCGGTTTGTTCTACACAGGTGAGGAAAATACTACTTCCTGTTGTAGTGTTTCTCTACATTTCATTGGATTAATGTTATCTTTGGTTTTTACGAGTGATGAAATACAAGATTCTGTTTATTTCTTGTTAGATAAATATGTTTTTCTTTTGGTCCCAGTGAAATACAAGACTAGAGACATTTTCTTTAATTAAACTGGGGTTACAAACGTTTTCTCAAAAGCCCTGGATATTTCAGGTTTTTCTAATACTTTCACAACGTCATCTGATTTGACTTAATATGTATTTGATGTTAAAAACTTCTATTTATTTTCGTTCAACCTCAGAAACTGATGAAATGCTGGTGACGGGATGTTGCATTTTTAAAATTTTTGCACATGCGTAGAACAAATCGGGTCGTGTAGTTAGCCTAGCTTAGCCTAAATACAATGGAAAACACCTCTGTCCAAACCTAGAAAAACGTCTCTAAAGTTCACTGCTTTACATGTTTGTTTTACATCTATGAACAAAGGGCTGACCGATAGAGAGGCCGAGTCCACTGCGCCACACGAGACCTTACTTTGAAAGAACACATGAATGACGGCCAGTCTGCCACCGAGTTACATGTGATGTTTGTCAATTTAAAAGATGATTTCACGAGTCGAGAGAGTCGTAAAACACAGTGAGGTGTCGTGTGGTTTTGTGTGAAACAGCGCTGTGAACGTCATCTCTCGTCTCGTCACATGTCTCAACGTGTTCTTTGAGAAAGCCTGAAAAAGCTGCAGACAGGTTTTCAGAGATAACGTCAGGAGGATGCGATTTGCACGACTTCTGGGTGTGCAGTCTTTATAATCGCAGACTGATTTTCTTGACAAACATCACATGTGTAACTGGTGGCATGATTCAAACTAATGATTTGTCTCCGGTCACTGACTACTGTGCATG
>JAPQRN010000003.1:21858544-21876762 GCA_037367275.1 Coranthus polyacanthus
GCCTTCACGGGAGGTGGGAATTGGTAATTGTGTAACTGATCAGAATGAGTCTGTATCCCATATTTAGGTGATTAGTGTGGAAAGAATGGACAACAGGGAGAAACCGGCGCTCATCAGATCTTTTTCATTTCCCACAGGACAAATGACGAAGCAGTAATATCACAGACGGCCCTTTCCTTTTGCATCAGTCCCTCCCAGATGCAGTCGGAGATGTTAACCCCTCCGTGTCCAGACTGCAGATGAATCTCTTATCTTTGTCTAAAGTAAATCACTGCACTAACATAAATAACTACTTTGACTCACCCAGCCTCGCTCAGTCACTTACTCACCTCGTCCACTGTGTGCCTGCTTCTCTGTGACATGAGATGAACATCTAGCTGATAGCTCATCGTGTCTCAGTCCAAACTCTACACTTAAGCAACTTCTAGCGACTATTAGCTGGGTATTGTAATAAAGTACTGGTGAACACCGTAGTGGATAGAATCCAGTCGTCAACCGTCGGCTTTCAATCAAAGCCCACAGCAGAAACAGACGACACAACGGTCACAGTCTTATGTAGAACTTTAAGCCACAGCATAATTTAAACAGTTGAAATATATAAAAACCCACCTCGTTAAACAAAAATAAACAAAATTGCTGTTTATTTCTGCTGTAAAGTTAGACATTTTAACATGGAGGTCTCTGGGGATTGACTCACTTTTGGAGCCTCTGGACATTCGAGGAACTGCAGGTTTTGGCATTTTGCGTTAGCTTCATCTCTCTGCCCTGGAGGTTGCAGCTTGTTTCTTACCTTTCTCAAGTGGTGTAGTTATTTGTGCCATGGAAATGACTGGATTTCATTTGTGGTGCAGCATTGCGCTTTGTATCTCATAGTTACAGCACGAGTGATTCGGTTATTTCAAAGGTGCATTGTTCCGACTGAGAGGGATGTTCCCAGAGAGATCAGATTCTCATGTTAGCAGGCTTTAGTATGTTTGAAACAATAACTGCTGACTGGAACTGTATTGCCCAATTAACCACAACTGGCAGCCTGTGGTGGTTCAACTAAATGACAGAAAAAAATGGAGAGCTCGCATAAGACAGCTGGCTTAAATCTGCTGCTGGTTTAGTGTTTGAGTGGTTATTTTTCACTGAAAGAAAAGCAGAAAGCAGGAGCTGCTAAATTTAGAAAACGTGAACAGCGTGATGGCTGTCTTGAAAGAATACACAGCTGTTGTGAGCGATCTGAAAAAGAAAAAAAAGCTCACAGATGTATAATTAGATGGAAATGGAGTAAAATGGGTCTGCAGTGGAAAAACACAGGCAGTGATTGGATAACACTGCAGGTTCTGCAAAACGGTGCACGACACTGCACGATGAAAAATGGAACTAGGAGAATGAAAACACGTCCGCGTCTGAAGTTTGATTTGCGAAAGATAAGAAGAGGTTAAAAAACAACAATTACGAAAAAGCACAAATCTCCAAGCGCTGAGGGAAGGTTCCTTGCTGCAGCCGTGCTTCTCGTTCATGGCAGGAAGTGCCAGTCAAACCACAGGAATGCAAAGCACTACAGCAGACATGGTTTTCCACACACAAAGAGGGAGGGTATGAGTCTACGTGAGAAAGAGGGGGTGTGGGGGTCAAAGTGCTGTAATCACATGGACAGCCAGACTGAAACTGACTCACTGATTCAGACTTGGCACACAGTAATATTAGAAAATAAAAAAAAAAACTTTTATGTAATAACCTGCAGTCATAACAACAACAATGAAAAGCGTGTCTGAAAAGGGGATGCAAACCCTGCACGTGGACAATCTACAATCAAGATCCGTTTCTACGCAGTGTCAGAGTCACAAAGCCACACGAACACGAACGCACGCTGTCGAGTTCCCGGTTGTTTGTGCGGACTTCCCTCATAAGCACAAAGTTAAGATGTTAGTCTGACCTGAATGAGAGGAGAGTGTAGAGACTCTGCAAGGGAACGATGTACAGTATGTTCAGGGGTTCGTTCACTGAAGTTCAAAGTGACAGAAAGTCAGGCCCAGTGAGGTCAACAGGAGGCCGTAGACAAGCGGAGGAAGCCTTTGTGACGTCGCCCACTGCTCCGTGGGCTGCTGCTGTTGTGAGGCCTTGACTTTGGCATTTTGGCCGTCGCCATCTTGTTTATTTAGGAGACAGAAGTGCCTGCATTTGCGTAAAAGGGTGGAGATGGGGAAGAGAGAGGGATGACACTCACCAAGCGAACACTAACGTAGTGAAAACAACAACTTAGAGTTAGAAAAAGACCGTGGTTAGGGCTAAATAAGAAAGTTACATGACAAATGTTAAAAAAAAATACACAGGACACAGGATTTAGATTTGAAATGTATGGAAGCACATCGCATTCATTAAAGAAAGATTTTTTTTCGGATCAGTATCACGTTATAATTTGTTATAACAAGATATTTTCACGTTATTAAGACGTACGGACTTGTCACGTCATAACATGCTAAGTTACGTTGTTAAAACATGATCCCGTATCTTGTTAAAATACGATAATGTTTTACGTTATAACGTGACATAACATGATAACTTCAATAGAGCGCATACCTCGCAATTGTTGCTAGTCGTAAGAAGCCTCTCTGAAGAAAATCAGTGACGCTGCAACATAATGAATTTACTATTTAATATCAAGCTTCAAAGTTCATTATTGAACAGATGTCTGACCAAATACGATCCACCTGATCCAGTTACTCAGAATTTTTGGAAGTTGGCAAACCAGGTGCATGACCGTCTGGAGTATGAGCAGGAGATTAAAAACATAATGTCTATGATAAGCCACCTCTGGGGGTCTCTGTGTTTATGTCTTTAATTATCTCAGTCCTTAATAAAGTATTGAATGTTTTTCGACTGGAATTTGTCAGGGGGGAAGATTTTCTTTCCTCTGGTCATTGGACCAGACTGGCTTAACAAAGGCAGTGACAGTGTTACACAACCTTCATAATAACAATAAACAACAATAAGTTCATTACAGTTGCATAGTCTTGCCAGCAGAAAGAAACCTTGTCCACGGTGGATACAGCTGAGGGCTGTTTTGACTACTAGGACCTGGCAGAGGTAGATGTGTCCCCTTGGATTTCAACTGGAGCAGGTCTGAGAGGAAATACCACTGGAACAGAGTGTCGGCAGGCATGCCTGGCCTCTGACAGTCTGGATGAAACACTCCAGCACGGCTGCAAACTGACGGGAGCAGAGTGAGGACGAGGCAGGCGTTAGCAGCATGTTGCTGAAAGCCCTCAAGTACAAGAGAGGGGATTTCTCAAAGCAATCCCATAAGTCCTTTATATAGGAAGGGGCGACGTATCACATTGCCCTCCTGCCCACCTTGTTCTCGGTTTCCTCTAAATGTAGTCACACACCCAGACAGGAGAGGCCCTTCAAGGCCTTCCAGCTTCAACATTTGGCCAGTCTGGAAATAATTAAAGAGGGGAAAAAGGTGGATGAGGTGGTCAGACCAATTTTCCCAGAGTCAGTGAGACCCACCCAAACTCTGCACCGTCGTACTCTTAGTTCTTTCCCCACAATCCCCCTGTGACACCATTCCTCCTCTTCTGGTTCCCTCCTCGACATCACACCATCGGTCTTGAGCTCTCGAGGAGGGTTCCACCTCAGTGCTCAGCTCCGTGATCATCTGGAGTTTTCCTGAGCCCCAGACAGTGGACCGAAGATTCAAGCTCTAAGAGGCGTAAGTACAAGTTGTGAGATTAACAAGAACCATGAATTCAATCAGATGCGTCCACTGTCTTTGCACCATAATATGTTCCTGCCGCTCTCTCAAGTATTACCAGTTATGACCAAAACAATAATGTGTTTTTTAAGGTCACAACGACTTTGACCTTTGCTCTGAAGTGAAAGCTTGTGAGAAATTAGAAAAAAATCCCTCAAGGCGTTCCTAAGAAAACTCTTTTTCATTTCTGACTTGACCTATGACCTTTGGCCACTTGCATCCAAGTGAACATTTGGGCCTAATTTTGCGACATTCTGTCCAACCATTTCTGAGATGTCACACTTTAAACGTAATGAGGACTGATGGACTGACCAACGGCCCGACACACCTTCTCATTGAGATGCGACATTGAATGGACAACATCTTAAAACCACTGAACAATGAAGTCAACAACGACGACAACGTGTAAGAACCAGAACTGGCACCTTGTGGTTGTATACCTCCATGTACCAGTCATGTTGGCTTTTGGTTCCAGATTCATATAAAATATGTATCGCAGACTTTGAAAGAATTAAATCAAAGATGAGATGAACCAACAGCAGTCTCTCCAAGACTCATTTTTGTTATGAATGATATGTGAAATATGTGGAAGATATGACTTTAATATAGACATTTAAGACGAATGGCTAATGTGTATTAATGATCAATAATGATCTAACATTAGCATGGCTACTAATTAATACTGAGGTGACAATAAAACAATAGCTACATTCATGTGGCAAGGACCGCGGCTCAAAATTAAATCTAATGCAGAAGTATCTTGAAGTGTAATACCGCTAATGACCACTAGTTGCTGTCTTCAAAAAGCCCTGGCTCCCATAGACTTACATTGAACTTACATTTATGTTTTTTCCAGGAGTCATTCTGGTCTCATTCATTTTATGAGTCCATCTTTGTATTTTTCTTCCGTTAATATGATTTTCATGCTAATCAGACTTTCTGAGTTTCTGTTTATTAAATAAAAAAATGTTTTCCTGACAACTCAACTATAGTTGTGGTTAATACGTTACACTGACAAGACTGTCAAATTAATTTGTTACACGAATCAAACATTTTTTGTTATGAGCGTTTGCCGATTCCGACGTGGCAGAAAAGTAAGAGAAAGTTCAGATACGAATACAGGTCTGAATACAGGCGTTTTCACCTAATTTTACCACTAACAATGATCCGTTAACGAAGGAAGAGCACATACAATGCTATTATTAACCAGTATGGTGACACAGAGCTATAACTCCAAGAATACAGACGTGAAACTGTTCTCTCGCTGTTTGTTAATGAGCCTCAAGAATGAAAGAAAAAGTCTTAGAGGCCGACTTTTCTCCCCAGAGTCACTTTTGTGGTGAAAAGTCTTGAGCCAAGCTTGTCCGTTGCACTGATTTCAACTGTCTAATCTTTCTACATCATGCTAAAAACACACTCCGCGCATCATCAGGCATGACCCACATCTGCAACCCATTGCACTTGTTAATGAGTCTAGGGTGAACCATATGGAAAAACGCAACACAAGAAACCGGAATGTAAACACAACACAAAGGGAACTCCCATCTCAGTGGAACAGTTCACGTGGTTGTGGTTCTTATCAGTCAGGAGGCGGAGGCAGATCTTATACAGACATATTTTCCGTTGTAACTCATTGTAAGTTACGTATTGAAAAAGGTTGGAATGACCTCAAAGTCGTGGCAGCAATAGAAAACAAGTCTTAGGTAGACTGTGGCAGACAAAAGTGAAGGAGCTTGCAGAGCATGTGCCACGTGCACGCTTCAGTTATATTTACCACAGTGAATAACGTCTGACTAATTGATTTACTCAGCTGGTTTAGTTGAGTCAGTCTTCGAGAACAGTGTCACGTTTTGTCTAGAAAACTTTTCTAAATCCGAGAAAACAACCCTGATGTTATCTCAGACTTGGAGGAGGCTACAATCTCAGAACATACGTAAAGTATATACGGGAAATAACACAGTACGCACGCAATAGTAACGCAGAAATCGTGTTTAAATGAAAACAAACTTTAATGTTTTAAATATTGTTAAAGGTTGAACTATTAAAATAAGACTGAGCACAATAGACAATCTCATTGTGATTCATGTTGTCTCACACAGATGCTCATCTCCACAGTTCTGAGTTGAGGTGTCCAGCGGTGCACTGCCCCCTACTGGCAGCGTCAGCAATCACTGTCTGTAATAAACAGCTGTTATACATTGTGACCCCCCCTCCAATTCAATGTTTTCTTATCAAATCTGATAGAAATTCACGTTTAAGAAATAAACTCTGGGTTTATGCATCAGATATATCAGAGTCTACTGTCTATACAAGTACCTCAGTCACATTACTTTGACTGTTTTTCATTGATATAATTGTCGATCCGCCAGAGAGCCAAATAACAGGTAGAGAAGAACAGGAGTGCTTCAGAAGAAAAACCAAAAAGCTGATTTTCATTGATAGAGTGAATGTCAATGAAACATCCATTCGTTCAAGTGGGTATTTGTTCAGTCTTATCTGGACTAATTACAAGAGTGTAACAGAAACAGAAAACCAGTTGGAGGCCGTAATGCAACTTCAAGCAGACGCCAACTGTCATGTAGCTCCGAAGAAGAAGAAGAAGAAGAAGAAGAAGAAGAAGAAGAAGGAGAAGAAGAAGGAGAGTGACGTTGTACGTCGCGGTACGTCATGTGTCCGGAAGAGCAGTATTTTGACGGCAGGACGAGAAACATAACGCCTATGTGTTTATTTTAGACAGCCACAAAAAAAAAAGCAAGTATCATATTGTTCTCTACTTTAACTATTTACCTTGATGGATTATACGTTGGTGTTTCTGTGTCCGTATTAGCGAAAAACGCGATTAACTGTCTCGAGGTTCCCGTTTATCGTTTAACTAAAAGCTGATAAGTTAGCGTCGTTTAGCTAAAAGGCTAACAGCTGAGCAGAATTGTACAGAAACTTTCGCTAGGTAAGGGATGGTAAATAGATAAAGGATCTAACTGGATCAGTGTGTTCTCCCCACGTTGTTCTACGAAACGTGTCCGTAGTTCCTCCTCTTAATTGTTTCACCATCTCACTTCTAGTTCACGTTGTGTGATTTCATCTCGAATGATTCGACATTATCTTGCTAACTCGCTAGCCGGCTAACACACCAAACTAGATCGGCTTTATCGCTCCTGTCAATAAAACAATGAAATTCACGTTACTTCAGCAGATTAACGTGACAACGGGGTTTTCCCATAACGTGTGGACAAACAGAGCTGTCAACCGAGCTTCCTGTCGCCATGATGTCAGGTTATAAAAGCAAGATATTGAAGTTTGAGTCGATTAATCGTCAAACAAATAATCGAATTAACGATATTATTGCCTATTCTGATGAATGCATGCCATTACCGCAGTATAAGTCTAATAATAGTTACATTATACACATCATCCTCATGAAGAAGATGAATAGATATTTTGGAGCATGACCTAAATATACAAAGCCCATCCTCAAATGTTGGACCAAGGTACAAAATCAAAATAAGTCGCAGTGATGCTAGTTCTCCATTGAACTCATAGCAGAAGAAGAATGTGGTGCAACGAGATGATGTGATTAAAAGAGCAGCAGAGAAACGATGTGGGAATAATGAGTGAATATTTCTGTCACTTTCACCAACTGTTTTCATACAAACATCTCAAATAACATATGATATGGCGATTATGTAAGGACGGTGACGGGTCTACTTGTCGGTCGTTTTTCATGATCAAGTCTGGCTGATTATTTGAAGCATGTTTGAAGGGTTTAACGCTTGTTTTTTTTTTCCAATTCTCTGCAGTAAAAGATCAACAACTAAGGCACAACTGGGCTCTGACAGACATGTCATACGGCAAAGCAGAGGGCTATCGCTCCGTCCCACGGGACTTCAACACACTCATACAGACATGCAGCTCCAACATCCAGAAGATCACACAGAACAGTAAGACCTCTACTGCTTCACTGTGTCATAGATCCTTTTCCACAGAATGAGTTTTCACTGTACCATTTTTTTTTTTTTTACCAAGTTTGATGATTGGTTGGTTCCTTCACACACAGTACTTTATTTAACTACATATAAGATACAGCAGGGATAACATGACTGACGAGAGGAAATGAAACTTTTTCCACTGTCCTGGTGAGTGTGAAGCCCCACTCTGAGGGCAGTGACAGGTGTGGAATTTGAGTGGGGGTAGGGGTTACCTGTAACTATAACGAAGTTGTCCTAATTTGAGCTCAGGAAGAATAGATGTCTCCTGTCCAGCTGTCTGATACCAGATACCGGGACTTAACCTTATCTAAAACTCCTTTTAAACAGGGTTCTTTCTGTGGAGATTTAGACCTATCTATGTGTTCTGAAGATGTCAGTTCTTTGAAGATACTCAGTGTCGTGTTCTGCCTTTTCCGAAAGTTCCTCATCAGGAAAGCTGTCGGTTAACTGGCTCGTCTAATAACGTTAAAATATTTGAATTAAACATTTGTGTAATGTGTTTAAAGCACATTATCCTGCTCTAAAATAATAACATGCCGGGAACAAACAAAAGCAAACAAACTTCCAGCTGAAAAAGAATGTTAAAGTATAGAAGCATAGAGACAAAGCTTTGCTTTTTTGACAACAGTTTTCAGTCCAACACGGCAGACGTGTAGCTCTGCTCATGTTTCCGTGGAACAAACACGTAGCTTTTACTTCTTATCAATATGAGTTGTATGACAGTAGCAAAGAGTGTAAACAAAGGGATTAGAGGCGAAACTGTGACGTTTTTTGAGAACCGCTTCCAGTCCAGAATGAATGAAAAGTAGTTCAGTTACAATGGAACGATATGTTATTTCAGTTCTTGTCATATAAGATCTTGGATGTTAGGGCAAAAGAACATTATCCTACCTTTAAGAAGAACACTAAAAACCCTTCCCACTGAAAACACCACTAGCACATTTCATGCTAATAATGTCAGACTGTTTACAAAACAAAACATTTCTTTGTTTCTTTGGTTTGTTCTGCAAATTATAATGTCATTCAAACACTGTACTGAGCTAAAATTACACACTGTGTTCCTTTGTACACTCACATTAAACACAATGACTGTTTCTAACAGCCGCTCAGATCAAGAGCATGGTGAACCAGCTGGGGACCAGACAGGACACCAGCGAACTTCAGGACCGGCTGTAAGTATGGACTGCATCTTCTCCTGCTCTCACTCAGGTCTCAAACACATGGACACTGTCACTTCCTACAGCTCCGTGTTATCTCGTCACCTAAAAGCTTTTCACTGTGATGGACAGGAGTCTCTGCTGCATGTGTAGATGTTTCATTTGTAGAAAAAAGTAAAAATGAGAGAGAGATAACAAGTAACAAAACCCCTAAATGTGTTTTTTGTTGTTTTTGTTTTTTGCTCAAAGGTGCCACAAATAACCTTAAGAGTTAATGTGAAAAAAAAAGAAAATAATAGCCGACAGGACCATAAAGAGCTAAACATTTTGATATTTGATATGGCATGAAGTATGCAGACTGACTGACGGTACAGCCGGACAGTGCTGTTCCTCTCCGTCCTGAAGTTTTCCATATTATTACTGAGGTCTTCTCTGTGTGACATCTCACAGCAACACACCAACTGTCTTCACAGGCAGCAGATACAACACTACACCAACCAACTTGCAAAAGAAACCAACAAGCACCTGAAGGAGCTGGGCTCAATCCCTTTGCCTTCCTCACCCTCAGAGCAGGTAAGAATCACCTCAGTCTTTCCCAAACATAGACTTTATTTGCCCAGATATATTAGTGGCCGCCCAATATTAGAGAGTAATTTTGCCATGTTTGGTAGATAGATAGATCAGACTTTCACAGTATGATAACCGTCACCTTTTACAGCGCGGTATAACTTGAAATGTTGTAACGCTGCAAATGTAGACACGTACTGTGTGAGACGAGTGTTGTTGATGTGGGATGTCAGCGTGTTCCTCTTTGTCTTACTGCTCTTAAACCCTGCGTTTCTCTGAAAACCAGAGGCAGCAGAAGATCCAGAGAGACCGGCTGATGAATGACTTCTCAGCAGCTCTCAACAACTTCCAAGCAGTCCAGCGACGAGCAGCGGAGAAGGAGAAGGAGTCAGTAGCCCGAGCGAGAGCTGGATCCCGCCTGTCGGTAAGTAGCAGGATAAGTCGCCTAACCACGGAAATAAGAGTGGAACAGGTTTATGTTCTGTATTTTGCGAACTTGACTTTGTGCCTGATCGGTTGGTTTTCATTCGCTTTCAGGCTGAAGACAGCTCTCGGGATGAAAAGCTTGTGTCCTTCGATAGGTAACCACAGACACTTAACTCACATTTTGCTGAAAAAAGCAAACACTGCAGAAACGTTACCGTCACAGTCTAACCTCTCATGACCATCCATACTTGTATACTTAGTTACATACTAGTTAATAAACTGATTTCTGTTATGTGATGAAGTGTGGTGTGGCTATTGTAAACCATTCCTTTACTGAATTTACAGAACAATTACTCTAACGTGATGTATAGTATTACTGCGATTATAATATTACATATACTGTGAATGGTATAATAAACAGCTGTAATTACTGATGTTTTCTGTCGAGGGGAAATGGCTACTTGTCTGTATTACAACCTGACATGTATTCATTTCTGATGATGCCTAATGAATGTTACTTTTTGGCTCAAGTTAATGTTATTCAGTATCTTAGAGGAACATTTCCACAGCCCGTGTTCACACATATTCCAGCTGTACATGTGTGGTTTGACGTGTTCCTCTGTTTGGTTAAAGCCAAGAGGACTGGGGTCAGATGACCACTCAGACTGAGGAGGTAGCCATCACAGAGGAGGACCTGGAGCTCATCAAAGAACGAGAGACCAACATCCGACAGCTGGAGGTCAGCCCTGCTTTCATCTAGTCTGTCTGACATATAAGCAGCATGGTGGATGGAGAGATCAATAAGCAAAAATGGTTATTGGTTTAAAAAAAACTAGACTAGACTCGTGACTAAAGCTGGACTCACACCTAAAGACCATCTGAAACCTTCTCAGGCAGTGTTTCCACTGACTGGAGCAGATACAGTCCACAGTCCACAACAGAAGGTTGAGCTGGAATTAAAGTCAAATAGAAAGCACTTGAATAAAAGACTTAAATCTCCTACACCCCTGCTGAAATCCAGTGCCGAGTCCTGAGATTTTAGCCTCTTTGTGCTTTTTTGGTTTCAGTCTGACATCATGGATGTGAACCAGATCTTCAAAGACCTCGCAGTGATGATCCATGATCAGGGAGAGATGATTGGTAAGTAGTTCTGGGCTTCTGTGGACCTGTCACCATCATTTCTTGTGAACCCACTCCTGTGCTCATATCAGGCGTATAGAGCTCGGCGTCCACACCAAACCTGGCTGCGTCCCAGCTGCAGCTAGCTTTTAATACTGTACAATCTAACATTTATGAATAAAACGTGCTCCTGTCCTGTTGATCATTCGTTTTCATGAAGCGTCAGGTGGTCCAGCGTTGCCGCCCATAACAACTGTGAGACAGCATTATCTCCTTTCCTTTGGTAAAGGATGGACCACTGTATCCTCTGCCAAAGGAGATACTAAAGGAGGCTTGGAATCTCCTTTCCTTAGCATTTAGAGAATTCAATCTGCTCTTATTATGGTGGTGATGGTGCAAAACATGTTAAGCAGATGTTGAGCAGATTTGTTCTCAGGTTTCTTCTAAATTTGAACTAAATATTTGATGCAGGTGTTAAGGTCAGTATTGGACCATTTTCCGCCATCAGTATTAGATCGGTGCATCTCTACCTGCAATAATATTGGTCCAAACTTATGCAAAAATGCATAATTTTACCTACCTCAAAAGATCGTGATATGGCCTTTGGTCCACATCGCCCAGACCTGTCCAAGTCCTCATTACCAGTTAGCTTCCTGCTGACTTGGCTGTTGGTTTGTGCTGTCCTGCAGATAGCATTGAAGCGAACGTGGAAAATGCTGAGGTTCACGTAGAACGAGGAGCAGAGCAGCTCCAGAGAGCCGCGTACTACCAGGTGAGCCTGCAGCACTGACGTCTCTGATTCAGTGAAATCACCGCCAGTCACGTGAATAACCCCCCCCCCCCCCTGTCTGCTTTCTTCATCGCAGCAAAAGTCCCGTAAGAAGATGTGCATTCTCGCCATGATTTGTTCCATCGTGCTCGTCATACTCGGCATCATTATCTGGCAGGCGGCTAAGTGAATTTATCTGCACATTTTGTCACTGTTATATTTTCCCCTGCCCCCCCCCTCCCACCTGCAAGTACCTGCTTGGAATCATGAGAAGAGCGAGAGGAGAACATCTGAACACGCTCTGGAGACGATCTGCACTACTGTGCGTGATCAGGCCTGTTTTTGGATATTGATGACAAACCTATTTATACCACGATGAAGGAGAGGATGGAGCACTGAGGTGGCGAGTAATTTAAGATCTGAGATTCCTTAATTTGCTTCATTCATTCATTTCTTATGTTATTTACTGCACTAACACGAGCTCTCACTGTATTTCAAATGTAAAATGTATTCGGGAATGATTTCAGGACTTTTAGTGAGTGTATCTGGTTGATCTGGGCTGTAAATTGTCGTTTTGTTAACTTGTGGCACCTTCTGATGTAAAGCGTGTGCAGTGCCAGAGTTTCGACGGTGTTGGTTGTGTTGCTCGAGTGCCTGGACCCGGAGCCTCTTCGGGGCCCCGGTCGTCACGGTAACACATCCACGGGACCTGTGTAACTCCTGGTGGTGATGGCAGCCGGGGATGTAATATACATGTTGTAAAATGAAAGCTATAACGGACTACCAATACGATTTAAATGTTTGTAAATACAATGTGCTGCATTATATTCTGCTACGAACCTTATGGATGACAAAATCTCAGAATGCAACTCCAGTCTTCAAACATTTTTTTAATTGATTTCTATGACTCCTGTCAAAATACATAATAAATGTCTTGAACACTTTTGCTCTTCTGGGTATTTGTTTGCACGTCGACTCCTCTCCTGTGTTTGCTCTTTGACTTTGCTGGGTGATGGACGGCGTCTAGTTGCCTCCCTTTCTCCTCACTCATGCTGCTACAAACACCAGCTTTCACACGACCTTTAAGCTGAAGTTAAAGTGAGGCCTGACTGAGTCACAAGGTTGTCTGAAAGTTTGGATTTTTTTTGGAACAGAATTCACCCTTTTCTGTCAAAACTTTTTGTAATTAACTGTAACAAGGAGTTTGAAAGCACGTTGTATACATTAAAGAAAACCAATTTAGACGCCTTATCTCATAGTTACCAGATGCTTATCTTGTATAATTTAAAGGTTTCGATGTGTGTATTTAAGTCCCTCATTAGAACCAGTTTGGGGTTTTTAATTAAACACAGTTAAACACTCAAACACAGGACATACGACACACCCAGAGCCCTAAAATATTGAATTTTTCACAACTTCTGATGTATGTGCAAAGTGTTGTGAGTTTTCAAGTATGTGTAGCTCCTCCAAAAATACTCTTAATTTGGGAATTTAAGAATAATCCTTACAGTGCTGTCAAGAATGTGAAAAGGACCTCTGATTGTCCAGCATAACATGACATATTTGACCTAAAATAAGTAACTTGTTTTTCGGTTGCAGGGCAGATTAACAGTCGCCGTATACATTACATCAAACACATCTTGGATGCAAGTAAGTTTTATTTAAGAGCAGAAAATCACACAATCAAGGTATTGTCACTGAGGATGTGATTGACAGTGATTAATCATGACCATCACGTGAAGCCACTACAGATTTTGGGATAATACCGATTACTGTTATGTCGTAGCTCACAACGATCACAAATGAAATGGTCATGTCAAGTTGAAGTAAAGGAACACGTGGACTAATTCCACAGCGATACACAGAAATCATCTTCGAATGCTCGACAGGTCAGAGGTCGCGCTGCTCCTCACTGGTAAAAACACAGGTACTCTATGGCTCCGTAAGTTCCCGCGTTGAGGTTTCTTGCGATGACTTGAACACCAGCCTTCTTGAAGGGATCCAGAGCTGTGTTGACGAGCACGGCGACAGCCTGAACAGCAGGATGAACGTCATCCTTCTTGAACCACAGGTACACTCTGCTCCCTTCATTCCCCTCATTGAGGTTAACGCTCACTTGGGTGTATCTTTGCTGCTGAAGGCTCTGATACTCTTCGTCATTTGTGGAGATTGCCAGGCTGTTGAGGGCCCACAGCGAGTTGGTGGTCAGCTGGTACCAGATGAACACGGGGCTTCCTTGTGTTTCCCTGTTCGCGTCTTCATCCACGCGGATGTAGCCTTTCTTGAAAAGATCAGCATCCGAGCCAAAGGAGTCGGTGGCAATCACCTCAGAGATGTACGTCTCACTCTCCCTCTTCACCCAGGCATGGATTCGGTGTCCAGTGGCGAATCGATTCAGATCGCAGGCTGATCTTTCCCAGCCGAGGGTAAACTTCCGGGCCTCATCGTCTGGTCTTGTAGTGACGTCAATACCTACTAAGGGAACATTAGTGGAACCTCTGAGGAACCACACATAGATCACATTCCCACCCGCTCCTGCATTTAGATCTTTGGGAATCTTCACAAATCCCGCTTCAATCAAACCAACAGCCATGGCGTCGGTGAATGTGAACTGAACCTGGGTGATTGCGCCACTGTTTCCATTTTTGTACCAAAGGTAGATCTGGTTTCCTCCCGCTCCCTGGTTCAGGTCAACGTTGATCTTGTTGTAGCCTCGGGCTGAAAGCTCTTGCTCCTCAGCTGCACTGAGAGACACGTCCAGGTCTGCGATGTACTTTTCCATCTTTGGTACCTGCATCAAAGCAAGGAGATGCATGAAACCTCCGCCTTCAGATGTGACAAAAGAACACACGTTCTTTACTCAAGTCGAAGTACAGATACTTGTGTAAAAAAAGAAAAGTAGAAGTACTGATTCAACGTCTTTACTTGGTAAAAGTGAAAAAGTACAGGCTCTGAAATGTACTCAAAATATAAAAGTTTGGGGGTTTTTTTTACATAATTTTCGTCTTGTTACGTCTTTTATGTTGTTTTTGTCTTGTCTTTTGCATCCTTTTTTAAAAATCTCGCTTCATTTTTTACGTTTCATATTGTTTCGTCTTGTTACGTTTCTGTGCGTCACCGTCCGGAAGGCGCACAATGACGCACAATGACGCACAATGACGCAAAAATAGTCGATAATTCCCCTCAAATGTATTCAAAACTACAACGTAACAAACCTGCAAATGTAAGCAGCAGCAGCGCGTAGAATCTAATTCAAAGTGCTGAACTTTTTCTGCTGCTTCTTTACATGAACGGTCTCTGCTGCAGAAGTTGATCTGCAGTTGATTTTAGATCTTTCGGATCTGTTTGTGTTTCCATTCCTTACATTTACTGCATGCGACGTTAAAGACGACCTGCTTCTACACAGACCCTGTGTTCCTCACACCCGTTCCAACTATGTAAAAAAAAAAAAACCCCAGATAAACGAGAACTATATGAACGCGTGCAGATAAAATCCCGTTGTTACTTTTAATGCTGGAAGTTAAGATCTGAAGCAGAGTCTGACAAATGAAGATCAGGAAGGTGTAAAAAAAACAAACTTACGCTGTTCGTCGAGACAGAGACGGTCGATCTGCAGAACGATGGTTTCCACTATTTATTGAGTATTTATGCGGCGGACACAGACCTGAGCTGCTTGTTGTGGTTGATTGTATCATCGACGTGCGTAGTGTGTGGTTTTGTCTCAGCATTTCTGAAGAAACCTTCATCACACGGTTTATGTCAGATGATGGGGCGTTGACTCCAACTGGGCTGAAAACCAGTGAACTGTAAAAGTCAAAAGGTTAACACTGTGCAATGCAATGGACACAGCTGTAATAAAAGACCAGCCGGACACTCCTCAATACTCACCTGAACATCACTGAGACGTCTTTTAAATGAACGCATATCATATGATTTCAGAGTTAGGTCACAGAGATGGTCACTAATACTGCAGTAGCCTTCACTGGAAAATGAGTGGTTAATAATGTATTCAACGTGTCTTGACTTTTTAGGCTTTGTCTTGTTTTAAAGACGTCATATGCAACATGTCGGTTACATAGAAATGAGTAGATTCCCATATGGATTGTGTGGAAGAAAGAACAAGAAAAAGAGAAGTTGCTTAAGCCGGTCCGGTTGCTCTCGGGCACCAGCGAATGGCAGATTTCACACCAACGGTGGAAAACACTGCTCCAGTTTTATGTTCTCTTTTCAAAGGAGCATAAGAAGAAACAAACAGTACAAGGCGATGGTGTGTAGGGGCGTTTTAAGAGTCATTTTCCTAAAACCTGTATTTGCTGAAGGTTTGATATTCAAAAGCAAACTAATTGCACGGCATAACTCTATTATTTTCAGGTTTGTTAAATGATGATGCTAGAATCATATGATAAATTGCACAATCACGAATCGCCTCAGTCGTTTGTCATCCCTCAGCTGTTTGCAATGCGAAGGGGTCAGTGAAGTTCACCTGAGGGAGAGTAAACCAACAAACCACCACGAAAACCCAGCGATTCATTCAGCGTGTGACCTGAGAAAATATCACGTTGAATTTTGTCGGGTGGAAATAAGACGCAAACGAGCTTTTCTGTCATTTCTGTCTAAAATATTCCCATGAGTCGCGCCGGAATGAATGCTGTGTTAAAAAACAAAAAAAAAACACCACTGATTTTAATGCGATTAACTGTTTTTAATCAAACATAAATCAGCCACCTTTGCACAAATATGACACTGTAGTTTGATGAGGATCGGATTTGAAGGTTGAAATGTCACTAAAGTAAAGACAGGTTGTGCTTTACTCTCTTAATCTCTTTCCATGAATAATAACTGAGGTCCGTGTGATTCAAAGGTCCATCTTTCACTGGAGCGTCAGTTTAAAAGACGCCCAGTAGATGGCGATAAAACCAGCTGCACCATTGTGGGGACTCACTTTTAAAGATGACAAAACATTGTCACCAAACCCAGCAAAAAACGGGCCTGTTCGATAAATCATAATCAGGAATTTGTGCATAAAATAATCATTCCTCCCCAGTTTTAGTGCAAGTTTTACCATCACCTTAACATTTGAGACCAAATAAATGCATTTAGGCGGAGACAACAGGCTTATTTATACAGAAACATTAAAACATGCCTCTCGTTGAAAGTTTTTTTTTAATACTCACGCCTATTATCGGCTTGTGTTTAAGTGCAGCTATTGTTATCAAAGCAATCAATTATTTAGCTCAGTTTCACTGACTTTTCCCACTGACAGAGTAGTTTACGAGTAGTTTAGTGGGAAAACAACAAACGTCTTAAACAACGTGGACGGACGACAGAAGAATTAGCAAAAGACACCATTTCAACACACGACTGATCAATTGTAGAAGTCAGGTGAATAAATACTGAATACTTTTACAGTTCTGCTTCAGGAACAAAATAACATGTTGCTCGTCATACGTATCTGTTTCCGCTGCACTTCTTACTTATTATCATCGATTCGTCAACTTTCCACCTCCCAAGCGTAAACTAAACTTTTTTTGCAATATTTTGAGGGTTTTTTCCCCCTGAATTTTCAGTGTTTCCGCTTTCCACTTTTTATGCGCGAATTGAAAATGCAAATAAAAACGCCCCCAATCTAATGTTTGTAACAAAAATCAACTGTGGACATGATCGAGTTCCACCTGTTTTCACAGCTTCTCACCGGCCAAACGTCCTGAATGATTCATTTTATTACTTTGACTTAGTTATCCCGTTTCTAATAAAGTCAAAACTAGTTCATTTCCAACAGTTTTTGTGCAGTATCATAGTACCGTACTGTTTTACCTTCATAGTACTATGATACTGTACAAAAAAAAGGGTGACAAGGCAATCAACACTAAAGGTTATTGTTTCTGGATGCAAACACAACGGGCATCCAGAAACAATGTTTTCTTTTGATGAGACTTCCCAGCACTGATAAATGTATCTAAAAACCAAGAGCAGCGTGCTGAAGCTGAGGGAATGAGCGTAGAAGTAAGTAACTAACTTCCAAACAGTGAAGGAAACACTTTGACACTGTTTCACAAAGTCTGTTTGCAGGGAAGACGACATCTGGCCAGTGAATCGCAGAGCGGAGTTCGACAGACTTTAAAAAACTGCCCAAAGCCTCGTTCGGTCATGAGGTGTCGCGCCTACGTTTCCGTAAGAACACACTACGTCCATCAAAAGCCATTTTGATGAGTCATATGAGGTTGAACCTCAATGCAGAGGAGCATGTCAGAGTGTATTTTATAGACACTGCCGTTGCACAGTGTGACGTTGCAGGTTCTGTGGTGTCAAGACGTGGAGATCAGGTTTGAGTTTAAATCAGCAGGTGCCCTCGCTGACCGACTTACCTGCAGATGTTCCAGAGCAAATGACTTCATTTAGATGCACATTAATGTTCACAATAAAGGAAATCAGGCATTGCTCAGTGATTT
>JAPQRN010000003.1:21918410-21933143 GCA_037367275.1 Coranthus polyacanthus
CTGATAAAAGTACAAAAGTTTACTCAAAAACTGCTCAAGGTTTCTCCTCAAAGTTCAACCTAAACCTGATCCATCATCGCCTCATTTTGGAGGATTAAAAAAGTATCTACAAGTAGGATTTATTATCGGATTTTAAATCATTAGACTAAAATACAGACGTTTACTCAAAAAACATGCAGCTGTAGGAACTGTTTAAACGTTTAATTATAAATGTACTTTTTTCGCAGCAGAAATATCTAATTTGTGTTTCATATCTCTGACATTTAGGATATTTTTTAAAAAAATGTTTTAATAAACTGCTAGAGGTTAAAAAATATATAAATAGAATATAAAACCAAATGAAAAATCCAAAATGAGATCACTGTTTGATGAGTGGAGCCTGTTCATTTCCTGTTTATTTGTAATAAGTTGAGGTAAAAGTGGACGCTTTGAGTCTTGAATATGAACTTTGTTCTGCTGTTCCTCGTGTCTTTTTGTCCTTGTGTTTTCTTATTTTCTTATATTCCACTTCCACGGGCCGTTTGATACGCGCGTTACACCATTTCCACCATCCTCCTGGGTTCATTTATTCTGATTTCCAGTCACATTCCTTCATTTTCCATCACTTTCTTCTTCACACGACCCCTGGTGTTCGAACGTGACATTTTAATTCTTATTCAGATCCCGACGCTGACCTCTGTTAAAACACTAAACGATCAGATCTAGGAGCGTTTGGAGAATATCTTTAAAACGGGAACAGGTCCCATCGATCCTGCAAACGAAGGTGGGTTTCTTTGTCTCTTTGTTAAAACATACAGCTTCAATCATCCGCCGGTCGCTTCGTGGACGTATTGTTGTGACACTGGCGCAGCTTTTGCGTTTGTAATGAATGGCCTCATTTCCACCCATTGGACTGAAATGATGGGTCGCCTTTTGTCGAAACAAATACCTGCTCGATCGGCGTCGTTCAGGCCGAGTCGAGGCGTGAGACGAGGATCATCTGAACCTTTTGTCATTTAATGGTTGAGGAGGAGCGTCCTGGTCCTTGAGATGTTTGAGCTCAGTGTTTTTCTTCTGTTTTTCTTCTTTGGACACTCATTTCCAAAGCGCTATATAAATCTTATTATTAGTAGCGGTGAGTGTTCTGTCTGCACTTCTACCAATGGGACATTCATTTCTGACCATACGGTGTTTGAACTTCTCCCAGAAGATCTTTTTTTTTTTAATTTACTGGTGGAGACTTTAATTGTTTAGGTTCATTGTTATATCATCTTCTTAAATCTCCTCCAATCTCATTCACTGCATGTCCAAGTGTCCACACATTGTCACTAAAAGTTCAAATTACCAAAACCATTGCAAGATTTAAAAAAAAAAAACATGCTTCTTTTGTGCTGTTGAGCTTTTACTTGTATTAGTATTTTCACAGCGTTAGTACTTTCACTTACAGTAAATAAAGGCTTTCAATAGTGAGTAATTAAAAAATGTACTCAAAACTCAACTGTGTGTTTAAAGTCAAGCCTTTCGCTTCGTGTTGCCTTTACGTTCTTGTTCAGAAAATGAAACACAATGCAAGGCACGCGGCGGTTTTTGGTTTTGATCAGATCGGTTTTATTCAGTGAAACTCCGCCAAAACCACCTGCGCGGTTTTCATCAAAGGAGGAGAGGGATACAGGGGGAAGCAGCCAATCAAAAGAGCCGGATCAGCCTCGTCGAGTCACGTGACGAGCAGCGTCTTAAGCCTCACTGTGCTTCATCTTCAGCTCAACCTCACGTCTGCTGGAGTCTCACTGGTTCTTCACTTTGTTCAGTTTCAGTAGAAATGTGTTGTTTGAGGAACCAACTTAGGTGAGCAATTACATCTGTTTTTTTTAAATTATTCTCTCCTAATATGTTGTATTTTTGTCAAATTTTCTCTTTTTTCTTGCTGTTTTTAAAACACGTTCTTCTTGGGAAGGAAAATCAGAATTTTTCCTGCTTGTGCTATTTTTTTTATTATTTTTTTACATTTAAAATCTCACCCGTGTTGTTGATTTCACACTGCCGTCCTCCTCTAATCCCTCCTCTCAATTGCACTTATAAAACTTTAACTTCTACGTCTACAGTTTTTCTCCTTTTGTGTCAAAATACACTAACGCTACTTCTCACAGATCTCCATTAAATAAATAAAACAATAAACAGGTGGTTTATTGCTGGCCTGCTTTTGTGGTGATAAGAAACCTTTCAAGTTTGCTGATGAGAAATCTTATTCCTGTATGTGTTGGAAAAGGTAAATGGCTCATTTCCTGCGGCGGCCGCACACACTCCCGTCGTTCACGCACCCACTCACACTTATTTTCACAGTCACACCCTGCTTAGATACATCTTTGTACACAAAACTGCCAGAGGATTCACAGTCGTCCTGATGTTTGTCCAAACCCAAACCTGTTCCCATCTTTCCATGCTCCATCATCTCCACCTCCACCTCCTCTACTCTACACTTCTTCCCATCTCCACCTCTTTCTCTTCTGTTTTCCAGTCGCTCTTTCAACCCTCTGACAAAACTTTGGACCATGAACGCTCTCTTTTCTTCCTCCCACAGCCTGCTGTGATATCTGCACCTGGTTGTGTCTTAAATTTGTTTCTGAAGGTGGGAAGAAAAAGGAGATTTTTCTGGAAACTCTAAAATTACTTCATGATCAATTTGTACATATAAAATACAGTAGTTTCCTCTACTTATGTCATTTACTGTGATTGTCATCAGTACAATTTATGTCATGTGTATTAGGGCCAGAAACAAACTAATATTCTCTGAGATTAAAGTGCTAAAATTTATGAGAACATGTCTGATTTTCTCTGAGATTAAAGTGATACCTCTGAAATGTATGAGAAAAAAACTCAAATAGTCATACATTTTCAAGAAAAACTGCTGAACAGATATGAAAGAAAATCAAATGAAAGAAATCCATACATTCAATTTCAACATATATGGCCATTTCTTCTGTTTTTCTTTGTGTCATTTTATGTAATTTCTTAATTTTCTTGTCAGTAGAAGCAGAAAAAACAGTGGCCATGGTCCAGATGTTCTGCAGAGGTCACATCATCCATCCTCTTGTCGAGTCTCATCTTTTCGTTCTGTCTATCTACGCTGTGATGATCTGTGATGGAGCCACGCTGTTCTCTCTGCTCCGGTTCTTCACAGCTTGCTGCTGCTGGTCTTCGTGGGCTGGGGTGTTGCGGTGCTGCTGCCGGCGCGGTGTGTGACGTGGCGGCAGGGTCAGGGTGCAGCAGGACACTCCCACCGTGGGCTCAGGCAGATCCTCGGCCATAGACCAGCTGTCTGTGGCCGGGTCGTACTTCTGGACAGCCGCCTTGTAGCGCTTCTCTGCCTCGTTCCAGCCTCCCAGAAGATACAGCTTCTCGGCCAGTGGGGACAAGCCGGCGGTGCTCACACCGAGCGGCAGAGGGGCAGCCCGGCTCCACGTGCCGCTCTCCGGTGAGAAGACCTCAACAGAAAGCACATCCACCCTCTCGCCGCCAGGCCCCAGCTGGCTTCCTCCGACCACGTACACCTTCCCTCCGAGGGTGGCAGAGCAGTGCCAGCCACGAGGTGTCTCCATGCAGGCCTTCTCCGTCCAGGTGTCAGACTCCACATTGTAGCATGCCACAGACCGGGAGTAGGCACAGTTGATGTAGCCACCGGTCACCAGGATGTCTCCAGAGGGCAGGGTGGCGCTGGAGTGGCAGCAGCGCGGAACCTCCATGGGCGTACGCATCTGCCAGGTGTTGGAAGACGGCAGGTAGCTCTCGGTGGTGGCCAGGAGACCCTCGACATTACGACCTCCGATGGCAAAGAGGCGGCCGCCGCTGGCAGCCAGAGAGAAGTGAGTGCGGCGCTGACGCATGCTGGCCAGGTGGAGCCAGGTGTTGAAGCGAGGGTCGTATCTGAAAGAGGCAAAGAGTTAGAGTCATGATGGGTGTGCATGCAATTACTCAGGACATCAGAGTATGTGTATGCATAGGAGGTGGCTAAAGTTGATGAATCTTAAAGGAGCACTTCAGTAACTTACAACTAACAGTTTTGGTTTTCTGGCCTGCAACTTTCCAGCTTTGGCTCAGTCTCATCTTGCTCATAGGGAGTTTTTGGATGCAATGTAAATACCTTGACAAAACGTTGGCAATATTTGCCCTGTATGCTGGGTGTGACAATAGATATTGTGAATGTGGTTTGATCAGAAAGTGGCCTGACAACAGTAACAAACCGTCTAAAACCCTCTCATTACATTTTGATGAAAAGAGTCTAACTTTGAGAAAGGTAATGACAAAAACAGAAATCTCTTTAATGAGCTGTGTATTTCCAGGTTTTCAGTGCGTCTCCTGTTACCTGCTCAGGGTGCTCACTGCATGCTTGGCCTGGTTGCGGGCATCATTCTGGTCCTCTCCTCCGGCCACATACAGGAAGCCGTCCATCACAGCCACACACTGGTTAAAACTCTTGGCCGGCAGCTGGGTGAGGTGACGCCAGGTGGCTCCTCCGTCACGAGGGTCCCTCCACATCACCTGGGCACCGGGGGCAAAGATCAGTGAGGGATTGATCCTGCTTTATCTGAGCGAGGAGTAGACAAAATAACACATATAGCACCAACCTCGCGGCTGAGAGCGCGCTCAGTGAGGGAGGGACGACCGCCAATGGTGAGGAGGGTCAGCTGTCCGGCGCGGACCTGCGTGCGTCTTGACTGAAGGGTGTTCTGCTGGTAGGGCAGCAGGTGGTAGTTCATGGCATCGACCAGCAGGCGGTGACACTGAGGGTCCAGCATCATACGGGGCACTGGCTGGATCTGGCTCACCAGCTCACTGGCCGGGATGGTCTCAAAGCGGACATGGGACAGGAGCTCTGCGGCATGAGGCTGACGAGCTGCGTCGAAGTCGAGCCACTTCATGGCCAGCTGGAGTGAGATTAGATTAGATTAGGAATATTCTAGGCTGTTTTTTTTTTTTTTTTATTGTTTCGCTGTTGCTGTAATTTGTTTGTATTGCTTTTATTTGTGTGAGGTCGTAGTTTTTTTTTCTTGTTCCAACTTACTTTATCTTAACCATACCTTTAGTTTTGTCATGCTTTTAATAGCTGCTTTTCCTTTGTCTGTTAAAATCACTTAAAAAATGTTGTTTTTAAAGGTGCTATACAAATAAAGTTTGTATCATTATCAGGGTGTGACGTGTTGCAATTCCCTTGATCTATGAACCACCTGTTTAAACTATTTTCCAAAATGACAGCAGTATCTTTTACTCTAAACAGCTCCTGCATCGCTTTCTTCACTTACAAACTCACATTTGGTCTAGTTTATAAATAAAACCTCAGCGATGTTTCTATTTACAGTACATCTGAAATCGAGTTTGTATATATATTTATAAACAAGCACTTCTTGCATACAGTGAGTTATACTTAGTGATTTCTGTTCACAGTCGACCCACAGGTGACCGGCTTAGATTTGTGGGTCTGTGCTCTGCGCTGAACAGCTGGTCTGAGGTCTGTTTTTAGGGCTGGATGAAAATAGCAGTGGCTGCAGGAATGCCCTGAGGGTTGGTGGGTTTTTACTGGCTGTGTTAGCGGTCGCCTCCTAGAAGACCTGGCACTTCTCATGATGACTACATGCTGCATGCGGCCTCTCTAGGTTTTCTCTAAGATGTTTTGTTTCCTATTTATGAAAAGGAGCGGTTTAATGACAGATCTATGGAGGGTCTGGATTTACACACTACAGTATGTTTGGCCTTGTAGCGATTTTTACACTTTTACATAGATATGATAGGATGATACATTGTATGTCATGTGATGATAGAAAAACATATCATATTATGCTTTATCGTTCATTTTGTTGTGACACAGATCACACTCTTTACAGCAGTATTTTGTCATTTGCTTTGCGGTCTTCCATGGGGGACAGATGTAGATAGTGTTTTCTTTACTTGTCATGTTTTATATATTTATAAGTGAGGTAATTATCTTTTAACTTAATTCAACTTAAAGACAATGTTTGAGCTCTGACCTGGAAGGCTGTGACCTCCGAAGGCAGGGTCAGTGAGTCGTCCTGCAGAAAGGCAGAGATCTGCTCCAGGGTCAGCTGGTTGAACAGCGGCGTCTCTGCGAACTGCACAAAGTTTTCCAGGACGAAGCGGCGGGCGGCTTCGCAGACAGGGAGCAGGCTGTAGGCGGCAGCGATGTTCCAGATGTAGACGCACGTCTGTACGTTGAGCTCGGCCAGCAGGAAGTCCATGCACATCTTGAGGAGCTGAGGGATCTGCAGGGTGGCGGCAGCGGAGACGGTGCATCCAATGGTGTAGAGGGACATGTGGACGCGGCCCAGATAGGCAAAGGTGATGACGTTGGCCAGTCCTGCAGAGACCAGAGCCACTGTTAGGATCTTGAAACACTGCCCAGAAATCTTTAGATTTTTATCTGATAGCTGCACCATTTTCAAGTTATTTAAGAGTAAAATGAATACAAGATGGCAGATTCTATAATAAATAAAAATAGTTGAGGTTAGGGAGGCACAGGTGAAATGATGAAATTTGAAATGTCATCTTATTTGCCAATACCTGTTGTCAGTCATCAAGGAAGGATAGGTAGGAAGGTAGATACAAATTGGAGATGCAGGGCTATTCATAAAACATTTTGGGCTGTAGCCTCAGATGCCCAGAACTGACAACGCCACTGGCAGAGATGTAAAATAAATTAGATAGATGTGTGCTGCTGAGGTCACTATATGTAATTTTGGCCTACCAAGAGGAGACAGGGAGGGGAGCTCCAGGCGCTTCATGCTGGGGTCTTTGGCCAGGATCTCTCTGAAGTACTGACTGATGGAGGAGATGACCAGCTTGTGGACGTCAAAGGCCTTGGTCTTACAGGCCAGCTCCAGGTCAGTCAGGAACCTGAGCAGGTGGAAACAGAAAGGTGGATAACATATAGGCAGTAGGCCAACAGTAGGCCACAATACCAGCCATTCTGCACATATGATGTGAACAACTAAGTCAAAGTAATAAATAAATAAATATGGATAACTGAAAATCTAATTAACCATAAAATATCTTAACATATTTATTTCCCCTCAAAGTATATGTGTGTATATGGTGTATGTTACAGCATAAGCACTTCATCACATTACAAGACATGCGATGTCATGTATAATAATAGTGCACAACAAAATATTTTTGGGGCAGTCTTAATTAGGATTAGCTAGGTAACCTAGCCCAATTAGCTAGCTACTTTATTAAAGTACTTTATTTTTACTGTTTTGTTGTGAGATTGTTTTTATGGCAGTTCTTTATTATGATAGCTAAAGTGAGGAATCAACGACGTTTGTTTTCTTTACTGGTCTGAAGTCAGCTAAAGCTAGCCTTTACGTCAACTTACTTCTCCTGTCTCATCTTGCTGAGCTCCTCCAACAGAGCGTTTCCGTGCATGGGGCGGGTCAGCTCGCTGCCCAGGCCCAGGCCTCTCTCTCCGGGCTTGATGACGGGAGGTGGCAGGGGCAGGTTGAGGCTGTTCAGCTGAGCGATGTCCAGCGCCGCCATCTGCTCGATCTTCTTCACGCCGCTCTCCACCACCACCACGCCGTCACCGCGGCTCTCCACCGTCAGGGGGATCGGCGCGGTATCCATGGCAACCGGGGAAACGGCGTCAACGGTCGCCTTCTTCTGACGTGAGGCCTTCTTTTTAGGCGCCATCGTTTAGCACTTTACTTTTTTAGCTTTTACTTAACGTTTACTTCAGTAAAACTATCTTTTATTGTAAGTAGGGTTTGCTGAATTGACTTCTGTTTGACCTCTTGAAAGACAAGGATGAGATTAATTTACTAGTAATCCAGCAATTTGACACCGATGTGACTTTTTACTAAAATGGCCCAAGCCTTTTATATTTGTGTTTTCTTCTTGGCAGTAATAGTTGTACAATGGACAGATGGTAGATTTTCAGAAATTTGTGTTGATACTTTTGTTGGTGGTTTTGGTTACAACACAGCACACAGCACCTGAAAAAAAAGAATAGACACAGATGTAAGATAATTAGCTACTTGCCTATAAATTCATCTTATTTAGCCAAATCCAGTGTATGTAACAACCTGCAATCAGAGTCAGTATTGTTTTATTTTATTTTTTTACATACGTTAGACCAATTTTTGTATTATGTGTTTTTTACATTTTCTTTAACTCCCATACCATAACATAAGACAAAGAAGTGGATTAGATATGGAAATCTCAGCAGTATTCATTCAATTCACTAAAACCTGTAGAAGAATAAAGCACCTGTATGGGAAGAAGGGGAAATAAATGTAACAATACTGTAAAAATGCGTTGTAAAATGCATATAAAGTAAGATTGGATTAGATTTGCTTTGCACCTGTAATTTTCTTCATTTGTCTGCTACCGTTTTCTGCAGATAGTCAATCACAGTCACACTATTGTTTGAGGGTCACTGGAGGCCACAACAAGCCCACTGACAGATGCACATTTCTCTACTAATCTTTCAAAAACACACAACAGAACAACACTGACCGAGTGCCAACATCTTAAATCCAGAGGAGGATCACGTCTGAACGCTCCCACTGCCCCGTCACTGTGGGAATGACAGGTGCGAGTGTCCTTCAGCTCAGGGTCTGCGGTTTATGGCAGCCGCCAGCATTCATTGCTGCACTTTATGTGTTATATATTTCACCCGCAGAGCAACTGGGGAATCTTATTCACGCTCGCCATGAGCCTCGATCTGCCTCGAGCCGCAGCAGATCAGAGCAGTGATGGATTGTAACAGAGTGTCTGAACTGGATACACCTTTTGATGTGTTTGAGTGTGTTAGATCTATTTCAAAAAGAAAATAAACATTTCTACCTTGTTTTGTTGGTTTGGTTGTGTGGAGTGGATTTTTATCTTCATTATGGAGGTTATGTGATCGCTGGTGTTTGTGATTTTTTTATCAAACTTGATGAAAGGCTACGGCCTGGGCCAAGGACTAGTCCTTTAAATTTTGGATCAGATCCATTGAAAGGAGCAACCAGTGGCGGCAACCGTTGTTACCGTGGTAACAGTCCGTTAAAGTAACCAGTGGCAGCAACTGACAACAAAGAGCAAAAACTTAGTTCATAAGTTATTTGTTAGTGGTTTGAGAAGAAGAGTGGAGTAGCTTTTGGCCATGGAGGAGGTCTACGCTTTCTGAGTCCTGTGTGAAGTTAAATAAAAAAACACAGATCGAGGAAAACAATGTCACTATAGCACTTCCATGTAACCTTTTTTTTAATTCTCATTTTCAATTTGCACATAAAAAACCTGAGTGGAATCAGATTTAGCATGTGTCTGCATGTGTGGACCGATTGGCAGACATTCAGTGAATTAATACAAGAAACAAATGTAAAAAAATGACATTTTAAATGGAAACAGCAATGGGATGCCACTATATATGAAGATTTAGAAACAAGTGTTAGACTTTGACAAACCATGGAAGAGTTTTGGAAACAACGCTATGTGATCTAGGCCAGCGGTTTAGTTCGGGGGGCCAGATTTAGCCTTTTACGTCTCACAGCTCCTCAACCAACAGCTCAGGGTCGTTATTGTATGAAATACTGTCTAACTGGCAAAGTTTTAAACCGTGATGAAGAACCAAGTCTTAACATTCACGTAGCCGTAGTCGATGGAAACAGTGACGGAAACCTCAGGAACATGATCCTCACTAGCAGACGGTGTAGACTCAAATCAAATAGACAGTGTGAAGATGCAAAAAGCACACAGTTAAATCTTGAGTGTTCTGTCTAATTGTACTTCTAAAATGCATACATCTCATCCCGGTGTCTTTTTGGTATCTGGGTCACCAGACGGACATGTGACTTGTTATAGATATCTACGACCTCCTGGAGTTGGGTTACACTTTCAAATACACTTTAAATCAGAGTTTAGGTTTCTCGCCTAAATGTCATGTACTTCATTAGATAAAAAGCTGGTTTTACATGTCTGTTCTATAATAGTTTTCTACTGCTTTCTTGGTGGTTTCCAGGGGGAAAAATTGAATAATTTGGCTTTATTCTCAGAGTAATTTGGAATTATTGGAACATTAAATCAGATTGTCATAAAAAAAAAAACATAGTTAATCAAATCTACAGCATCTAATTGGAATTAATGTCTCTATTCTACATACAAAACTACCCTTTATTTGTGGCAACTACAGGAAAAAGAAAAAGGAAATTATGCAAACCTGTTAAGGCTTTTAATCGCTCTACAAACACTTAAACATCACACATCAAATTGGCTCAGATCATTAAGGCCTCAGTGCTGCTGTTGTTGTTTTGAAAGCAGATGCTGTTGTTGGCTACTGTATTTGTCAGTGAAGATGAGGATGATGATGATGGTGATGGAGGTGGTGGTTAGGGGTGGTACATGAGCTCTGGTTCCCAGTTTGGTGGATGACAGAGCAGCTGCGCCCTGCACTAACCTTGGTCCCGGATATTTTCGTAGGCTGATCTATGCAAAGCAAAGATTGTGATCATGCCACTGGATCGCTCTGTAAGTGATTCTGAAACGTCGCCCTGGTCTGGTTTTATATTTCAGGCACGTTCGTTGAACAGAATATCTATACTTAGTGATGTACTTTTTTCCAGTGGATTAATTTGTTTACACTGCTCCAAGCCTCTTGATGTCTTTGGATCAGTCAGATATATTTCTGTTCTGTTTCCAGTTGGCCATAACATTGAATCTATCACCGTTCCTGCATGTTTTGGTGACTCTTTGTCTCTGTGATCACTGGACTGAGGCTGTACTACATTTTGTATCATCTACGCAGCTGTGTGACAGCATTTAACGCTGCTGTTTCAACTGTTTCAGGACAGATTGCAACATAACAAGTAGCCTACACCGCCTCTAACTGTGAGCTCCTCCTTTTCATATGACACCGATGACAGCTGCTGCTCTCTCCTGTCCTGTGCCCGGTCTGTCCATGTGTGGACACTGTTGGCCAGCGAGCCAATCCGTCTATTTAAAAAGAGCCAAGTCCAGACATGCATTAAGGGGGGAGGGGGTCGAAAAAGAGAAGAATGTAATATGTATTTGTGGGAGTGGTGACTTTGGGTTTTAGTTACTAGACACTGAAACAAGTACAGAATAAAATCTAAAATAATAAGGCCGCAGTTCTAGAATATGTCTTTAACAATTATTGTAGTGGGTGTCAGAACTGTGAACTGTTGAAATGGTAAACAAATAATATTAGAGGTCAGTTTACTCTAAAATATGGACAGACACACAGTTGTAGACACGTGACTCGGTGAAGGACCCGAGATGCTGACTTGGCTCACATGACATAAACAGATATCAAATGTTACATTTTCAGAGTAATGAAAGAAACTTTATAGCAATATACGTTGAGAAGTGAAAGCTGGTTGGAAAAGAAGCTAACCTGGAAGACCTGCAGCTCCATAATAATTGAGAACTTTCCCTTTGACACATAAGATTACATTTCAGTGTGTTTACGAGCAGCAACTCAAGAAGCAACCATCTGGACTTTATGTATCTCTGTAGGCTGCATTATGTTGCCTTAAGGGTAAAGGGTCCATTTATTCATCCATTACTCCATTTTAGACTAGAACTGCACTCAGAGAGGACGGAGCTCCAAGGCCAGAAATCTGCTCCTCTTCTCGTTCTACAGTATTATTAATCCACAAACAAACCACAAGTTATTATGTGACTGTTGGTATGGTAGCAGTTAACCTATTAGAAACCGAAAAATATGGATCTGCTCCGGTATTTAAAGGGTATGTTCTTGCCCTACCCTTCCACTGAGTTTCATGAAAATCGGTGCCGTGGTTTGTAAGCAATCCTGCCTCTTTTCAGAGTATAGAAGCAAAGAGGTGAAACTCAACAGCTTTCAGTCGGACATGGCGGAAGTATAGTTCTGCTGCTACACACACTGATGTTGCCATGGAACAAACAATTAGCTTTCACTTCTTATCAATATACGTAGTTTGACAGTAGCGCAGAGTATAGACAAAGAGTCCAAAATGGTAGAGGAGTAGCTGGAATTTCTATGTACAATCACAAAAAGCAGTAAAGCAGAATTAAACCGATGCAGTCTTCATATCCATCCTCTGATGCATTCTGTACCTGGTATGGTCCTACTGTATGCAAATAGACTAAATCGTCCGGCTTTAACTTGCCAAAACAGCAGAATAACTGAATTTCAGTTTGCGCAGAGGGAAAGGAGATTGGATCAGATAATGAACCTCAAAGATTTTATATTAGAGGCAATTTAAAGAAGGTGAAGAAAAGAGAGTTATGAGTTGGCTCATCGTCATGGTTTAAACTTTGCCAGTGAGTGTTTAATATAATAACATATTATCTGAGCTGAGGAGCAGATAGACAGAAAGTATTTTGCCAAAAAAAGATAAAACTGCTTTAGCTTTTGCCTCCCAAACTGCTGGTCAGGATCATATAATGTTTCAAACTCCAGCACAGTTTGTCAAAGCCTTCGTTTAACATTTGTTTCTGCAGCTCTTCGTGGTAGTGTTTCATTTCTGTTTCCGTCTAAAATTGCATCTGTGTTTGTTTCTTGTCTCCTTATTGGTCCACACAAGCAGACACATATAACTATTAACTAAATCTGTTTCCATTGCACATATTTGCATTTACCTTTTATCGACGCACCAACTTTTCCATCTCTTCCAAACGTAGAAAAGGGAAAAGTTGTTGCCGTCAAAAAAATGTCTAACGCGTGGTTGCATCACATTAATTTATTATCAGCTATTTGTGTAAATCTTGTGAACAATGAGGGATGTTATTGAGTAAAGTGGAAATAAATAAATTTACTATAACTATATTTTTCCTAGAGCTGTAGTAGAAATATACAGGTACCAATCTAAATGATTTTTGTGAAATATTTTGTCAATCTAACTACATTTTTGACACACATTGAGCAAGTCTGAATCTGTGTTTCTTGTGAAATTCATTTGGTTCTATCACATCTTTATGTTGCATTAAGTATGAATAACTTTTTAAAGATCAATTTTAATTCACATTTAACAACTTTAAATCTGCTCAGTAATATTACGTGTCACTTCGTTGGTCTCGTTTTTTTACCTAATGGCCATGATTTTTTTACAGTATATTTAAAAATAACCTTTTTTCCCCTGGGTAAACATTTAAACACTAGTTTTACATCGTGGAAGTCTTACTTAAAAGGTGGGAATAGGCTTGAACACACGCTGAAACTAAACCCAAGTGTCACTGAATGGTGTCTCATTCCAACAGTCGTTAAGTTGACGTGCTATGTAAATTGGTGATTAGTGGCATATTAGCATGTCTGCACATCCTATTCAAGCTGCATTGAGAGTGGACGTGCCTTTCAACAACCTGTTATCCATGTCAATAGAAACACAGTCTGCAAGTTTCTGTGGGTGCAGCCCTTTTTAAAAAAAATTAAATATGAAGAAAAGCCATGAAGTGCTGCACAAACTGCTCCAACAGCATCATACAGGGCAACTGATATTTGTGTCATATTATAAAGGAAAAAGGGGCTCGGGCTGCAACTAATGATTATATTCGTCTTCGATTACTTTCTTGATTAATCCACAATTTATTTGGTCTATAAAATGTCAGAAAACGGTGAAAAAGTGTTTCCCAAAATGCAAGATGAATTTGAATCCTCAAATGTCTTGTTTGGTCCACAACCCAAATGTATTCAGTTTACTGTCACAGAGGAGTTAAGAACCTAGAAAATATTCACATTTAAGGAGCTGGAATCAGAGAATTTCGACTTTTTTTTCTTTTATTGATAATCAAAATAGTTGTTGATTAATTTAATAGTCGACAACTAATCGATTATTCCTTGCAGCTCGAGTGTGTAGGCTACGATTTTTGCTATTCTTATTTTACTATTTATTCTGTCTCTGTTGATCAATATGGTCAACATGTATGTATTGTATTTTCTTATAAGAGCTGATTGTTAAATAAAAGGTTTTTGTAATGTTATGCTATATGTGAATCTCTGTATAAGTTATTTTTCTGGCCTGGAAAAGGTGTTCAATTGGGAGGGGCTAGGATGAGAACAGGGGGCGGAGTCACACTGTAATTTCACAGGTAACGCCTTCTCTTCTTTTTTGGGTCAAACCCACCAATTTTAGGCTAAATACTCGAACTAGTCAGGTGCTCAGGACTCTTTGTTTTGGCTCAGTCAAGACTTAAGGGATCACAGAAGGACTTTGAGTCGGATTTGTGCTCTTCTTTGACTTAGGCTTTGACTCTGAAACAAGTAAGTTATTCCATTATTGATCACATTTTATATGAGTGTTAACTGGCTTAGTCACTCTTACTTTTAATTCCCATGCCATCAATTGGCAGACACACTCTGTAAAAACCCGACCTCGTTCCTTATGACATGTTAAACTGTATTGTATCCCTCTTTGCGATTATAATATTAATACAATCCCACTGAAACTCTGCATTGGCTGTTCATTATTTTGGCCAAATATACAAAGCCTATATACATAGTATCCCTGGTCACTCTCTGTATCATTAGGTGTATTTTGTATGTATACTATTTCCTTTACACGTTTTTTCAATAACATTTATGGGAGAGAAAAAAAGTTGAGTAAAATGCCAAAAAAAGACGAATTCCTGTTGGGTTTAGATGTACATCTTGTTATCTAAATTTGGTCGTTAGGGGGCGCTAGCAAGTGATATGTGCAAACCCCATTACATTTAACACAGTGAAGTATTTCTGTAAAGTATCAGAATCCAATGAGGAGAAAAAAGTGT
>JAPQRN010000003.1:21947958-21995607 GCA_037367275.1 Coranthus polyacanthus
TAAAAAAAAAGAAGAAAATAACAACTACAAGGGGCAGTTATACAGGTATGGGCATGCAGTGAACCTCCATTATCCCTCTGTGTTTTGTGATTGTGAGTGCTTTTAAACTGTACTCATCCCTTCTGTCATTACAGCGCTGATATAAGCATCATGTTCTCATCCTAGGTACAAAAACATTCCCCATATGTCCTTTGACGACACTGGCAGAGAACCTGAACAAGCCTTCAGACTGAACAGAGACCCAGGCGCTGAACTGGAGTACCCGACAAAGTAAGAGGATACAGTCACTGCATTACTGCAGCTGCTGAAAGCTGCAGACCACACCCACAGGGATACAGTGCACAGACCGTTTTTACGTCCCTAGTCATACTCACAATGTGCATTACATAATCAATACAAATGAGCCATTGTTGCTGCTCTAGACTACATATCAGCGTGACTTAATCAATTATTTTGTCCACGTTGTCCACGAGTGCTAGAGGAAGCCAGTTTCAAGTTTCTGCGACTGCAGCTTTGAGATTGAGGTGGAGGAAAATGCAGCGTAACATGCGGATGTGGTTGCACGTGGTTTAAACTAAACTGAAGGGTCTCTTGTCATAACCCCCAGGATCGCTCGCTTTTCAAATGTTGAGCACCTCTCCATTCACATCTCAAAGAACTTTGGGGCAGAAAGCACGCGGGTTTACTACATCGGCCTGAGAGGAGAATACTCAGAGGTGAGTCTGAATTAAAAGTCCCAGTGAAATGATGCTCTGCTGTAGTCACCTCAATAGGATACCTGTCAAAGCAAGACAGGGTTATTTGTTTTTTTGGTCATATGAGGTAATAATAACCTGTACCAGTTGCTGCCTGAATGCTGCTCGTCACTCCACCTACATTTAACATACTGGGCAGTTTTTTCTCACTCGATCCGAGGGTCTAACGACAGAGGGTGTTGTTTTCACGGTGCAGATTGTAAAGCCCTTTGAGATGAATCTTCCAATTTGTGATATTGGGATATATATATGTATAAAATAAAATAAAATGTGATGTTCTGGATGATACACCTGTACAAGTCGATGAGTGTGGCCACGAGTCCTTACAAAGTCTTAAAATCTCAGACCTTATACAGACTTATTACTAATAAAAGGCCATACAAACATAAAATTGACTTAAATTCAATTCGACGGGTCTAAAGTAGCATATACAAACAAATGTTGCAGTTGTAACAGGGTGATTTGTGACATTTCACAACACAGACTGAGTCACGAGTTGGTTTGTTTCACTCGAACACAGAAGGGTTTCTATAGTAACTAACTTACCTCCCCCCCGTGTCAAAGGAGGTGTCAATTAGCCGTTTTTGTTTACAATTTTACTGAGACGATGAAGCGGACGTATCGTTCTGGCCATGAAAAAAGGGGGGAAAAAAACTGCCTTCGCCCAGTAGAAAATGAATGAATGACAATGCCAACTTTAGTTGATTACTTATAAACTTGCGGTCTGTATAAAAACAGTGTTAAAATAGACTGATACTACACCCTCTGGAGCATTAATAGCTCAATAATGCACTGCAGGAAGTAGTATATTGCTGTCATAATGGTGACAAAAAGGCAAAAACTGACATGATTAGAACCTGTGTATAACCTAGTGGAGGTGTTCTAAAACATCTGACAGGAAGGTGAAACCTGCTGTTTTTCTTTCTTTCTGTATTGTCTAGATTTGAACCTTTTCCTCACCATCCTGTCTTTTGTTTCTGTCTTTTAAGGCTCACAGGCACGAGGTGACGATCTGTAACTACGAGGCAGCAGCGAACCCTGCAGATCACAAAGTGGAGAGCATCATCCCACAAACCAACTTCATTTCCTGAAAGCTTCACAGTGACTGAAAAAGAGGAAGAAGGAGGAGGAGGAGGAGGAAGGGAGGCTTCAGTGGCGTCTTCAGACTGTCACTGACTCACGTCAAAAAGTCAAAGATGTGTTCAACGCTGCGCACTGGCAGGTTGGTCGAGCTCGACTGGAACTGAGCGCCGAAATCTGAAGACCAGAGGGCTGGAAGTGCAAAGCTGTCGTCCTGTTTCTTTGGCAATAAATCATGAAGGCTTGAAAGATGTTGGCAAAATGCTTAATAAATGCATGAAACACTGGGCGCTCAGATGAAGTGTGCTGTTGTCAGATTAAATTGTATAATCTGATAAATGTCCCAACGTATCCCCTACTTCAGTAAAGTGACACCTGCTCTAATAAAACACTGATTTACTGATTGAATGTGAGTGTCTGATCGTGTTTCACTTTGGATTCATAATCAGGCTTTATTTGCAAAGTGAAGGAAGGAAATTACATTTTTATATATTTACATACACATAACCGTTCTACTGCTCAGGCAAATAGAAAAAACTGAATATAAATACCACATTTTCTATACATGTGAAAAAACTAGCACTACTTTGTGGATACTGGAACTTTAAGATTAAAAAAAAAAAGAAAATCTTGTTTTTTAGGAAGCCACAACAAACATAGACAACACAAGTAAGAGATAACAGTAAAATAACCTCAATAAAAAAATCACAATATATAAATAAATGAACCAAACCATTTAAGACCAATATCCAAGAGAAGAACCAGAACTGAGCAAGAGGGAGTCGCTATTTAAATACAAGATTTTATGCAGAAAACGAATGCTCTTAAAGCCTATCTATCAATAGAGAAATACGTTTAGGCAATGCGCATATGAATATGAAACTTAGCTGATAAAATGAAGAGATCCATTCAGACGTAAATGTGTGTATTCTAGGGTTCCAAACAGCAACAACAAAAACTAAAATAAATCAACAAAGGCAGGTGTTTACACTACAATATGGCTTAGGAGGGTCACAATAATAAATAGGTTCCTTAATCAGTGGTGGAATACCTTTACTTAAGTACAAATTTGAGGTGTTTGTGCTTTACTTGAGTATATCCCTTTTATGTAACTTTATTCTTCTACTCCACTACATCTCAAAATATTGCAAATCGCAAATATTGTACTTTTTACTCCACAGTGTCTGAAAGCTTTAGTTACTTTTCCGATTACTATTTTCCGTCCCCTTCCTGTGCAGTGAAAACTAGTGTCTCTAATGGCGTTGATTTTGAACGTGATGAACTAAAGATAAACTCCTCGTTCCTGAGCTAAATAAACATTTTAGATGCTCTTGGATTTGCTGTCTTTTTTAGAGATACGTGGTGCGGCGCTACAAACATAGAGAATAAATAAATGAGCAGTTGATAAAGTAGGTCGAATGAGCTCAACCTTGAACATGTACACTGACAGGGACCATTTTACTTTCACACTTTAAGTACATTTTGCTGATAATACTTGGATACTTTTACTTTAAGGTTTTGAAAGCAGAACTTTTACTTGAGGTTGGGTATTTTCAGAGTGGCATCAGCACTTTTACGAAGCAAAGGGCTGAATACTTCTGTCCTTAATTTCCTTAGTTATATCAACTTATTTTATTAAAAAAAATAATAAAAAAATGATAGATTATCATAACGGGGCGTGGTTGTACCCTGACGTCGGTATCGGTAGGCCCCGCCCCCTGCGTGTGTGCGGATGGTATAACGGAAGTTCCGTTCCGTCGTGAACTGGGACAGCAAACGGTGAGTGTATGAATTTGTATTAGCTAGTGGGCCGCGGGTGTGATTTTTACCCCTTTAACCCGTTCCAAAACGACCCATACCGATTGCGTTCAAGAGGTGAGGGGGTCAGCTAAAAAAAGACCTCGTGTTTTGTGCGTGGATTTGCCTCGTAACGTTAGCCCGAGGCGGACAGAGGCAGGGAGACACCGGCAGAGACAATAACCATTAATGTGTGTGTGTGTGTGCGACGTTAGCTAGCAGCAGCAACAGTACTAATCTAGCGCGGTTATCGGGTAGATTTGTGAGCTAAACCGGGATTAAACCGAGTGTTGCCGCTGCGGGAGTCTTTTTTAAAGGCAGTACAGGCTCTTCGCTGGTGAATACCACCACTATCCCTGATGATCGTGGTGGCGGTGGTGGTGGTGCTAGTGCTAGCTAAGCTCAAACCATTCATTGTCTTCCTCCTCTTCGACACCCCCTCCGCCCGCTTCCTCTGCTCTACCCGCGGATATTAATTCATTTTATTGGCAAACATCAGCTCTCTGTTTTCAGTTTGTTCTTTTGGCTGCAGTTGATTTATACGGCAGTTAGCAAGCCGAGCTATTAACCTCCTTCAGCGGGAGGGGGAGCGGGGTTAGCTGCGGGTGTACGGGAGGAGGAGGAGGAGGAGGAAGAGGATGCCTGTCACTCAGTGCCGCATATTATCCAGTTGTTTGCCAGCCATCCGTTGCCATTGATGTGTGTGTGAGAGCAGCTCCAGCCTGCATCACGCCTCTGTTTTTGTGTTGAATCTAACTGGAGTCACGCAGGACGGACACTCGTGATGTGACTTAACTCGGCTATATTTGCCCTTTCTGTCCGTCTTTGATTTATGACACCTAAAGCTGTGATGCCCAGCCTTTTTTTTTTTTTTGTCCTCAAAGCCCAAGTTAAAGTACCTCTTTATTGGCACCACTAAAGTATATTCGTAAGGGCCATAAAATAAATGTTTTACTCACTATTCATCATATAAAAGTGTGTTTTGTTACAGTATGTTTTAGGGGTGGGGCAAAATATCAATACAGGAGTAGATTGTATTGTACGGTATATTTATTGTACCACTATAATATATAGGTACAAAATTCTTTATTTAGCCTCTTAGGGGTATTTTCTTAATATGTCAAGTATTACAGAATTGCCATATGATGATACCATTGTCGTGAACATATTTTTATAGTACAGTATCTCACAGTATTTTTAGTTTAAAAAAAATCAAGTGATAATGTTTTAGGTTAATTGGTCAAGTAGGTCTCTGAGTGGCAGAGGCTGGCCATTTCACATAACTATTTCAACCTTTAAACTATAATTTGACTGTTTTATTATTTATGTCAGATCACTGTTTCAACACGAGGATGACCAACAGTGGATTTTAATGGGTAATATAATAATGATAGTTTGGGCTGGACCAGACCAGACCAGTGTTACCCCGCGCCTAAATACATAAATACGAATCACCGAAGATCAAACCCAAAGTAATTAATCAACAAATCTGGAGCTAAACATAACGTTAGCCGTAAAAAATCCAGGTGGGAGGAATTTAGTTTTCTTTTTCGAGCCATAATCTTCGCTTAAGTCAGTGACTCCAGTTGGGAGGCCTAACATTAACCACTGGCCACTATCGGAGCCAAATGCTGCCGATACCGATAGTTTGTAAAAACAACCTAGTGGCACTGATTATCCATCTATCTCTAGTTTCAACAATTCAGTAATTTACTCCTTTTTAAGCATACAAAACATAGTCATAGTCATTAGTCATACAAAACATCTTACAAATAGAAACCAGCAAATCCCTCTCTTTTTCAGGTCAGATTTAGTTATATAACGCCAAGTCTTATAGTACATAACATCACTTGAACAAGCATTTGGTGACAGTGGGGAGGAAAGATTTCCTTTTGATGGGAAGATACCGCCGTCAGAACCAGACTCAAGGTGGGCGACCATCTGCTTCGACCAGTCGGGCTTTTTGTTTGATGAAATGGTTTAGTTTTGGAGCTTTGACTGGAGATGAGTTTAGAGCGGCAATGATTATTTAAAGGAAGACTTAATTCATCTCCAACTATTACGAATTGATTGTCAAAATGATTTGTGATTTACCGGTTTTAGCCTCCCCTTTTATGTTTGTTTTTTTTTTTTTGTCAGTGAAAAATCTTTTGAGGTTTGGTCAAAACAAGGACTTTATTTCTGACGTTTTGAACTCTAAATGACTAGGTGCTTAGTCAACATAATTAGCAGGTTAATCAATAATGACAATAATCGTTAGTTGCAGGAGGAGAATGTATTTTCTGTGTATTTTCTTCCACAGTCGGGTAGCAACTACTGGCAAAGGGCCACTGAAAACCTTGAAAATGTAAATGAGCTTTTGCTGCATTCGTTCAGCAGGTACATGTGCAAATTGAAGCTGCAGCACGGGCGAGCTTGAGCAGCAAACGGGAACAAGGCGTGTTTTCAGTTGTGTTTTTTAGTCCAACCTGAATTGGACTAGATGCTTGTACACAGCATGACACTATTTTTAACCACTGGCCTCCTCCAAAGGCAGAGTGAGCCATTGTTTCTTAGAACAAGCACTGAAAACCCACATGGTGCTTTATGCTGGTACTTCAGGTTATGGGTCGGCTGAACAATAACAGGTGAAAGAAAAGGGTTTAAAGAGATAAATCACCCGTTTACATATGCTACCACTTTTAGAGCCTGTCCTACTTATTCAAACATATTGTCCGATGTTGCTTCCATCTCTCACTTCCTTCTGTCTTTGCGTGTCGTATTTCTTTTTCACTCCTCCTTACACGCCGTCTGCGTTTAGTCCCAGTATCTCTCTGGCTGTTTGTTACCTCTCAGGGTTCAGTTAAATTACTTTGGCAGAGGGTTTGAGCTCTGACTGGATCACAATTAGGTGACAATGAATGCACGTTTTAATCACTTTCTGTGTCACATTTTGAAGGCGCCGTTTGGCTAAAAACGGAGAAATCTAGCTCCAGTTTGTGCATCTGTTATTAGCATAGATTTGAGTCACAGAGATAATCATTGGTTTCTGTAAAATATGACGAACATCCCCTCTGACGTGTAAAACATATAGAAGGTAAACTGCTGCAACCTACAAAATCTGGGCTTTTTTGTTTGGAAAATGACTAAAATGAATAGCAAAAAAGCTGCACATAAAAAAAAAAAAATTCACTTGACTAATATAGTTTGGTGTTTAAAGACTTAAACATTTGCAGAGTACTGAGTTTCCTTGTGCTTATTGCCAAGTATAATTTAGCTATTAGTAATTTATCAAAGGTCAGGATGCAGGTTTATTCACCTTCCGCTTCCCTGTATTTTAGCTTTGAACATGACCTTCAGTGATGATTTGTTGCCTGCTAAAGATAAACAAACAGGCTGTAAGGAGCTCGGCCGTAACAAAGGTGGTATTTTAACACCAGCAGAGTGAAATCCTTCTCAAAGTAGACACATTAACCTTCCAGACGTTTCCCCGCGTCCCCGTCGTCTGTTTACCAATCAAGCCGCGCGCCATCCGATCCGCCCGTCCTGTCCATGAATGAGTGAATGCTTTTACTGCAGGTCTTTACTGTAAAATTACAACCTGATCTCTTATCGGCAGCAGACTCACTGCGCAGCCCGGCGCACATCTGCGGCCGGTTTACAGAAACCGGGCAGGGAGGGAGTGTGTTTCATTTAGTTAATGAGTCTCGTCACTTGCCGACTGCAGTAACCTGCGAAACGCACACAAACACTGCATGACTGTTTTTAGGGTCAGCAGTGGAGTCATAAAGCCTTTTATGTAATAATACTACACTGTACTCTGTCACATTAAAGTCAAAGTATTTTCTGCACAAGGTACTTAAAGTATCAAAAGAGAAAGTGCTCAATTTGGAAACTGTGTTATTATATTACCATAGTTGTATGTTTTTGTTGCCTGTAAGAATGTCATATTTTTCCAGCTTGTAACATTTTCAACAGGACAGCAGTTGTTTTTCCTTTTCCAATAATCAGCTCATCTGTAGAAACTGATTTTAAAACCCATTTTAAATTCTGTGCTGATACTGAAATCTTCAGTATCATGAAATTCACAGCTCTTTGTTCTGTGTTTAATGAACTTGACGGTGTATTTTATGTGCTTTCAGTCAGCTGACCTCTGCTTTTCCGTCCTCTCTGCCTACAGCACCTCGTAACATTGTATGTGTGGCAACAACATGTCTGTGCCGCTGCTCGCCGAGGCCGTGACGGTGTCCGGGACGGAGAAGGAGACTGCGGCGGTGAGTTTAACCGCAAAACCTCACACTTTCACTCTTCATAACCTCACACAACCAATGAATCTGTCACTAATTACAACCAACATGCCTCCACATCCACTTATTTTGGATGAGAACTTCGAAGGCAGGACCATTTCCTTTCCTGAACTGGGACTGTGTCTTTGGGTTCAACATGAGCGTCTCATTTAAGTGAAAACACATGCTGATTATATTGTAATACTTGTCTAATTGGATAACTTAATTGACTGGGTTATTTGGGACGAATGTTTAAGGAAGATTTAAAGGTTTATTTGACGTAGTTGCACTGGGAATTGAACAGCACTTATTTGGTATTAAATCCTGGTGTTTAATAACTGTTCAAAGGGATAATCTTTTATGTGAGCTGACAAATGTCTGCGTCAGTCACCATCAGTTAGACCTGCAACGATTGATTGATTAAATTATTACTTGTTGACTACTAAATTGATCTACAGCTTTTTTGATATTTGATAATTGGTTTGACAAATTTTTTAAACAAAAAAGAATCAAAATTCTCTTGTTTCAGTGTCTGAAAAGTGAGTATTTTCCAGTTTCACACCAATTTCATCCGCTTTGAAAATGTACAGTCAGATCTGATGTTGTCGTACTGACCAATGGAGGCGCCCAATTAACCATTCCCTGTTCCTAATAAGGAGGCACACCTGTAGCCGAGTGTTCAACAGTGAGCTGACACGTTGTAAAGACGCTCAGCTGGAGCTGGTCGTAAAAATGAAACTTCTAACTAAGTCTTTTATCGAGCTGTTGTCGGGTACAGTGCAGAGATTTGTTAAATGCCACGATCAAAGCAGCTCCAGCTCTGAGCCTTGTACCAAACCCTACATGGAAGAAAAGTGTTTTGATCACTGTAAAGACAGCTGAATCTTTGATTTGAAGCCAACCACAGTATTGCCAGCTTTTTAAAATCTTGTTATTCCCTTTAATGGTTTCTCTGCAGGAGTAGCATTTGTGGAAACTGGCAATGAGATTGGTTTTGGCAAGAACAGGAAATTGGCACCTGTTTTTTCTCTGTTTTGGAGCAAGTACACAGTACATTGTGTTCACGAGACCGATGAAACATGCTCTTCAGTTCAAAGTGGTGCATTTTTTTTGTGTCCATGTAAAGTTCAAGATGCAAATTGAGTTACTTTACATCTCACAGGCAGATCACATGGTGTTCCCTTCTGGAATTAATGAGTCCGGTGTGACCAGTCACTGATAAATACATTTGGATGTGTCTGGATTTAGAAGCAAACATTAAGAAACACCCAGATGCTCTCATCACTGTATTTATAAAGATACTGGAGCTGCAGCTTTCTCCATTTATGCTCCTAAACTGATGGACCGCGTACCAGCAGACATTAGATACGAAACCCCAGTAAACTGTTAAAAAACACATACAAACTCAGCTTTTTAGAGTAGCTTTTAATTATTTAATGTATTGAATATGTGTTCATTTTCTTTTGTTTTACTGTAGTTTTTAATTTATTCTTGTTGATTATTTGTGTACTGGCACTTCATGTTTTTTATATTTGAAAATTAAATTTAAAAATGTTGCCTTTTTTTTTTTTTTGCATATAAAGCGTACTATATAAATAAAATGACTGATGGATTGACAAGTGGTTTGATGAAAGAAACTTCAGCTGTGCTTTGAAGAAAGGACAAATCTTAATTTGTGTTTTTATCTCCGCTGCAGGTGATCTTCCTGCATGGGTTGGGAGATTCAGGGTGAGTTCTTACTTGTGCGCATTCAACCAACTTCATGAGCCTAATTTTCTGCTTCTAATATACTTTATTGGCATCAATTTAAATAAAGTAGTAACTTGGATGTAATTTCTCACCTATACCGGAAGAGAACACAGCCTCGGTGCATTAACAAACAAGTCAATCAAAACAAATCAAAAAACATCATCATTTTAGTGTTTTTCCTGAAAGTAGGCCAGTTGCAGCTTGTCGTGTGATCGTCTGTACACTGTGTTATACACTGTACAGAGCGAACAGACTGAACATTTGGATGTGACGGTCTGCATTTCAGTCATTTTTCTGAAATTGCATTAGTAACAAAGAACGGCTTTCTCTGTCTTTCTGTCAGGCATGGGTGGGCAGACACTTTGTCGGGGATCCGGCTGCCTCATGTCAAGTTCATCTGCCCCCACGCGTAAGTCTTTTCTCTTATCTGGCACATTTTATTTCTCCAGGCCTGTCAGTTGTTATCTGTGAGGAAGGCTAGCATCTTTTTCTGTGTGCGGTAGCATTGAAGCGAATCAGAAAAGCAGCCCTTTGACAAATAAACCTCTTTTCTCTGGAAACAAATTGACTGTCACAATGCAAAAGCAGCTTGAAGCCGCAAATTCATCAGCCGTCCTTTCGGTTGCAGTGATTAAATCAGTCCAGCATTTAGCTGCTAGTGTCCTACAGTGACTGTCATGTTCTCGTTTCCCTCCTGCAGGCCTCCAATCCCCGTCACTCTCAACATGAAGATGTTGACGCCTGCGTGGTGAGTTGGCGTGATGAAAGAGCCGGCTTTTTAGCTCAACACTGGATGCTATTGTTTCCCTGGAAACCACAATAGGCTCCCATGTTGCCGTTGACAATACTCTGATTGTATCTATTGATTTCCTTAAATGCTTGCCTCTGTTTGTGCGCAGGTTTGACCTCACGGGTCTCAGCCCCGATGCCCCAGAGGACGAATCTGGAATCAAGAAGGCAGCAGAGAACAGTGAGTTAAATAAACACAGATTTCTCGAATATTAAGAACATATGTTCGTGTTATTGAATTTGCAAAAACATCAGCAGATGGTATTTTAGTTTAGTTTATAAAGATAAAAAAAGGCAACTTACAAAAGACAAAGCTCCAGCTGACTATCATCAAGACGTTGTACTACTAAAACAGTGGTACTCAAACTTTTTACGTGTATCACTTCAGAAAATACTTGACTGTCCAACTACCAGTATTATGACAGACGTTAAAATACATTCGAGGCCTGGGCTCTTCCTCCATCCTGCTCCAGCTGAATCCAAATTTGATGTAACTAGTCGTATTTCCTGAGTGTTTCGTGCCGTTTGTACCTTGCACTCAGTTCGCTGTCGTCCACTTTCTACAGGGTTGTCTGAAATATTCTCCTCCTGATCTGCTCCATTTGGAGCCGCAGTGCTTTCAAACCATTCATCATTTTAGCTACCTCTGCATACCGTCATGCCATTTACAGTTTGTTACAGTTAATACTAGTAACTCCGAGAGCTAATTTGCTTGTAGCTTAACTTGTAAATAGGTTGATATCAAACCTTCCTCTGGATATTACAAGAGGGACCACCATAGTCTGAGAACCACGGCTCTAACGAAGCCAGTAAAGTTTATCAATTTAAGGCAAAAGTTACCAAGTTCTAAAGTTATACAATTGGGAAATAGCTGAAGGAAAGAGGCTGTTTTATTATAAATGCATTACTTGTGGGGAGACTTTTCTGTCTTATATTAGCGATATGACAGGAAACAGATATGCATCCGGTCCTCTGGCTTGGATTTAACCCAGTTATGTTTCAGGGCTCAAACCATTAGACGAGGGGACACTCACAGCTCACGACTGGCTTCTGAAACTTAACATACACTTAACTGGAGGGGTTACAGATGGATTTCTGCAGTAAGCTGATTTTCTACATCTCGCATTTTTAGTTGGGTTAGTGCTTTTCTTCATAATAATCATAAAAACCATCATATAAAACCTTCATAACTTTTCCTGATTAAGCATAAAGTACTTCATATAACCAGCAAAAAAAATAAAATCAAGTTTTAAAAAGAAGCAGATTTAAAAACAAAAAAACAATTCTGTTTAAAACCTAATAAAAGGACGTAAAATACAGTTCAAGTAAAATCAAGGAAATCTCTGCAATACGAGTAGAAAAAGGACTAGCAGCCGAGGTCTGCACAGTCTGGAGTTGATCAATAGACTGAGGCAAATAAAAAGAAAAGGGGACGAATCCTTTATGTACAGAGAGACAACGACCATGCAATGCTTGTCTGTATTTTACAAATTCATCCACGAAGGGATGGATGGATGTCAGGATGGAAAGACCACATGCGATTTCCTGAAGAAATTCAATTTAACAGCTCCTCAACACGACCTTTTGTTATTGCGTCCTTGGAACATTACTTATTTCAACATTTACAACTTAATTTATGTTGGTTGTTATTGAGAAAATCAGGGTTTTGTTCTCATTAATTGAAATGTACATGATTTCTTGATTAAATTTGTAAAGCAAATATTCCATGTGTCTTTTGCCAGATTTTTACAAGGCTTTACAAGTCACATTTATGACAAATGTTGACATTTTACTACTTTGTCACAGTGGTTTAACAATTATTTCCAGATCTGAGATGACGCTCCACTCATTAACAATCAGTCAATATGTGTACGGCTGTGGTATAAACCTTTTAAATAGTTGCTGAATAGGAAACATCCCAGTACATCTCTAATCACAACATATATTTTTTTTTTTTTGTTTTGTTTTTTTTTTTGTTTTTTCGATTTTTCCAGTCATGGCCATAATTGAACATGAGGCCAAAAACGGGATTCCCCCAAACCGTATCATACTCGGTGGCTTCTCTCAGGTACAATGTGAACACGTTTTCTCTTCAATATGTGCTATTATTATTCAATGTTAAGTGATGAAAACGGTGTAACCTTCTTCTCTCTCTTTATTTCCTTCCTCCGTCTTCAGGGTGGGGCCTTGTCCTTGTATACCGCCTTGACCTGCCATTACCAGTTGGCCGGCGTCGTGGCCCTCAGTTGCTGGTTACCACTTCACAGGAGTTTCCCAATGGTACGTTCAGGTTTACCGCAGAGAAATGTTTTCATGCAGGTGATGGGCTAAGTCCGTTTTCTGTTTGCTAGTAACAAGCTCCCTGTGGATCCTTATAAAGTCTAAAAATGTCTTTAAATTTAGTTTTTCTTCAAGGCCTTAAAATGTCAGGAATTGTAGGAGGGGCAGGACTAAATTTGATCTGGGCCAGAATGAATGAATGTGTCTGTATTTTGTTCATTTTAAAAAAATATATATATATTTTACCGGTTTTGTATATCCCATGACAGCATCCATTTCTGTTTGTACGTACATGGTCTGAAATTAACACTCAAAAATTGGCAAATGTGGGTTGACTTTCCATTTGGGGAGTAAATCTCGACAGTCTGTCACTGGAGGACAAATGTTCAGGGGCACTTTGTAAATCCCGTCCACGTGGTTTCGTAGGGTGTAACCTGTGGGTTTCAGTGAGCTTTCAAGAACACGAAGAGCACGTTGAGTACAAGTTGACACCACTCTTCACACTTCAAATGACGACATCCATAGTCTTCAGTTAATGTATCCTGTATCCTATAGTTTGTTGATTTCTTTTGCTGCAATAATGCAGTATTAGTTTTTCCTTCTAGAGGTATCAAAAAGGTCTTAAATGTCATTATATTTCATCTTCAGAAATGTTTTATGTCATGCTCTCTTACGTTGTGAATCTGTGTGGTGGGTCATGATCCATTCCATCCGTTCTTTTTTTTTTTTCTTCCCCATTCAATAAACAACAAGTTGTGAGTTTTCACGTGAACGACCATAAACTGTCTGAAAATGTTCTCTAAAAATAATATCAAGACTTTTTGGTGTGGATGTTCATGACAAACTGCAGCTAAAGGGAAAGTCTGAACAGAAGCCAAGCCTTTATATTTCATACTTTGCTGACTTATCGTGCATCTCTGACCTGCAGGCAGCAAGTGGCGACAAGAACCTCCCGATCCTGCAGTGCCACGGTGATTCGGACCTCATGATCCCGTTGGAGTTTGGTGCCATGACGGCAGATAAACTTAGACACCTAGTCCACCCTCAGATGATCACCTTCAAAATCTTCCCAAGGCTCTCTCACAGCTCCTGTCCTGAGGTAACGTATCACAAGTCTTTATAGAAGAGCAAAGTCTGGTTGCGTTTATGCTGCTTTGTGCTTCATTGTAAGGATATAAGAATATTTTGACTTTTATTTTCTACACCTTCTATTTAAAAAAAAAAAAAAACACAAATACATTTTGATCCCATTTGAATTATCATTTGCACATATGGTGTTTGTCAGTTTAAGAGATAATTTTACAAGAAAGCTGCAGTTTGTTGTAAAACTGCTGAACTATCAGACTGTGAAAATACATAAATAGAAAGACTACACACCTGAAAGTCGCAGAAGTGACGTCATCGTCACTGTCTCTCCACAGTTTGCTCAGAGTCGCTGAAGGTGTCATTGCAGCTTCAACATGACCAGAATTGTAGTGATTTTCACCTCTTTTAATACCCCTCGCTCACCTCGCTCTCAATGAATGATGTGAAATGACGCAGTTCCACACAAAACTAGATGTTACTTGACAATCTTTGCCTACGCTTAACTTATTAACAACTGACCTCATTTGTTATACACTGTTTGCATTTTGCTTACCAGTTTGATTTGTCTTCTGTACCGACACACGTGCTCTGCTCTCTTACAGGAGATGGCGGTTGTAAAGGAATTTATTGAGAAGCATTTGCCCCGGATCTGACCTCACCTCATCCCCACTGTGACCCCCCCGAGACACTGACCTCTCACCCCTGATCTGCCATTCTCCCACAGGAAACAGCCATGAGCACCCCCTCTTCCACAGACATTGACGACATAACAAACACGCGTGAACACACACACACATACACACACATTGACGATAATAAATTGATCCACACTGCTAAACAAAACATCATACAATCCAAACCAACAACAGAAGAGATTTGATGAAAACATAACCGAGTGTTCACTTACAAGTCTTAGCCTTCGGAGGGAGAAACACTGACGCACGCTATACATTCCCTTTTGAATTAATTTTAACGCCGTGTCTGTCGTCTCCTCCAAACTTCAGTTTCCTCTCATTTTGCTTCATCTTTCCCTTCAGCTGCCACATCCTCCACTGCATCTCCTTCCCCTTGCATTGCTGTTTCAGTTTGTAAGACCAACAATTAAGAGTCAGTCTGCAGGTTCACAGATGAGCTCAGACTGTCTTTGAACATACTAACTCTCCAGTGCTCGAGTTTGCTTGAGCCCTGGTTTCCCATCAACCATCATTCCACCCCATGACAGTGCACTGCAGCCTTGTTAAGGAGGCCGCTTTTATGAAACTACATCCATCGGATACCCTCAAATTTCCTTCTTTTTTTTTTTTTTTTAAAAAAAAAAAAACAATGTGATAAAACATATTGCATTATATAAGGAAATTCCAATTGAAATAAAAGAAAACTAATCAATCCATGCTTTTGCCACCTTGTGCTGTTTTTTCCAAACTACCTACCACACCTGCATGTCGATCGCAGTGTTGGGCAGACGTTACTTATGAGTGTGGATTATAATTTAGACCTGTTATTTACTTGCTTACGTTAACCACTGATTCATCCAGGAATCAGTTGTGTGTGTTCAGATTTGCTCAGCTCCTCGTGCACAGTCTCCGGTTAATCAACGTTAAGATGTTAATGGTATAGTTAATTCTCTTATAGGCTGTGACCGAGTGTAAAATCATATTTTAACATTTTAATTTCTAGGTACAGACTGAGATGTGGATGTGTAGGCATTTTTAAGTGATGTACAACTGATTACTTTTGTGCTTGAGTAATTAATAATTTTTCAAGTGACTTGCCCAACACTGGTTAATTGTCTGTCTGCGTGGATTATTGTTTCTGTACGTAACGTTAAAGTACCTCAGCTGATTTCACATTAATCATTTTTGGATGTATGAATGACTGGCCATGAAGTAGACTTGAATTGCATGAAATATCACTCCAGATAGTTGCAGACTGCACACCATGAGTCTCGTCACTGTTCCTCCCGCCGACTTTTCCTCTTTTAACCTTCCAGTTTCTACCTTCACCCAGTTTATTCTACGTGGCCTGGGCGTTTTTAAACTCTGGGGGGGAAAAAAAAAAAACCTTGCATTGTTCCACATCTTCCACAGCAGTCATGAGTTTAGTGACACCAAAAAAAAAAGCAAAAAAACATCCACCTCCCTCCAGCTCCCTCTTTTGGCAACTTACTGTAACCCACAAATATAACATGAAAGGTCAGATTTAAAGTTAAACCCCAACACTAGTATTAATCACCTCTTTAAAAATAATTAAAAAAAATAAAAAATGGCTATACACTGGGAGGGCTTTGGCAAGAAGCTGTTCCAATGTAACTCAACGGTAATTTTACAAACTAAAAAAAAGTTAATCTTGAACAACTTGTAATCCTTGGACATAAGAGTGTAACTCTGAGGAATCGTGTGTGCTTAAAAACATATATCAGGTGTTATGCATTTTCCTTTGTGAATGTTAAGTTTTCTTTCCTCATGATTACCTGTTCTTTATCACCGTTCTTAAAACTGATTTTAAAAAAAAAACAAAAAAACAACAGTGAAAAGGAGGAAAGACATCTGTTTTGATTGTTATCCACAAATCAATGAATGTCTCTAATCTCCTGGGGTCATTTTTATATCTTCCTCTCTTAATCCCTGATGCATCCTTTGGTTAGATTTTGTTTGGGTTTCTTCTCTCTTTTTATTATTTCGGTTACCCCCCCCCCATCTGACGTCGTACTGTCTTGTGTGTTTTCCCCTGGGTTGTATGTTGTCATTGGTTAAACTTTTTACATGTGTTTTTCTTTAATGGATTTAATGTTTTGTTTGTGTTTTGTCATTGTTGTCATCTCATTCTTTTTTTTTTTGTGTCTGTTTTTAATTAATAATGAACATTAAGAAAACATGTTGAGGTGAGACTGGTGGCCTCTCAACTTATATTGTTTCCAAAACACCTGTATGCGGAATAAATTACAAAAAAACAACAAAAAAACGAGTGGAGCTTCTTTCATGTTTATTTGTGGGAAGGGAAGTCATTTTGTTGTGGCATCTGTTGTTTCCTTTCTTCATTATTAACTAGTAGTGACTCAATAAGAGGCAGTATCAATCAGAATCTAACATAGCAACAGTAAATTCAAGCAGCGTACAAAATAAAAAGTAAGGTGGGCTCATGAATATATTACTCAAATCATAAAGTCTTAAGACACTATGCAGTTCCAGTCCTTTTTAAGCCATAAAGGAAGGTTTGAATTAGTTTAAATGTTAGAAAATCTACATTTTTGTATATAAAATGTACCCTGGCAAATGACCACTAAGTAAATTCTATTCATCAGCTCTCACCTTAAGGTATTTTTTCCACAAAAGCAAAACACTTCTATACACTACAATAACGCATATGTGCAACACTGAGAAAAATGTGCGATTGTGGTCGCAATGTAATGCTACAGTCCATCATATAGCTGTAATTGGATTAGACTAATTGTTTTTTAAGACAATGATTTTAAAGTTGGCTTTTTAATAAATATGCTTTTACAGATAAATACGAAGATTAAATGACCAATCAGCGCGTCCGTCCGCAGCTGAAGGCGGTGCACTCCTTCCACACTTTGAACAGATGCTCAGATGGGAACACGGTACACTGAAACATGGGACATTTGTGCTTCTGTAGAGAGTTGGATGAATATATTATTACCCTTGCATCTGTCGGTTTATTATCAAGATGGAGCTAGCTGTCTTAGATTCGCGTAAAGATTGAAAAGGGCGGGTTCTGATATACACGAGTAAATATCACAAATTAGCATCACATTACGGGACGCGTTGATTAAGTACCCTTTACGAGGAAAGCCCAAAAGCACTGGCTCCCTCTAAACACTTGAACGCCTCTTGTCACTCCCCCTTTCGATCAGCTGACCAATGAACAGAGGCAGGCGTCTCTCTCTACATCAGAGAAAGAAAGACCCCTTTATGCACAACCGTTAGTCGCCATTTTGAGAAGACCGGCAGCTCAGGTTGTAACGCAGAAAGTCTGTAACGTTTTGCTATTTTAAATATATTTTCACTGATAAAAAAAATCAATGTCTCGATTTAACCATAATCGTGGCGGCATGGGGATGAATAATTTCATGCCCCGCAGGGGTGGTGGGCCCGGCGGCCCGATGCGCGGAGGATTGATGGGAAACCCAAATTTCAGAAATCATCCTTTCCAGAACCAGAACCAAAATCGGAGGGGACCAAACAACTTTAACAGACCGCCTAACCAGGGACCTCAGAAGACTCCTCAGAAGCCACAGCAGAACCAGTCGCCAATTATTCCTCCACCGAGTCCCGGCCCGGCTCTCACGATGAAAGGCCCGATGCAACAACAGCAGCAGAAACCGGCGCAGGAACAACAGGAGCAACGGAAACAAGCACCCGTTGCTACTCCTCCACCGAAAATGCAGTCACCACCACCGAAACCAAACATGACCTCTCCTCAACCCAACCAGGCAAACAAGAACCAGAACCAACAGCTTAAGTCACCGATCCCAAATGCTAACGGGCAACAGCAGAAGCAGCCTCCGCAACCAAGCCCGAAAACTGGGCCACCGCAAGGCCAGAGGACAGGCCCCCAGCAAGGCCAGAAGCCAGTGCTCCAACAAGGCCAGAAAACAGGGCCCCAGCAAGGCCAGAAGCCACCGATAAAACGAGAGGAGCGAGAGGAACCGAACCGACCAGGCACAGCGGACGACAGCCAGACAAAGGTTGGTGCTGTTTTATTGTTATTTGTGTCGCATTTTCTGCCGAGAGCTGCCTCGACAGACAAGGTTAGCTAGCGTTAGCTCATAGCAGTACGACAGTACGCGCGATTTTCAGACCCTGGCTGCCCGAGCGGGCGGTGCTCTCTTGAATACGCTCGACGGCTTCTCGTTTCAGCTCATCCGCACTATGTCTGTGCTCGTTGGTAAATGAATCAAACTAACCCGTGCTTTTGTCGCTTCGGCCGTCCGCCATCTTGCTAAAAACGGAACAGTTATAAAATACAAGTCTAAAATCTCTGTTACCAAAAACGAATTCTGGCTAAACCGTGTGTGTGGTGTGTACTGTGATATCCATGTTTTTGAGTTCACTGTGTTGTTTAGTAGTATGCGGTAAACTGGCGTCAGTAAAATATAGGTCAAGTTTGTTGTTCGTTTTTTTCCCCCACAAGGCTAACGGGGGATGGGCGGAAACCGGGCGTCAATGAACATCAGATTGACTTGATTCTTACTATGTTAGTATGGATGTAGATATGTGAACACACCGGTTTGAAAATTAAGTCCAGTCTGTTGCTTTTTGCCTACAGGAGTTTAAGTTGTCCATGCTGCTGAAACCCGGTGAGAAGACCTACACGCAGCGGTGTCGTTTGTTCATTGGCAACTTACCCAATGACATTACAGAGGAAGAGTTCAAGAAGATGTTTGCAAAGTATGGAGAGCCCAGCGAGGTCTTTATCAACAAAGGCAAAGGCTTTGGTTTCATCAGACTGGTAAGAATCTCTTCTTAAATTTACCCAGTTTTGCAATAAAGTCATGCTTATTGTAGTGTTAAAATTATTACACAAGTACATCTTCAATTAGTCTACTAAAAGTCAATGAAAATTTGGCTGAACTCATGTCCTAATGGTTTTCTTCCTTTTTTGTTGCAGGAGTCTCGTGCTCTGGCAGAAATAGCAAAAGCGGAGTTGGACGATACACCAATGAAAGGCAGACCCCTGCGTGTGCGATTTGCCACACATTCTGCGGCTTTGTCTGTGAAGAACTTGTCACCTTTTGTTTCCAATGAACTCTTGGAAGAAGCTTTCTCACAGTTTGGAATGGTTGAGAGGGCCATCGTGATTGTAGACGACCGTGGGCGGTCGACAGGCAGGGGCATTGTTGAATTTGCATCCAAACCTGCAGCCAGAAAGGCCCTGGACCGGTGCAATGAGGGTGTTTTCCTGCTTACCACGTAAGTGTTAGGTTTGCATACAGCAGGCATGTTTTTTTTCTCTTTTTTTCACAGCAAACACTGCACCTGGAAAAACACCTTAGAAACCCTAAGTTACTACTATATAATATCTATATATCTCTATATCTATAGATATAGATATCTATATCGATATCTATATCGATATAGATATAGATATCGATATCTATATCGATATATCTCAAATCCTGGATTTATACACTTTCTTACAGAGCATCTTTTCCCACCTCTTTCAGGTCACCCCGACCAGTTATCGTTGAGCCTTTGGAGCAGGTTGATGATGAAGATGGCCTTCCTGAGAAACTGGCACAGAAAAACCCAAGATATCAAGCGTAAGCATCATCATTAGACCATAACAGCTGTTTCGGTGTTTTACACTGGTCATCTGCAGTAACTCCCTTTTGCCTTTGTTGTGCAAATGATTTGGTTCATGTGATCTTTATCAGCAGATGGTCTAATTCAAAGGAGGGGCTGGTAGTAGGTTCAGGGGAGGCACAAATCCTTTGTGCGTAGTGGCAGATGTTAACTTGAGAATAAGGGAGGGAGGAGCAGCCCATGCTGCCCGCTGTCTTAAAAAAGTCCAATCCTAGCATTAGCATCAGTACCCACATTCCTTGGTGTAAAATGTGTTTGACTAATACAGTTAAATTGATACAGTACAGAACTTTATGAAGAATAGATTTATTTTGAACTACTACTTAATAAACCTGTAATAATACTTTTGGTTGTGTACTGACTGTGTTTGTAGAGAGCGTGAGGAACCACCTCGCTTTGCACGTCCAGGCACTTTTGAGTATGAGTACTCCAAGCGTTGGAAATCCTTGGATGAAATGGAGAAGCAACAAAGGCAGCAAGTTGAGAAGAACATGCGTGAGGCCCGTGAGAAGCTTGAGAGTGAGATGGAGGATGCTTATCATGAGCACCAGGCCAACCTGCTCAGACAAGGTAAATGTAGCAGGATAACTCTTAGTTATAACTATTTAAATTTGAATTTGCTGTATATGCTTGAATTTATCTCAGGATGTAGGCCACTTAGTGTTCTATTGCTGCAATCAAATCAGCATTTGTTTCCTTACAGATCTGCTGAGACGACAGGAGGAGCTGCGGCGCATGGAGGAGCTCCACAGTCAGGAAATGCAAAAGCGAAAGGAGATGCAGCTTAGGTAAGCATTTGTGCATCTTATTGTACAGACAGTAGTGGTTTTCTCACATCAGGGATAGTGACTTCTTAATAAAATACCCTGAAGAGTAAGTCTTTTGTTTTTTGGTAATTTGTCTTATGTGATAAGGAATATGTGATTAAAACATTTTTAACTTAACAGACAAGAGGAAGAGCGTCGCAGGCGGGAAGAGGAAATGCTTCGCAAGAGAGAGATGGAAGACCAGATGCGTCGCCAGCGTGAAGAGAACTACAGGATGGGCAACTTTATGGATGTGAGTTAACCTGGACACTGGAGCATAAAACATGGACTTACACGTATTGTAATAAGATATATTATCTACCCTACCTGGTTTAATGTTGATTTCTTGTTTGTTCTTTTCTTACAGAGGGACAGGGAAATGAGGCTTAGTGCTGGTGGAGCTTTGGGCATGGGAGGTGAGTAATATTGTCTTTCTATGCCTTTTGATTGTGATAAGTTATTAGGGTATAAAAATAATCTAAAGGCCCTAAGTAGGAGTTTTAACCTGTGTATTATAACCATAGACTAATTATTAAGTCCCACAGTGCTCATAAACAACTGCAATTATTTTGTAAATCAGGTTCCACCTAAATAGGCCGAACGTTTTTCACGTGCTAACGTGTTTTGTTTTTAGAACCATATGTGACTTTTGTTGACGTTTTGTTTCTTGTAGACATGTCCTTTGGTGCCTCCAACCAGAAGTTCCCCATGAGTGGACTGGGCTTTGAGGGACAGCAGGGAATGGGACCATCTTCAGGAGGCATGATGGGCAACGAAATGGTAACGTATCCCCTTTATGGGAATATCAGTAGTAAATGTAGCTAGTGTCTGGCTTTATCTTTGTTTAAGACTCCCAGCTGATTGAAAACATGAAGGCCAGCTGGCCACGCAAGATGGGTGAACATGAACAAATGTTCCACATTGGTTCCAGCTGTCTGTTGATGGCTTGCTGTTTTTTGGATGTGACAGACTAGATGCCTGTTTCTTTCATTGGCAAACTAAGCCCCCTCAGTTACCTTCTCCTGAGTTTTACTGTCTTTCATCAGCTAAGAAACATCAACCTGTACTAAAGCATTAAGAATTGCTCTGCAGTGTTCTCTCTGACAGCTGTAGACTGACTCTGCTCACTCTGGTAATCACATTTTGTGTAGTAGGCTGCTATTGCAAGCCCTGTCTGATGTGAGCGGGACAGGCACTTTTTCTTGACTGGAGGTAGAATGGCATGTTTTTTGAATGTTGATATTGTGCTTATGTAGTTTTAATAACTTTTTTCATTCTGTGCCAGCAGTTTCATGCATTATCTGTCATGCAAGGGAATCAAGTTGTATATGAGCGCCACTCGTGTTTCAGTATGAACCCACCAGAAACATACTGTAGGGGTCTACTTCATCTCCTGGACCAGCAACCTTTACCCTCTGACACATCTGTTTTTTGTATCTGAGCATTAACAATGATTTTAGTGCAGGTTGATGAAACAGACTATCAGACTTTGAACACAGTATTCATAATTTGTAGATCACAGCAGGAGAGACTGATGGGGGCAGGCACAGCCTGACTATCTGTATTTGAACAATATTGTTTAATGATGTATTGGCCTGACTATAAGACGACCTTAATTTTAAGATATGATTTTTATTTTACATTACTTGAAACGTTAATACTACAACACACAGTGTAAATGATACTGTTCAGATGGGCTCTTTTACAAGTGATCAAAATACTTTCTATGACATGGTATGCCAGGGCTGTGTGATTATATATGGTGTGTAAGATGGAAACGTCTATTGTTTCATATTGTGGTATATTCCACATGGCACGGATGCCACAGACACTAACCTCTTTCACCAAATGCACAAGACTCATGTCAAACAGTAGAGAGTGGCCTCAGTTTATTGTTTAGTTTCTATTTTTATGTTTTGTACATTAATATTTTCTGTCGTTACATCCTGATTGAAAGTTTGGAGAAAGGAGAAAAATAATGAAATGCGTACCTTTTTTGATTTGTTGAGTCCCTGTCATTATTTATGTTAACTATTGAATTTATACAAAATGTGTCGTATCATTATCTTAATTTGAAATGACCAATATTGGGATGTGACAGTCTAGGAATATCACACAGCCCTAGCATTAGGACTGTCTTTTTTTTTTAAGCTAATCAGTATTTGTGGCCATTCTTGGTTGCAGTCTACCGTCTTTAGTTTAGATTGTCAGTAATGCTTGGAAGTTACTTTCCTTCATGACTATTGTAGGTTGAACTGAGTGAACGAAACATCTTCAGGGTGGACTTACAGACCTAGTATAAATGCGTTGAGGACACTTGCTAGCCTAGCTATGAACAAAGTTACAGACAACCAGATTCCTCGAAAATAAGACACCCCACTTTTAAAAGATTAGTTTCCATCGTCATATGTTTGGGCCAATGCGATTCTTGTCTGCAGTAATTTTAATTTCCGGTGCAACCTGAGATCTTGTAGCAGGATTGTAGTACCAGTGTTGGCTTTGTTTTGTTATTTTGTTACTGTGGACAATGGGGATGGCTAAATGTTTTTGAACCTCTTAGATCTTGGGGGGAAAAAAGCAGGCAAATTTCCTAAAATACTCAACATTTGCTTGAAAGCTCTGTTCTTAAATATCAAGTATCAAACTTACAAGTATAAATTTGTATTTGCTGTATATACTTCAATTTATCAAACTATATTTTGTGTTTGAAAAGCATGTGCTACAGATTTGTAGCTGTTAACAAATCAAATATTGTGTTTATTCGTGTTCTTATCAGCTTGACCTTGGTCTTGTTTTAAAGTTAAAACACCACTTGCCTATGAAGTGGTTTTATATAGATTTTGATAGGGCCTGGAAATCGTTTGAAGGCTTTTGCTCCCGGGAAAACCTTCTTGCACAATGTTGACAATGCACTTAATCCACAGTCCATGAAGTTGAAAACAAGAATGCACCTTGACACAAGTTTTATATTTACACCTAAAGGTGAAGCTCAAAAATATTTAATCTAGTAGGCTGACTTATATATACTTTATATTTTTCCTGTTCTGCCCTGTGTTTTAAAATGGAAGCTTTCCTCCTTCCTCAGGATGTTTGGCTTTGGAAACATTCTCTCTTTTTGACACAAATCTTGTGGAAAAGGAGTTGTGCTTAATGTTGTGCTTGTACATTTTGTTGTGCTTAAGTGCCATTATAATTCACAACTGTTTGTGATACTTTCACTGTTCTTCCATATGCTAATGGCATTTGGAAATAAGTTAAGTTACTACATTTTAACAATTCAAACATTCTGGAAATGTACACACCTAATTACTGAAAGCACTGCTACTCAACTTCATTAGTTAGATGCAATTAAACCATTTACATTTTTAAAAAAGTAAACAGTTTTTCCATAGCTTTTGACATTTTTTTCTAAATTTCTAAAAACAATTGTTTATTGAAGAGGTTTGGCCAAAAAACCTGTTGTTTCATGGTTATTAAGAGGTGCATATATTGTCAGCATTTACAAAATGCTAGACCTGTCAAGCAGTATTGGCTTGTCTTGGCATGCACTGGAGATTCTATACTAGGTAGGCACTGACTAACGAAAGCATTACCCTCTCTTCCTTCTCCGTATGTAACCTGTGGCACCTGTGGACCTTCATATTGGAACGAACGGTTTCTTCGGATGTGTCTCCTGCTGGTTGTGTTATAAATCTGCTCACAATAATAATCACCTTTTATTGACATACCTTTTTATACACCTTGATATGGACATGAACTGTGTGCTTGCACACTGACCCCTTCCCATATTCCCCACCTCTGTCAACCGCCCTTGCCTGTTGACCCCCACAGCGTAGCGATCGCTTCGCACAGGGTGGTCCTAGGGGGATGGGTCCCGGTAATCAAGGGTACGGCAGGGTCCGCGAAGAGTTTGATGGTCCTTCTAAGAAACCCCGTTTTTAAACGCTGCTCTTTGATGCTCCTAGCAGCACCCTTTGTATAGAATCTTCTAAACAAACATGTTGAGTCGAATTTCTTGTATTTAAGTTTAAAGTGTTGCTCCATTTTAGCCTGACAATTTACTCATTTTATGACAAAGTCAATATTTTCATTTTTTATTTTGTATTGTCAGTAGTATGAAAAGATAGATCACCCTCATGTGATCAGGACGTCTATGACCCATGTATAAGTTCTTCTTTTTCTAGATGTATTATGCTCTGTGAGTCGTCGTGAAGTGATAATTGTAAAATTTTTCTCAACTTTCTATGGCTATGTTTTGTGCCATACATTTGGAGTCAAGGCATGTACTATAATAAAAGAACACTGGTTCTATCAGGACAAACCATAAACCTTTAGTCTTATCATTTGACGCATCAAAAAACAACTGAACCCAAACAATTTATGGTTAATTGTAATGAAATAATGTGGATATAACAGCCACATCAGATCTTAAAGGGTCTATGTGTTATTTCTGCCACTTCCTGACCTCTTTCATTCAGTGTCTTTAAGTAAATCAAAATGCAAACTATGGCCTGACATAATGTGCAAGCTTGCAGCAAACACAGTCATTTGTTTCTCCAAATTTTTTCCCCCAAGCAAAGTCAAGTTGGAGAATGTCTGTGTTCTTTTCCATTCTAACTTTTTTTTTTTTTTTTTTTTTAAACAAAGTGGTGCAGAACAATTGTTTCATTCATAATGGTTCAGGAATACTTGAATAGTTATGCACCAGGAAAACAGAAATAGTACACATAGAGCCTTTAAGAAAGCCTGTGGTGTAGTTATGATGGTTGTTGAGAAGTCAAACAGCCTTGTGCTGCGCTGCTCTGTGTGTAGGAGCTGGTTGTGAATGAAGAAGACAAATGCAAATTATAGACCTTTAAACACACAACCTCAACCCAAAGTAGCTGTAAGTATGTTAAAGCAACATTAGGTGTTTGTTGATGTTGGTTTCTACAAGGGATGCATTGAACTGATAAAGCTGTATCGGCATTGCCACATTGGTTTGATTTACATAATACAGGTTTCTTTGTCGATATATGGTGAGCAACAGTTTGTAGTGCTACAGCTATCCCTTGCCTCATGGTATCATTAAAAACTTCATTCAAATGTGCCATTGCTAATATGTTAAACAGGTTTTAAACAGAAATGTATACAGATTTATGATGAGAGCACTGATATCAGCAGACAAAGTGACAGTTTTTTTTTTTTTTTTACGAACCTGCATTTAAAAATGATATTGTCACAAATTTAGTTCTTGTCTTATGAAAAATCAGGATCTATGCGATTAGTATAATGATACACTGGAGTAAGTGGAATATCTTTCTGGAATTAATTTTTCTATGTATGGTTCATATTGATAAAAGAATTCCTGGGCAAAAATCTGCCTTGACATGACCATAGCCATACTTAGGAGTTGATGTTGAAAGCATAACCAAATGCACAAAAGAAATATTTATGCATACAGTCGCACATAGTCCCAACATGACTCTAGTTTGGCATGGGAAAGCCATTTTACAAAGACAATATTTTGATGATACATAACCATCTCCACAAGCACTCTCTTACTGAGCTGAACTTTTAAGATGTCAAAAACATTTGTCTTAGCCTTGAAATTGAAAACAACATGGAGGTCTTCTATGCTGTCGTCTGCTTTTCCTTCTTTTTTGTCACCAGTAATAGAAACTGAAGTTTCTGGCCATTTTGTGAACTCTCTTTTGCATCCTGCCATATGGAAGTAAGAAAGCTGGTCAGTTGTATTGGCTAAATTATTTGAAAAAACTTTATAATTTGGAGCAGAGGCACAGCATGTTGGAGACATTGAACTGACAGAGACTAAAGGACAAGCTGCAGTGTGTTGCTGTCATACAACAGTGAACCAATGTTATTCATTTGGTAATTTCTCTGGATCTGACAAACAGATCTCACATCATTTATAGGGTTAAAATAACCTGTGCCCGCTGACTGGCAACTTTCTGCATTGTTAAGAGGCAGAATGTGTTTGTGCGTCAAATAAGTGCTATTAATGTTATGTGGACCAAATAGGACTAAGTTTTAAAAAAAAAAAAAAAAAAGGTATTGGCAGGTCCACAAGATTTATTTTTTTAACACGTTTAACTGATTCCTTGTCTTTCTGCTTAATGAAGCCTATCCTCTATGAAGACATGCCATCAACATTTTTTCCATTATCATGCAAAGAAAAATTAAATATCCTCTTTTGACATTTCCATTTGAACTGTGCTCACAACCCAATCAATGATGTCAATACCTTTTTTAAAAGTACTCTGACATTACTGAGGCATCAAATGGACACCTACACATCACTGACTTGCATGAGCAAGACTTGTGTGGTAGGCGAAGATGAAACAAACAGTAAGTGTAAGTAAGATCTTTCATAAATTCTAACTGTTGAGATGAAGCCCTTTTGAGTTTAACTATGTTGAGTCTTGAGTAATGTGTACATTTAAAATGAAAACGTGCTGAGAGATGAAGCAGGGTCTGTTTTGTCCACAGCATTCAATATGTTTTAGGCCATTTTGTATATAATTTATTTTATTTGTCATAAGCTCCTGTTGTCAACTAAAAGTGACCATGTAACAGTACAGCTCCTGACCCTTATCATCAAAGCTTAAACCTTAATCATATTGTTTGTTTTTTTTACATTTTAAAATGTACAATAAGTGACTTTCCAATGTAACCTTTGGAGTCATTTGCATAGTGCTCGTTTGCAAACGGTGAGTGTCTGTCAGGCTGACTGTGGACAGTATTTGGATATTTAACTTCAATGCACCCAGTGGTAGTTTTTCTTTTTTCATTTACCCAGTAGCTTTTGAAAGCCCTGCCCATCTGACATGACTACAAAAAAGGAGGACTGCTGATACTTGGATGAGTTTGGTAATCGAGTTAGATTTCATGGAGTGTACATATGAAATGTTACGTGTGTTTTTGTTTTGTACATTTTTCCTTTAACAGGTTTGACCGGCTTTAAAGATATGGATTATGGCGGTCTTTGTGGCTGTATAGTGAGGACTCAGGAATGCTTGAGCAAAACTCTAAACACTGTACTTGTGCATATGAAATGATTCATATCAGAATAATGCACAGGGATTTTAAAGGAGGATGCCACATACAAGAACAAAACAAAAACGCTTGACTTTCAGTCCATATACATGGATAGACGGGCTGTAGCCGTGTTTCCATAAAATGCAAAGCGAATTTCAAGCAAACTTGTGAAAACTTGCAAAAAAGTGAATTACGTGCACTTCCATATATGGGTTTGGAGCAAGTAAGCTAGGCTGCATAGTGTCACATTACGCATGGCTGTAATAAACCGTACAAATGGAGGTCACAAACTTAGAAACAAAAACCAGTTGTTTGATTGTGGCATTCTGTGGCTGATATCATCCTAATATGACTGAAGTTTTTTTTTTTTTTTTCTTTTCTTCAACCAGCCATGTTTTATGGCTTTATGGAAATATCCACAAAGATGCTGTGGAGACAGCTTAAATGGTTCCTAAGTCAAAACTTGTTCAGGAGGTGTTTCATTAACACATTAACTTTTTTTTTTTTAGAAAAGGGCAAAAACTGAGTCAAATTAGTGTAAAAACATATTTGCAAAATCAAGCAAGCTTCTTCCGAATTTTGACGTTTCCATAAACATTTTCTGATGCAGAAATTAAAAATGTGCTTAAAATACTTTTATGGAAACACGACTAATGATACTCTCGTATGGAAGATGGAATCCTAAAAATCCTGTAGATGAAAAAACTACAGCTACCTAAAATGCTGCACTTAGTCGTTGAACTACAAGTCCTACATTTAGCAGCAAATGTCATTTAAGAAAAAGGGCAGATTTTTTTTTTTTTTTTTTTTCCTTTGAGAGCAAATGGCATCAGCAAATTGTAACCAATCCCAATTAAGTATGCTGCTGTCATCATTAACTTGATATCTTTGAAGGAATACTCTAATTAGATGATTTGGAGTCTGGTTTATGGAAATAGAAGTATTTGTGATAAGAGAGCCAAATTAGTCCATGACACCGGATTGTTTTACGGCTGTGAAATCGGATAATGCCCAGATAACTTCTTCTGGAACCAGTTTATACCCTGTGTAGTAGACCGGAGCTGATGGACTGGTTTTTCATGCCACACTGCAAAATGAACAAAACTTTACATGCACGGTTAATTTATCTTGCCCAAGTGGAGCCATAACATTATTCCTTAATATTTCTTTTATGGATTTTGCTTTTTGATCCTAAAATAAAGTACTGCAATGTAATGAGAATTGAAGTGTAAAAATGCTTCGATGCTTTGAACCTGACGGAGTCTTGACTGAATTTATCAAGCTACTTTTTTATTGCTCTGTTGTAAATAGTTAAGAGACTCCGGTTCCTGGATGAGTGAGCAACATTTGGATATTACTGACTGAAGTGTTGACCCTGAAAAAGATACAGAATGTTACTCGGCTGATAGAAAAAGAGGAAACACACAAACAACTTCTGATTCCGAAGACATACTGATATATTAAGGTATTTTTAGACCTTTCGTTTTCAGGTAATGTTCTTTGACTTAAAATTGTCTTTGATCAAATTTTCAAAAATAGACCCGATAATAGATGTTGCATTGATATTATGTACATTCTCCAACTAAAAATATCAGGTAAAATTAAGGTTTTGTTGAAAAAAATAAAATGTATTACTTACCACTTGAAATAATTTCCTTTTCCACACCTGAACATCCTGCAAAGCACTCCTATACATAAAAAGTCAGATTTGGTAGTATAATTGGACCCTAAGGGACATTTTAAAACTTGTAATGTTATGTCTGTGTGTTGGTTTTGTGTACAATTTGTTTTTCTTTAACAGGTTTGACCATCTTTAAACGTGATGGAAGGAACTTTCCAATCCAAGATATTCAAAGTCAGTGGTAACCACAGATTTAGTCCTTTTAACATTCAGTTAAAGCAATATGTAGTTTCTGTCGGAGTGGTGGTGTTGATGGAAAGCGATCACTCTTGCTGATCAGTAGCACCTATTTTGAACATAATCCATTATTTATAGTGATATATAGTGGTGCTATTGTTGCACTTTCCCTTTGAAAGTTGAGAGATGGAGGCTTTGACATTTGGCTACCCTTTTCGCATAAGTGCACAAGATTAAACAGACTCTGCCAAGCGCACCAAACAGACTAATCGGTAACTGCACTACACAGGTTTGGAACAAGGATTTCCCTTGCCGATGCATTTTGAATTTGCATCATGGAATTAAATTAAAGCTTTAATAGCGGCATTCTCAAAGATGGAAGAGTTGAGGGTTGCTGTCGAATAGTCAAAAAAACATGAGGAAAAGTTATTAAGCCTTCAGAATTATATAATTATGCAATGGCGGATGTTTGGAAGATGGACTGTTAAAAGCACTACTTTGATATTTTGCAACACGCGTTCTTACTTTTTGTCTTGCAGGATGTAAATATGGATGACCTGGTGAAAAATGTTGTTTCATTACTGAGATTGAAATTGAAGAGCATAGGTTCCCAGCCACAAAAGTAAAATCTAATTTTTGTTACATTGGTAATGGCTGCTCACGCTCACCCTCCTCTCCGTGCAGTCATACTTATTCACATGAATCCCAGTTAGTATGATTGCATGCTTATCCCCTTTCCTTTCAAAAAGGATAAAGGATTTAAAGATATGAAAGGAAGCATTAAAGCACCTTTCCTTTGCTTTTGTAGAATTCAACCAACTTGTACCATGGCTGGAATTTGGATACTACCAGGTTATTTTGTTAAAGGACCTTCCGAGCTTAAAAACGACTATTCGACTGCAACCGAGATTCGTTTAAAGTTGGGTGGCACCAATCGTAAGACTACGCTGTAACTATTACAGACTTTCAGAATATTTATTCCTTATTGCCAACACACAAGTAAATTAAATCAATTTCTCAAACATTCTTAAATAACAGTTTTTTGTGTAAAGGCACACTTCATAAGAGACTGTTACAGATCTTTGAAACAGGGATCGCCAACACATTTTGAGTTTGTCGGAGTAAAATGGGACGCAATGAAACTGACAGTTAAAGAGAAGTTTCAAGTGAAGATGTGTTCAGATGTAGCTTTAAGCCATTTTGTAAATCCATGACCCTTCCTCACCTTTATTTTTCTTTTTGAAAAATCCTTATGGCCCTTTTAAGTTGTTGGCAAAAACACAAAATAGACCTGATTGACGCCCTGTTCGCCAATGAGGCAGGAAATCCCAGCACTTTACTGTTGAGGAGAGAGTGGCGTGCTGTGCTCGTGTGGTGTTGGTGTGTGTTTCATGTCTTTGAGTAAATGAGAGGTGCATTAGCTGCTGTCAGCCAGCTTGTCAAAGACAGGCTGCCCCAGTCTACAGTAGAGGCTCTTCTCTGCAGTTGGGTTACATTGACGATGAGTAGTTCTGCAGAAGTCAGTGGACAGTAAAGCCTGGACTTGTTTGCACTGCAGCCAGAGGTATGCTTACACAGATCAGCTGAACACATAAGGTAAGTGTACACTCCATGTTTATAATACAAGATGCACAGTTGTCAAATAACTTAACTCTCCTCTCTGTCCTCACATACCATGTCACTGCTCAGAGGTGACGTTTACAGGGCTTCTGGCATCACACTTATGAAGAATGGCATCACAGTGCAGATTTCTGTTCTTCTATCCTTTTTGTGTGTGGATGTGGCAAAGAATTACAGCCGTGCATTGTGTGTGTGGTTGTAGTACCTGGCCTTTTATGTACATGTATGCATGTAAAGAAATGTGTATGGACAGCTGAGTCACTGGTTCAGCAGCTCAGATTGGTACATGATGCAGTCATTCTTCGCAAAGGAGTCACTGTCTGAAGTGAAGAAAATGCTTATAACAGTTTATTTACCTTCTGCTGGGTTTTTTTTAATACAAACTTTCTTTGCTATATTTGAGAGGTGTTCTGTAGCTCCTGCCCGAAGGTTTGACCCACATGCAAATCTCATCTAACAGATGGTATGTTTTTTCACTGCAGTGAATTAAGAAAGCTCTCTTTGGTAGTTTTGCCGTTATGCTGCACTACTTACACGTGTCAAACGGCACCGTGTGATCAAAAGACCAGGGGTGGGCCGTACTTCCAAAACTTCTGTCACAGCATATGTAATGGAGGTCGACGGATGGTGGATTTTTATATTCAGACTAATGATGGTTTGGAGCAGGGAAAAGCCAATAATCGAGTTATTGGCTGATATTATCATTGCTCCTCCCCCCAAAGAAATGTTGACACTGAAAACGCATTATGCATGTGTGACATTAACTAGGCTATCTCTGACTAGATAACTGTTGTACTGAACATCTAAGTCAAAGTAGTAATTGCCTAAATAAATATATACATTTGAATCAGTGAACATCAAACTCAGAGTAATTTATCAATAAATATAGAACTGAACATCAAACTAACCATAAACGGTAATTCTAGTTGAAGCCTCCTGGCCATTAGCCACTATTGGCACAAATGTCCTATCGATAATTTGATACCATGTTACAGTAATTCTTCAGTAAATTCACTTAAATGGTTTAAACACATCATGGTTCATAGCAGTTAAACTGACATTCTTTCTAAATGGAAGATTAAGATTTTAGATGAGAACAATCATTTCATCAAGCTTAAAGGTGCATCATCGCATATGTTCACACAGTTGGATTCACGAGATGACATGAGAATCTGGCGAATCTGACCCTGATTTGCTACATAGGCGCCTCTGAAAATATCTTGCACTAAGTGATTGTTCCTGTGGTGGAAACAGTATTCCTTAAACTCTACCAATGTTCACACTTACACAGTCCCATCACCCAACCCTACAAGAGATGGTACGGTCGTGTATTCTTGTCGTGTGGTTTCTTGAACTTGTTGACGTTTCAACCACATAATTTTTTCTTTCAGAAACAGCCGTCAACTGTTTGTGCTTGAGCTGATTTTAGTTTCTCCCGGATTAATCTCTGAACCATAGTTACTCATATAATCATTTGAAATATTTAAAAATGTTTCAGTACTTACGTAAGCGATAATCTGCACCATCTGCCTTATCTACTCTCATTGTTCTTTGTCTCTGGCTGTGAACTATGAACTTTTTCTAAGAACTGGGGTTGGGGTGTGTTTGCAGTGAATTATATCGCATACTGTACTGCGTGGGTTCCTGTGGGTGGGATTGTAGACAATATGAACGCCTATGTTAATAGTTTATACCACTTTAAACTAGTGTTTGATGCGGTATGCCTGCACCTGAAATCTTTAAACCACAACCTCAACATTTGTGACTTTTGTGTGTTTGGGTGGATTTTATTTCATGTTGATGCAGGAGATTTAAAAATTTAAACCGATGGTGAACGGTTTCCTCAGTGGTTTCATATTTGTCCTTACTGTCTGCACACCATCTCCATTGAGTTAAATGATATACACACTGATGTACACCACTGCAATCACCTGAAACATTCAGCAGTGCATCATTTCCAGCTGACAAAACACAAACATAACTGTAGTCGTTATCCCCTCAGTTTAGCTTCAGATCTAAATGGCAGATAATTTTATCTTAAGTAAATTGTTGACAGAAATGTAAGATGATGCATACTTGAGGAAAATGCATTAACTTATGTTTATGTTCATTATATCTTATCCTGAGTGTGTTGTTGGGAGGGGGGTTTTGTATTTTCCTGGCATTAACATGTTGCTGCAGTGGCGATCCTGAAAACCGTTCTCTGCACTCTGCTTTAGCGATAAACTGAAAATAACTGTAGCCTTTCTGTCCTTCCTTCTGAGTACTCGGCATCTCTTTTACTTTTGTCACTGATCCTTGTCACGCCAGTGATCAGCCACACATTTTGAAAAGCACAGAACAACACAGCTGTGGCAGTTTGTTTTTGTTGCTTGTACTTCAGAGTTCTGCAAAGGAGCGTTCCGTTTTTTTGTCACAAACTCTGGTGGACCTTAAGAGGAAACTGCACTTTGTTCAGCCAATGCAATGATTTAAGCCTTCGAGGCTGTCAAGTATGTATCTGTCTGCACTGTGATCCATTTTCTAAATCCTAAGTCCTGATTGGTCAACCTTTCTATGTCATGTCTCAGAGTGTGATGCCAGAATTACCCTTTTGGCCTCTTAGGGCCTCAGCTGAAAGGGCGCTGCCCAAAGTCTGCAAGACCGACACCGCAAATGACTGAAGGTGTACTTCTGTACGAGGTTACCGATGGTGCAGCTCTCAGCTCTGTTTGTTTCAGTACAAAGTCGAGCTCACGTGGCTTTGTAACAGCATCATCTCTTCTGAGGACTGCAACAGATTTGAATGTCCTGTCCTGCATTTGTCTCGTCCTGCCTGCAGTTTCAGAACAAAACGACCTACTTCAGATGCCTCTAAAACCTGTATTTGATCTTTGTCACACAATTCACTCTACATATTTTTACTTCTCTTTACTAAACAGTCATTTACATATAATGCATGTTCACCTTATAACATCAAGATCTGTATTTACAACGTTAGAAGTTTTGTTTTTTTCTGAGTCTCCACAGGAAAAAAAAATCCCAGCACACACAAAAAACACACATACACGCTTAGATGCACAGGTGTTTTGTCTTTTTAAAGATGGCAACCCCAAATTTCTAATGGAATATTTATTTTAAAAAAAAAAGAGAGAGAAAGTAGTGATAGAAGCTAACTGAACCGTTCAGTACTAGGCTCTCATTGTCTGTCTCTCGCCACAGGAGCCTCGAGTGATCGAAGGAGGCTGAGAATCCACAGCGTTTTACTACGGTAAGATCCTCAGTAGGAGGTTAAATAAAGTGTGGGCGTAGTTTAATCTGTGTGATGGTGAATTTCAGCCATTGTATGTTTAAAAAAAAAAATAAAATACAGAGCCAGTGGAATGTTACTACCCTCCCTCAGCTTGTAAATTTTGTCAGTCTGCAAATGATTTGCCAACAATGCTTCAAAGTCCACATGATGTATATAGTTTTCTTTAGCATATGTATATGGGTCAGATGCTGGAGTATAGGCAATGAGTTGCACAATATGTAAAAAACATTGAACGTCATTTCACGTGGACTTTAAACAAAACTCACCATGCCTGTCACTTTCACAACGTTCCAGGTGTTCCTGCCGTTGTGGTTCGGTCTAAAGGGTAAATAACAGTTGGGTTTTTCGTGTTTTGTAGGTAAAATGAAGTCTGATTTTAAAAATGCCAGCGCTGCAGGAGATCGAGCAGATACACTGTGGTGATGCCAGAGTGACTGACATGTGAGTTCAACTGCAATTAATTATTCAAACACGTTTGCAGTAAGGCCACAAAAGCCTAGAAACTGTTGTGAACGTGTATTGTAATAATGATGTCTTTATCTCTGGTAGAGCTGCAGATGATGATGCAGTACCTGGAGACATCCAGCAGAGGACGAGCAGTCCAGAGGACGGACTCACTGCTTTCACTGACGTTTTGGTTTAAAAATAAAGAATTTAAAACTGAGTTTTGCAGTGTGTGTTTTGTTTTTTTAAAATATGCTGCTAATGACTGAATGTCACTTGATTATGTGTTATGCAAATTAAACTACTGCTGTGAATGCATGTTGGCATATGTTCAGTGAATGTCCAGTTTAGGGTTGAACTGGTGTGAAGCACCAATATACAAAGTCTACTGAAGAACCTGGAGACATTAAAAACAGTAGTGATGCTTTAGCTGCCCACAGAGCTGCCTGCCATCCTGTGGACCAGCCTGGGTGCCCCGGCAGCTCCCTGAGGCCAGTCCAGTTATAAATAAGGCTAAAGGTGCAATGTTTCCGCTGCTGGATCACACTCGCATCCTGAGGTTTGGCTGTCAACACTGGAGGAGGTCCAGCACAGAGGAAGCAAGGTGATCCGGAGGAGCCTGAAGGCACGAGTTGGCTGAGGGAACCAGAATGTGGGTCAGTTTGGTGTTGATTGACCTGGGATACACTCCAACCCAGCCTGAACCTGCCAAAACCAGGAGAGATGTCGAAAGCTGCTGCTTGTATACAGGGCAACAAATGAAGCCCCTATGAGAAAACAAAACGCAAAATGAGGGAATATGTTTTGGAAACTCTGCTCAGTAGGTCCTTATTAAGTCCGATTTAAGGAATAAACACTTGTGGGGGTTTTTATTTGGCTTTCAGAGGCATCAATTTTTAATAAACCCCTGAGCACTTTTCTGGCAAGCGCCAACGTCATCTGAAAATAATTATAGGTAACATTAGGAGAAAGTTAATTAGTAAAGAGTCTTATTAGTAAACAGCAGGTCATCTGAACGTGTAAACATTTGTCTAAGCCTAACATCCAAACACGTCCAAATATAAATGGAGTTTCTCATGTTTAAATAGGAGTGGCTCTGATAGTTGCTTTAAAACAAACAAAAACAATTACAATATCAACAAATAATAACCACGTCATAATGAAGGATTGCTGATGATGAATGTCAGGGAGGAAAGTACATAAATAATGAACAATAATTCTAGAAATATATAAACGAATACAAAAATTACAATTCCTGGAGTGAGTTTAATAGTTAAATGAGTTAAATTCAGCCTCAGGCTTTTAAATATGTATCTGCAGTGGGTTATGTCTATAATACATACAGTATTTAAAATCACTAATCATCGTGGTGCGATGGTTTTATAGTGGTTATGTGATAATAAAGTGATGAGAATGAGATGATGCCTGCTCTCTCTCTCCGTGTGTGGAGCTCCTCTGTGTTTCCTGTCCGCCCACCACCTGTTCCGTCTGTAAACTGACCTGGGCACGGGGGGAAAGGGAGAGACGAAAGCCGGTAAAGTAGGTGGTGTCCACCTGACCAGCTCGGGCTATGCATCATTAATGGACATGCATCATTGATGGTGTCCGCTGCCCACAGGTACAATCCCCGCTCTGTCCCCCCCCACGGCCTGCCGCTACAAACAAAGCTCCATCAGGTCCATCAGCAGGGCACCGGCTTTATCTGTCATCCTTTGTCTCGCCATGTTGTTATTGTCAGGGCGGTTCGTGTGTGGCAGGATAAACCAGTCTGCAGTTTAACCATCAGGAGGCATTTCCAGGTCTCTCCCCCTGCAGATCCATGAGCGCCACCCCCGGAGCTGAACCCCCGACGGCCGTGCTCGGCTTGGGCTTGGACATTGGTGGGCCGTGGCACCAGAGGGCTGCCCAGAAGAGCAGCGCTTTGGTCCAGACCTACCTGCTCAGCAGCTCCGTGCACCCACCGCCACCACCAACAGCAGCAGCAGCAGGGAACAGGGCCGGCCAGACCCCCATAAGGCTGCCCTCTCTGACAGCTAAAGGCCCCCGCAGGAGAGGCAGCATGGCCCGTCTCAGGTGAGCTGCGCATCAGGCCTCAAAAGTAGAGAAACATACCGTAAGGGTCCAGTTTTTGACTAACATCAAGTTGACTTTACTGAAATATACCTGATGTGGTAGAAAAAAACAAAACAAAAAAACGTTTCAATTATTATACAATATATAACTGAATGAGTGTGAGTAACAGAGCCAGAAAAAAAATTAAGGGAAAGCAGTGGAGAAATGTAAAAAAATGCAGTTATTTGTACTTTCCTTGAGTATTTCCATGTTATGCAACTTTATCTTTTATCTCAGAGGTCCATTTTACTCCACTACATTCGTATTTGCAGCTTTAGTTACTTTTCAGTTTGTTTTTTTCATCACCTTCCCGTCTAGTGAAAACCACGTATCTCCGAATGTGCTGAAAGTTAGTGATAAACCGAAGGGTGAAATGTTCCTTCGTGGGTTGAGAAAATTCTCCCCAGTCTTATATAAAAACTCTTCAAAAAACCCTCTTGGAAATGCACCGTCACAAAGCTGAAAACAGGCCTGTTTCATGAGAGGTTGGCTTTTTAGAGATGCGTGGTTCTCACCGGACAGCGACGCTACAAACACATGAGGATGTTATACAATATGATGCATTGCTGTAGATTAAATTGCCAACAGTTTATAAAGTAACTCAAATGAGCTCAACCTGAAACATCTACGGCAGTAAAATGAATCAAAAACACCATATGATAGCAAAACATTGACAGGAACCATTTTACTGCACAGTGACTACTTTTGTATTTTGCTGATAGTACTCACATACTTAGGTATTAGTACTTTTATTTAACTGAAATCTTCATGCATCACAGCATCTTACATCACAAAACAAAAAGTAGACAAAAGACGACGTAACTTCACAGCCACATATAGATTGTGATCATATAGATTGTGACTATTCAAGGCCCTTCAAAGTACATTTGATCTGGGATTAAGATGCATATTTAATTTCAGGATTGACTGATGCACGAAAGAGTGCTGCGCTTTAACCTTATTAACCTTCTGCTTCAATATTTGTGAAGATCTTCTTTCCACATTTGAGAGTGAGCAGATTTTTTCACAGTTTGTCAAATAAAACTGAAGATGTCTCTGTCGGCTTGGTGTTTATTTGTGGTGTGAATTTTCAATCGTGCAGATATCAGTCAGAAGATTATTAGATAATTAAACGAATGAGTATCTCAAGCACCTCTTTGCTTTAAAAAGCTTTGTCTTTGTGTTTTCTAGTTTAATGATTTAAGACTCCGAAGACCGCAGCCTTTGCAGCGGTTACAGGCGACATTTTACTGCCTCCTCTTTTCACAAATTAAAAATGAAGCTTTTTAATGTAAATCCCATCGTGTCCCTTTTGACTCCGTCCTGGTGACATTCCCTGTGCGTTATTCCCTGCCTCTCTCACCTCGTTTCCTGTCTCCTCTGTCCTCTTTGAAAAAGCACAAAAACAACCCAGTATGTTTTACGTATTTGAAGAATATTTCAAATCATCTAAAAACAAAGTCAGAGACATTACGTTCTCAGGTAACAGAGACTGGATGGTCCTGATGGCTCAGTGGATCAAAGCTCATATCATACAAACTGCATCACTCAGGGTCTGAATGTGATTAATCGCACGTATGTCACCTCCCTGTCTCGTCTGCTCATTTCAGTAAAAGTGCCTGTCAAACTGCAGGTTGGTTGGAATTACACTGTAATTGTTTCCTCTCGGGTGCGTCCCAGTTTGATAGGATTATGTAGGCCACTTCTGCGCTCCCCCGGTTTGCTTTGAGTGCCAAACACTGGCGTGTCATAAATCTCAGGTGTGGAAACTGATCCGTCGCCTGATGCAGCACCCAGTGGTGCCACGTTGGATTAACTCCGAGGAGGGAGAAACCTGAGCGAAGCACACACACGTTTCACACACCTCCCTCACTGTCCACATAAGTATTTGATGACCTCCTCTCACCCAAGCAGAGCTGGTTTTAAATAACCATCCAAAAACATAAGAGGAAGAGAGAGTGACATTTATATTCTTTAGTTTAATATACCACAACAGAAGTATTTAGTCAGAGTCTGTGGTGGAGAAAGTACTCAGATCTCTTAAGTAAAAACAGTAACACCACAATTTAAAATACTCTTACAAAGTGTTCAAAACCCTCCGCTCAAAAACGTGGTAGCACTTTATGTGGATAATCCACTTGCAGAGAGTTTTCATTAAAATTAAATGTATTTCAACACAAAAACAGAAAAAAATGTGGATAATTTTTCTTACATTTCATGCATGAAAGGGTGAATCAATCGATGTTTAACAGATCTAATATATTATCTATATCTGAGCATATGTGATGATTCATCTACAAAGTGAAACAGTTGAATTGTTGAACTATCCAAATAAACTCCAAAAACAATGTAGTGGAGTAAAAAGCACAATATGTAAACGTGAATGGACTAAGTATAAAGACAAACCACAATTACAGAAAAATTGGAATATTTTTTAAAACGCAATAAAAACTCAAATCAATCTATTTTATGTCTCCTTGGGACCCAGATTTACAAAAAAAAAACCCATCTTGAATTGCTATCTACATTTTTCCTGACTCTTTCACCGTCAAAACAATGTCAGAAAGTCTCTTTTTTCATTTTCTTTAATCTTTTATGTCTACATTTTACCCAATTACCGGTGACCCAACTTTCCCAAACTTAGGGTCCCGAGTTTGGGAAAGGCAGCGCTAAAGGAAGTGTTCCTGAAGACTGGCTGGAGATTTGGTTTGGGTCATGCATGTATTTGGTCAAGTATTGTTATACACATGCATACATGTCTTGTTTTCTCCTCACTTCTCTCCACAGTTTCAGTGAACCATCCCTCCTCACTCCAAATGAAAAGGCCTTTTTTGAGGGATTCTCCAGCATCTGTCGGCCCAGTGTTTTACAAAAGCGACTTCCTCCTCCTCCTCCTCCTCCTCCTCCTCCTCCTCCTCCCTTTAGCAGGTCATCCACTTTGATCCCCTGTAAGACCTGCTACCCATCAGGGAGCAGCCAGCCTCATCAGCAGCAGGACCAGCACCAGGCCCAAAGCTGCAGCAGATCGACTTACATCCACTTCTGCCAGACCATCCAGCCCAGTCTGAAGCCAAAACCAGCGAGGCGGCATTCACACAACTCAGCCCCGAGCTCGGAGGTGGTACGAGGCGACCCCCGCCCTTTAGTGATGCAGGACCGCAACGCCTTATCTCACGCAGAGCCGCTGTCTGTCATCGGGAAGCCGTGTTTGCCGAGCTGCAGTCCACGCCCGACTCTGGCTGTGGCTGCTGGTCCGAAACGCACTCAGCTCCACGTGTTTCTGCCCACTGAGGCAGAGGGAGAGGAGGTGGACAGTGAGTCTGTGGATGAAGGCTTCATGGACGAGTTGGACAGTAAGATAACTTCTCTGAAGCTCCAGCAGGGGGCACTAAAGACTGTTACATACCACTGAAAACAGAAGAACCACCTGTTGTTGCAGTAACTGACCAAAAAAATATGGAAATCCCTGTTTACTCTTGTGTTTAGGTTTGAGCTGGAACCTTTATAGTGAAGGGACGTATTACTACTACAGCATGCACTAATATTTTAGATAGTAGTACATTTTAAACTTCAGAGCAACGTGACAGTATCTCTCTGTGCGATGAAGTTTCCCTGTTTGGTGTGGAGAAACTTGCCTGACCTGTGCAGAGCTCAGACTTCAACCCGGTCTGACACCTTTATATGAAGGAAAACACAAAACATTTTATAAAAGATGACATTTGAGAAAAACACAGTGATGTTTCATTTTATGGAAAGGGTGGGACATCTCTTTTTGTTCTATGTTTAGACACAACCAAACCAGTTTGTTGCATTTTGTGAAATGTAATTGTGTTTTGAGCCTTAAGGCCAGGCTTCATCACCAGCATCACCGTCCAACTCTTGTGGCCAAAGAGGAGAAAGTTTTTCAGCTATTAACACTTCACAATAAGGGTACATCAATTAACATTAGTTAATGCAGTAATAAGCATTAACTAATGTTAATTAACTGTAAATGTATCTAGTAATCATTTACTAATGGTGTTCATAACTTAAAAAGTTGCATTAATTATATATTATTATTATTATTATTATTATCATCGCAATAAACATTATCTAACAGTTACTTAACGTTTATTAATGTATGGATTAACTGAATGTCTCTTGTGAACATTTATGAAGGTTTACATATTAAATGAGGTCGTCACTAATATGAGTAAATGGTTGACGATATAAACTTCACAGCTCAGACTTTATCTTCATGTAGATGCTCCTTATCTTACAGCCTATTGTGCATGTTGTAAATAGCCATTTATTAATGCTCTTTGTGACCCTTATTGTAAAGTCAGACACATATATTTCTTTACTAATATTCATAAATGTGTAGTAGAGCTTAATAAACATTATTTATGTATAGTCAAACACAGGCATTCCTTGACTAACATTCATAAATCATTAACAATGCTGCAATACGAATACTTAATCAGAATTAACTACTTCTTAATGCTTGTAAAGTTGGAAACATGGAAGGGAGAGGCTGGCTTCGGGGAAACAGCTTAACACAGAAGTTCAGTCTGGACCGGCCTCGGTGGAACTTGCTCTTCGCTTCTTTACTGAAGTCAAAGACGCAGAACTCTGCAGCTTTGAAGACTTCCAGGTTGAGTTCATCTGTGATGGTCTGGACTCCGTGCTGCTGACAAACTGCTTCCCTCAGCTCGCCACTGGAGAAACACGTGACCTGCAGCAGCCAATCAGAAAACAAGCAACAAACATCATCGTCTTTTGTCTTTTACGTCGACGTTTTTTGCCTTGTTGCATCTTTTACACGTGACTTTGGTGAAATCAACATTTATAAACTCTTCCAGAGAACGCTCGTCTCCTGTTTTATGTAGGAACATGACTCTGCGTTTCATATTATTGTGTGTATTTCGCTCTGACAATTGGCGACCCAATAAAAACAGCTCTGCGACCCACTTTGGGTCCCAACCCTAAGTTTGGGAAAGGCAGCTGTATAACGTGACCCCCAGTGCTACGCCGTACATACATCATGTCAGGTGATGATTATTCATTGAGCGCACATGTCTCCAGTCTAGAAATCATTGTTTATTTTATATCTAACATTTCATCCTGACAATCTGACAGCTGCCTTAACGTGCACAGCGTCACATTGTTATATTAAAACATCCACTGCTTCTGGGTTGATTCCAGAAATGTCACTTTCTGCCACTAGTTACGCTGCTGACAAAAGCCAAAATGATCGATAGCTGTGATACTATCAGTAGCCGTTCCAATATTAATAACAACAAGAAATGAAGTCCAAACTACATCAAGTCCAAGTTGTTCTCTACCAATACAATTCCACTGAAACAGTAAAAGTGAGACGAGACTTGCTCAAAGACGCAAAGAGAGCCTGACCTATCGAGCACATGGGTCATCACAGTAGCCTATTAGCTCCACATGTTCATAGTAACTAACTAGACTAAATAACGAAGTGGAAAGGCCAGAAAGTCATGTATTGTGATCTTATGACCACATATTAACACCTACTGGCGAATACAGCACATAACACGAGGGCCAAATTTCTCAGTGTGCCGTTGAGCTACCTGTGTGATATACTGTATCCCACAATGCATCACGGGCATCCTCTTCTTCTTCTTTTGTCTAATGGTGGGTCACAATTAACGTGATTATTGCTTTAACGCTACATGCTCTGCTGGAGTTTGGACCGGAGTTCACTGCAGCCTGGAGCTAAACATCTGTTTGGCTTAATTCCATGAAGTTACGCTGGAAAAGAAACAACAAGAATGATAACTAAAAACATTATAAATAATCCCTTGGTCTTACACGCCATGTGATCAATCTCCTCAAAAAATATGAATCCCGTGTCCATATATAAAATGTGTTTCGGACATAAAGTAATAGATATAGTATAGTAGTAGTATAGTAAGATTTTTACTATGAGGATGTACATGTCTTAGTGATCTACCTTCATATAAATGTACGACTTCACACATGAAAAAAACAAGGAAGGAATCAGTGGAATCAATAAACGGATTGTTTGGGTTATAATCCAACTCCAATGGGTTTATTTAAATAAATAAAATTTAAATAACCATATTGCTTGTAATCTGTTGCCTTACTTTTATTTACTAGACGTGGAGTATCTTTGCTTACAGTGTAAAAACAAAGTTGGTCATGTGTCCGTATGCTTTCGGGTATTTATCTGAAACCGTACACAATGGGGGCGGTATTGAGCTAATGAGATGTGATCGTGACAAAAATGTAAACACGAGAAGAAGAAAAACGCTCTGCGTGTAGCTGGATGCTAAGGATGTAGTTGGGGACCAAATAAAAAGTCTTTAACAGTTGAACGGTGTATATTAAAAGCACAGAGTCGCATTTATTTGCAAAACCCCAGGATCAGGACACAGGAGCAAACATGGCGACTACGGAAACTGACGATGGACACGAGCGTCTGGCCACCAATCAAGTCCCGTCTGTCCAAGTCGCTGGCGCGGTAATTCCTGCACGCTGATACAGCTGCATGCACACTTTATAACGACCCAATAGGAAAAACAAGCTTTATCTAGCTTTACACCAACCACAAGAGCAAGTTTCTACTTTGGCGCTGAGTTGTTTATATGTGTGATTACCCCGCGGCACTGACGAGCTAACGTGCAGGAAGTGCATATTTGTGAGTAAGCTAGCGTTAGCTTAGCTAATGGTTGGCTAGTTGTCTTGTTTACAGGTCATGTAATGAGTCAACTGATATCAACATAACATGGCTGAATCCAGCGAAGTGACTCAGACAGAGGTAATTAAACCACGCATTTCCTTACTAAAGAGGAGTTGTTAGCTAAACATCTGTGCAGCAGCAGCAGCGACGGCTGTTTTGTTTACGTTAGAGCGGTGTCGTTATATCATCAACAAGCTAACTTGTTTAAACACTGTCCTGCACGCATGCTAACTCCTGTACAACTCCTCCACACATCTTTACGAAAGCTATGATAACATCTGTGTCGGTTTAATTACAGCTGTGCTACAACACTTTTTGCAGCGCTTTTTATTTGTGCATACAAAAGTAGGTGGGTTTAAGCTTCATGACCCCTTTAACCGCAATATAACGCGATTAAATACCTGCCCATTTAAAGTAGTCATTTTGTGTTTATCACATGTTCATGTTTTTAGTGTACACTGCAGAAATGGTGCCACTGTACAGCAGATTAAAGTTGATCTGTTGATGAAAACATTACTGTGATTAAACTACAGTTTTGACTAGAGCTGTACAATGTGCAATGATCTCATATATTGACACCGGTAATTTCATATCCAGATCTATATCACCATAGAGCACATTTTATGTAGATTATACAGAGAACCAGCTCATAAAATGACAACATGAAAAGGCCTATTTCTTATTACATTTCAGTTTATATACTCAACAAATAAAAATAATTTACTCATACTCACTCATTAGTTTTCTCCTTTTATCTAGAACATTTGTGCAACTTTTCAGTTAAGCACATAACAAAATTTAAATATTCATGTATAAAATATAAAATGGTAAGTAGAAAACCCCTTTCAACTATGAAGTTGCAAACAAAATAAATATAGGCCTTAAATTGTAGAAATATTGAAACCAAACTAGTATTTTTTTAACCGTTGAACTGTTGGAATTGCAGCAGCAACTAAAATTAATAAGGGTCTAATTTAAATACGGGTATTGGCGTGTAAAACACCAACAGTAAACAAATTTAAACTATAGCAGCAAAGTAAAGCTCACAGTGTAAATATAGAAATATCGATAGTAAAATGGATCACGCCTGCACCCGCACCATGTGGATGAAAGCAAAGCACTGTTCAAATGACCAAAAAAAATACTCTGGTAAAGAGTGTGATTTGTAACACAATGAAATAAATGAAGTTGGTTTGAAAAAGTCAGGGTCATCTTATTTTCCAGGTTACTCGTTAATTCACTGGTAATTTGAACACGCAGTTTCACAGCTACTGTTTTGATAACCCATTACCAGCTTCAAATCTTGTTTCTCAAATGGAGCAATTTGCACATTTTCCTCCCGTTTACAAAAAAAAAAACACTTTAAACTTCAGCTCAGTCTAATGTGGAGGTTCAGCAATCTCCACATTAATGGGCTGTTGTGGAAGAAACAAACCATCCGTAAATTGGTTCCGTAGATTCCCCCTGAGAACTGCTGAAAGGACCAAGTTAGCAGTTAAAATGGACATAAATACACTGTATGCAAGGCTCAGAGAATTACGTGTACATGGGAGGATTATTCTCCAATAGAGCTGACATCAGCAAACAAGGGGTTAAGTTCAGATGTATAGTTAGGGGTCAAATCACAGAAGGTGCAGGAATCCTATTGTTTTTTTGCTTATTAGGGGTCCAAACACCAAATGACCGCTAACCATGGGGTTAATAGGTTAAAAGGATAGATAATATATCCTGAAAACTATTCAGGGAAAACAAGATATGTGCCAACCACAAGGGGGTGCTAGAATAAACGGGGGAAAATTTGACCAGCTTTTGTTGAATAACTCAAAACCGTACATCACACATTCAAATGCGCCTTAACATTTTTTGCAAAGCTAGCACTGTGATTAGTTTTTAACGATATTTTTAAAAAGACATTTTCAGATGTCTGATGCAGCAACGAATGCATCATATTGTGGGCCTTTTTTCATGTCTTATAATGGCCTCAAGTGAAGATGTCTAGTACTTGAACTAAATTGCTACGTTTAGCCTTAAGAATAAATGTTTGTAATGTCTTCAGGTCACTCTCTCCAACAAAATGACCAGCTGGTTAATGCAGACTTTGCATCTACAAAAGGTAATTATGCCTTTGTGTGTGTTTTTGTACGTGTTTAATCCTGAGGAATCTAAAAACGGGAATGCTAACCAACTTTAGAATGTTAGCATGCTAGCATTTGTTAGCATGCTAGCTAATTTAGTAGCTTGTTTCTTTTAGTTTTTTAGTCTTTTCCAAAACGAACAGTAGTGTAAGGTTTTAACACAGCCACATTCACTACCTTAGACAGTTCAAGCAGTATGAAATAGAAAAAAGAAATAAAAAGCTAATTTCTTTCCAGTGGCAATTAGCTAACCATGAGTAAGCTAACTGCTAATTAGCCGTACTGCTGAGCTAGGGTATTTTAAAACCTAGAACTAAAGAATAAATATATATATATATAGATAGTAATAGATCATCTTTGACTTCATTACTCTCACATATTCATGCTAATGGACTGTTCTTGTATTAGAATCAGAATTGTGAGGGTGAGAAGAGCAACTTCTGTCAAGTTTTTAGTGGTAGACTGAAGTGGTGACTGCAGTTAGCTTGTGGCTAACTGTCATGATGAGAAAGTGCACTCTCCTGGTGGATTAAGTCAAGATACTTTGCATAAAAAACAATGTGGAGTTAATGGGAATATTGTCTAATGTTTTGATATGATGATGTTTGATACTTTGGTGCACATTGGGCCATTGTATAATGTCTAAAAATATGCTAATGCTAATCATGCTAACCCCTAGGCTAAGTCCTAACGCTAGCAGCTAGCTTGGATAGTGGGGTACTTAAAAGCACGGAATTAAAATACATCATACATGTTCTATGTACAATGAAACTGATACAACATATAGTCTTATGTTAAAATAGACAGACAACAGAATAACTTTCTGCTCTATTTGTGTAGATTGGTTTTTGAGCTGCCAGATAAAGTCTGAAGGATTCTGCGATGGTGATTCCAGCCCATTGAGACTGTGGATGGTTAAAGAAGCGGTGTGACCTACCGTGCGATCAGTTCACAGAAGACTTCTGACGAGCCGAGCTGTTCATTTGGACCCCCGATAAGAACCGATAACAAATATGCCTTATTGTGTGGTGCCTAAATGTGTCAGCAACAGAAAGAAAAAGGAGAGCGTAAGTGTAAGCTACCACCGGCTGCCAGCAGATGCTGAACGGTCCAAAGAATGGCTCCGAGCGATAAAAAACCCCCGATTTGAGGAGAACACGCCGGCATCCCTACTGGCAAGTCTTCGGGTCTGCTCGTTGCATTTCACAGCAGATGACTACACCAGAGACATGAAGTCAGAGCTGTTAGGAGGCCCACGCAAGAAATCACTGAAGACATCTGCTGTCCCCAGTCTCCATAGAGGTGATGTTGGTCAAGGTGAGGGAAAGTCCCGGGAAAACCAAAGCCAAATAGAGGTAAGCTGTTTCTAGCTAACATTAGCTACATTGAAAGCATATGGAAAATTATATAATTCAAAAATGTTTTTTCCAGTGTTTCGGTTTGATGAGTGATGACTTTATAGAACATTATATAAATATACAACTCTACAAAAGTGGTACGTGCTA
>JAPQRN010000003.1:22004306-22018133 GCA_037367275.1 Coranthus polyacanthus
AAGTTCTGCAGCTGGGTCGTGGACACACAAGGAGAGGTGTTACCCAAAGGTGTGTGGTTACTGTTCTTACTTTTTGAAAACGTATTTGTTTTTTTCAAGTTTTCAAGCGAGTAGAAGAGGATAAAGGCCAATTATCACCTGGTGGCTGTTTCTGTTTTCCAACTTGCAGTTTTGGTTCAGTGCTTTTACAGCTTCAGTTTTAGAGGCAGAAGGTCGTTCTCACTGGAAAAACCCCATTAGACTAGACAAAACAGCGCTAAAAGAGCAAGCATTGAACTTATATTGATCAGTTCTGCTGTCTTGAGGTGTCTGCTGCCTCCAGGTTGCCAAAATACTAGTTATTGCAGGTTTATTTCTGGTATTTTATTTAAAATGTTATGAAAGCAGTGTGTTTTTTTTCTCTGACTCCTCTGTGCTTCCTGTGTTTTATTTTTCAACGTGTGCAGATACAGAGGAGGCAACGCCTGTTATCGCTAACGTGGTCTCGCTCGCAAGCGCTCAAGCGGGGAAACCCAAAGCTTCAGAGGGAACTGCACAACAAAGTACAAACAACAACACACCCAAACAAACAATGCTCATGTTACTGTTTGTTACAATATAATGTGTCTCACACTTGTTTTTGACTTCACAGGCACAGCCCCAGTTGAGACAAAGTGCGCAAGACATGTAAGTAGACATGCATATATCGTATTTATGTATTTTATACATACGTTACATATTCAGATGTGTTGAAAAGTGGCAAATTGAAAGGAAAACCTAAGGACTAGAAGTGTGGAGAACATGTCATGTTTTAAACATTTGGATGAAAGAATTTTGTCTTTTCTACACCATTTAAAAAAAAACAAATTGGCATCCTCTTCATACCATGTCATCAGCTCTTACTAGTCCAGTGGTTGTTGTTAAAAGTTGAGTTTTATTCCTGTCGTCCGTCTCTCCTCAGATCAGTATTCAGACAGATACAGTGAAGGTTCATCCTCTGCCCGTCCCCAAAGTCCTGAAGAACAAGGCTCTTCTCTGCAGACCGTTAGTGCAGAATAAAGGCGTCTCATGCAGAACGCAGACTGTTGACACTGAAGTGCAGACAGGTAAAAGCCAGGCCCACATATAACACTTCTGTAACTGCAACTTTATTACGCAACCTGCAGGAACTTATTTTCATTCTCTTTGCTTTCTTTGCCAACATATTTGATTATTGATTATTTTAAGTAATCACTGAAGATTTTAATGAAATTTTGAAAACTGTTTTGTTCGTTCTTTCTTTCTGTAGATGAAACCATCCCTAAAATCCTGATCCTGCCTGTTCCGGTGCCGGTTTACGTCCCTGTGCCCATGAACATGTACAGTCAGTGCACCCCGAAGCCTGTGGGGCTGCCGCTACCAGTGAGTCAAACACTCCAGCCTCAGAAGTGCTGTTCACTAATCAGTAGAATGTATTTTAACTAGGACTGAATTTTAAGCCTCTGAGACTAAACTGAATTTCTATAGGTTTGTTCCTGGTTTATAGTCTCTTCTCTTGGGGTATTACTTTCTAAAGCTGCGTTTTCATCCAAATTACCTGGAACACTTAGTCCCAAGAACTAAAAGGCTCCTTTAAACTGTTTGTTTGTCACCAGTCGATCGGACACATGCTTTCTTCTCTGAGTCTGCGGTAAAATCTTACATACGGCTACAGCTTTTTAAAAACTGTGGCTGCCAGCTCCTCCCGTAAAGTTCTTGAAATATCAGAAAAGTACTCTCCCCCCCGAGCAAGGACTTCTTGTGGATAAAATTAAGTTCCTGGAACTAAATTTAGACCCTGGTCCCTGTAGTAGAAACTCACCTACTTTCTAGTTCCTAGAAGTGTTGGAGACACAACTTAAATGTCCAGTAACTTTTGGGGTGTGGTCTGCAAGGATGGCATCTCTAATTGGTCAAAGACAGGCTCCCACAGCTTGAAATTCTATTAAACAAAGTTAGAGTAAGAGACTTAGGAGCAGAAACACTGCTGCCATCTGTATAATGACTTTATGTGTTTGATGTTGTACTGCAACACCACACTTCCATCAGGATCAATAAAGTATATCAGTCAATCAGTGAGACCCTAATTTAACTGAATTAGATCCCGTTCACAGGTTGTTCTTTTCTGTCTGCAGCTGCCGGTGCCCATGTTCCTCCCTGTGACGATGAACAGTGCTGAAGGCATCGTGGAAACGATCAAGGAGATCAAGGAAAAGATCCCGTCCGACCCTTTCGAGGCAGAACTCATCCTCATGGCTGAGATGGTGGCAGAGCAAGACGAGGGGAGAGCGAAAGAGAAAGTGGAGGAGAAGGAGAAACCACCGGCCGCTGACGGTAAGAAAAGGCCAAAACAGTCATTTTTATTTTCACTTAAAGAAGAGACAACTGGCAGTGAGTGGGTTTTCATTCCCATGTTTTGAAAAGGCTGAAGTCCACTATAAATGTAGTTATTCAATTTAAATAAACATACTTTTTCCTGCATTTTTGGTGGATTTAACCAAAGCAGAGACCTGTTATATTTTTAAAGAAACATAAATATCATAAGAACTTTTCAACTCTTTCAGATCACAGCATTAACATTAGGGCTTTTATGTCTCTTTGCACTGTAGCAAGTCATGCATAAATAATGTATAAAGTAAAATAAAAAAGTAAGGAGGTCAAATAAACTAAGCTATAAAAGTGTATTGTATTTAATGCTCACATCACACATGTGACCCATGTCTTTCACAAACCAAATTCTGTTATATTTCATAAAGCTGGATGACGTTTTCCTCTCACTTTACAGACCACACCAGTAACTACAGTGACGACTTGGACACAGACGACTTGGCCAATTTCCTCAACAACTGGGACGACCCGACACCTGACGCAGGTCTGCGATCGCCCAGTCGATCGTACGGCCACGAGAAGCTCAACCCTGTGGTAGACCTTCCTGTGGGTAACGAAACCTACCCTGAGCCCCCGCCCCAAGCCTCGCCTCCCATGGACCTTGAAGCCGACTTTACTGTTGGTGAGGACATGAGATGTACAAATACGTTGAGTGCAGTAAATGAAAAAAGTCTTCAGTGCTGTCAGTGACAATAGCTGGAGGTTGTTTCATCTCCACTTTGACCTAGTTTTAGAGTCCTTTTCCTTGTCGTTGCTGCTCAACTTCATGACAGACTAAAGCCTCTGTTGCGTCCAATACTACCTGAGGATGCGCGGTTTAAAGTCCGCCAGAAACAGTGGTTTGTCTGAGCATAGCTTGCATACAACCTTATCTCGTGGTTCTACAATTTTGACATCTGACCCAAATCCAAAGTGTTTCCAAACTGGGCTTTTTAGGTTGTTCAGAGTGCAAATCACTCTCAGCAGCTGGGAGCTCTGCCATCATTTGTTTTTGAATCATTCACTCACTTCAGCCTGACCTACAGTTAATTTTAAACCATGTAATGTAACGTTGTGTGACTCCTGTCTGTCGTGCACTAATTTTCACAATCAGGTGTCTGTTTTTGTTTACAATTTGAATATATAATCAAATTTAGAATATTCAGCCTGCCTGACAGCCTTAGAGGTGACCTACTGTTTGGCTTTGGTATCCTACGTGCAATGTTGAATATGGTCTTTGTCAGAAAATTTGGAGAGGATGGCGAGGCTGAGAGAACAGGCCCAGCAGCCTCCGAGCCCTCCACCTGCTGGGACAAGACGACAACAAGCTCACAGGAAGGCCAGGGACAAAAATAAGGTAACTTAAAATGAGAATGAGTTCACACAAGCTACTCGCATATTTAAGATTTCATTGGATTTATTGTCTTTATGTTGAAAGTAACAAATATCTACACGCTTATCATGTCTATTATTCAGCAGCCTCTCTTTGGACATGTTTTTTTAAGGGTCGTAAATCTCAAAGGTCGAAAAAGGCAGCAGAAGCAGCGTCTCAAAAGGGCTCGCCCAACAAAGGCGTGGCCGAGGAAGTCGCGAGACTGAAGAGTCAATATGGTGTCGATGCTTGGAAGCGGTGGATCCAGTGGAGACAAACGCAGCCCAACCTTCAGAAGCCACGTCTCGGCTGTAAGTCTGGACAAACACCGACTTCCATCAGTACCACTGCTTCATTGCACATATTATAACATCTAGTGGACTGGATCTGAAACATAAAACAACGAATATGATTATTTTCATGAGCAGGTTCTTATAGAAAATCCAACCCGTCAAGCAACGCAAAAAAACCAATAATGACAACTTTTGTGTTTGAATAGGTCTCGCGTCAGCAAAAACCTCAACCAGTTACACGTCTTGATGCCTGTCTTCATGATTATTTTGTGTAGGACTTAGAAGATTTTAATTTGTCTCCGTATTTCTCGATGTCAGCGCGTCCCGTGGACCTGAAGGAGGACGTTCTTCACTGCACCACAGCCGAGCTGAGCTACGGCCTCTGCTGCTTCATCACCGAGGTGAAACGACCCAACGGAGAGCCGTACTCGCCGGACAGCCTGTTCTACCTCTGCCTCGGCATCCAACAGGCAAGATGAGACACTGAGCAGAAAAAAACACCATTACGTAGCATGTAGCGTAGGAACTACAACACTGAACTAAAGTTTTAATGATGTAGTGTTTCATATAATGCTATCTGAGTTGTTGAATGAGGAGCTGATGGACGTAACCAGAGGTCTTTGAACCAGAATTTGATCTATTTTTTTCAAAAACCAGCCTTGTCCTCTGAACCTCTGGTCGACATCTGACACTCGTCGTCCATATAGCGCTGTTTCAAAGACCGTTGCAGTCTCATCACCAGTCCATACGTGCAAATACACATTTAATGACATTTAGTCGTAATTTATTTGCTGAATCTATTTCGCATGTGTTCGCATTTACCTTTTATCGATACAGTTTTCCAGCTCTCTCGAGAATAAAAAAAACTTTTTTTTGCAATATTATGTATTTTTTCTAATTGTCAGCGTTTGCACTCAGGCACATTGAAAATGCACATAAAACCAGCTGGAAGGAAACACAATTATTGATTTCTGCAATATGCTGCCAATTGGATGTTGTAAAAAACGTACAGCGTAATGCGCCCGTAAACAGGCCGGTGTAATACATGACAGGTATTGTCATTAGTGGTTATGACTGTACAACCTTGTGTCTCTTTGTAGCACCTGTTTGAGAACGGTCGTGTGGAGAATATATTCATGGATCGTTTCTACAGCAAATTTTCCACAGAGTTCACTAATATGCTGAGATGTTTCAAACCTGCGATCACAGCCAGTGGTGAGTTACCACCTGAATTCTAACTACACTGCTTTAGTCTTTTGCTTTGTCGGTTTGCGTCTTCCTCAAACACCCACGTCTTCCTCTCTCTGCAGGTTATGTCCATTCCCGTGTTGAGGAGGAGTTTCTGTGGGACTGTAAGCAGCTGGGGGCCTACTCCCCCATCGTCCTCCTCAACACGCTGCTCTTCTTCTGCTGTAAATACTTCGGCTTCACTTCAGTGGAGCAGCACCGACAGCTGTCCTTCGCTCACGTCATGCGCTGCACAAAAACCAACCCGAACAACACTAAGACCACCTTCCTGCGCTTCTACCCGCCCTTATCCATGAACGAGGCAGAGTCAGGTACCGCTGAGAGTCAAATACCTGTTCATACCAAACTAACGGTTTCAAATATTAAAACACAGTAAGAATCCTCTTCGAATGTGATCCTCAAAAGTAGATTTTAACAGCTTTCATAGAAATGGTTTTTGAAAGGTGTCAGGATTTGACTGCATGGATTTATTCAGCCTAAAATGTACAAAGATATGTCACATATGTCACAAACACTGTAAATGCAAAGTATTAAATATTATCTAATGTCCTTCTGTACAGCACGTTGGTTGGCTTAGGCTGTGTTTAAATCTGCTCATTGTCGTGTTCGTTTAGAATATTTTTTACATTTTTAATCAGAAAGCGGTTAAATGTATGTGTGTGCTCATGTACTGCATTCTCTTCAGAACCAGATGTTAAGAAGCGTAAGCTTGAGGATAATAAAGAGGAAATATTGGAGATGATTGAGAACACAGAAAATCCTCTCCGCTGTCCGGTCAGACTCTACGAGTTCTACCTCTCTAAGTGGTAAGCAAATGTACCGCGCTGATACTGTCTGTGACGTTTAAACCGCTCAAACTGTTGAATGTTAGTTCCAGCCGCAAAATATATCATCTCACTTTGTTCTACGGTGTTTCTGCGATTCCTTCAAAAGTATGAAGGCGTGTCGTTAAGCATGATGCAAAGCGGAGTGCCTAAAACCCCCTCAGCTTTTCTAAAATGACTGTAAATCACAGCATCACGCGGCTTATTGCTTTTATAAAATGGTTATGACATGTATCGGCAAAGATTTTAGAAAATAAACAAACTTGAACAATAATGTTTTTGCCGAGCAGCGCAGTTCGTCAACAACATTTAAAGAATGAGGCGATGATTAACATTTATCTGGACTCCGACATTAATTGTGCCATTGTTTTGTTGCCGCTTCTCTTTGCTAGTGCAGTGATGTTTGACTCTGGAGAAGAGTGTTTTAATTGCATGATCCCATAAGGATGTTGCCCCAGCATCTTTCTCCTATTGCAGTGACAGATCCCCATGTCTTCCTCGTACATGGTTTCACTTGCTTCTCGACCAGAATCTGCGAATTGTTGTTCTTAATCCATAAAGTTATCTTCCTGCTTCTTCCTCCAGCTCGGAGTCGGTGAAGCAGCGCACCAACCTGTTCTACCTTCACCCAGAGCGCTGCTGCGTCCCCAACAGCCCCCTGTGGTTCTCCTCCACCCCTCTAGACGACAGCACAATGGAGGCCATGCTGATCCGCATCCTCACCGTCCGAGAGCTACATCTCAGGACGAAGAAAGAGGAAACGATGGAGACGTCTGATGACAAACCGTATGTACCCGAAGAAGAGGAAGATGAGGATTCAGAGTGATGGACCGCGACGAGAACAAAGTGACCTTTTACTGGTGTAAATATTTGACAATTTACTGAAATGTTCATTTCAACATTGCCCAATAAACAGAGTTCACTTCTCATATATGATTACATTGTGCTGACCTGCAAAAAAAAAAAAAAAAGTCCTAAAACATGTTGATCCGGATTCATAAAGGGTCTTCAAACGCACACTTTTACGTAGCTGGGACTTAAAGTGAGATTCAAGCCTCGGCTCAGCATTCAGACTGTTCACTACTGCTGCAGGACTCACAGCGGTCCTCTGTTTTTGTCTGCTAAATGATCGCTTCTCACGGATATTTCATTTCCTGATGTGTTCTGATTCCTTAAATCCCTGTGACGGCTTCCTTTTCCTGTTCTCTTGTCAGAAGAAGCTGCAGTTTGATACAGGTGAAGATGATGCTGCATCTATGGAAGCCCATTTCCACCGCTGGGATGACAAAAATCTAAAGTTTTCTCAAAATAATAATAGTATCTGAAATTTTTGACCGAAGGGGTTTTCACACCTGTAGACAAAGGAACACGTCCCAGGTTTGTGTTCCTTTGTCTACATTTGCTCCACCTCGTTTTGCTTCCACACTGTAGTTTTGGTAGTGGACTAACCCATCGTCTCCGTTTGTAGACGGGGGGGTGTCTGACACCTGCATGTTGTTGATTTGCCTCATTTTTAACTTCTTCCATCTTCCGCTAGTTCTTCTTTTGTGTTTCACGATAGCCTTGTGTAACTTCCTGTGATTGTCCAAAAGTTTGAACTATCCAAAAAGTGTTTTCACTCTGTAAATGAACCGAACCATGGTTCAGTTCGATCCGGGTCTTTTCGTTGGACCAAAGACCGGCTGTTTGGTCCACACCGTGGTTTCACACCTGCAAATTTGGTCCAAATGAAACTGGAAAGTCTGGATTAAAGGAGCTGTGTGTGAAAACTCCCAGAGTAAAAACACTTTGCATCTCAAAATATTGAGATAGTACGTGAATATTTTCGCTTAATATCAAAATGAATGAGAAGAAACGTTCTTAAAATGATGGAAAAAAAATGGACGTGAACATGTATGTAATTATCTTTGATTTACAGGATCTTTTCCAAACACAGTGGTGAAAATGGGCTTCTATAGATCTGTGAGGGTTTTGAAATTGAAATTTCCAAGGTGGAAGATGGTGTGTGTGATCTATTTATTTTACTGTAGTTGCAAATGATGAACCTCATGTTGAGCGACACACTTGCAGTGTAGTTGGTTTTATAACGGTGCGTTTGCAGAATGAAAATGAGCTCATTCTCAGTGTCTTACCCGGAGGTAGTCGGAAGGTCATCCTTAGACATTTGAACTGTAACGCTCAGTAACTGTTGCAGTTGGTATACTCGGACGTTTTCACATAATAAGATTTGAAAACAAAGCACATTAGGACATTAGGTACATTTCCCCATACAGCCAAATTTAATCACATTTTCCACACATTTGTCCATCTTGCTGTTGTAAAACGAAGAGGAAAAATGCCACGAACTCCTGCTGATTCATATTTGTGTGGTTTATCTTATAATCTTACTTTTAAAACTATAGTTACTTAAAAGTGCTGAGGGGCCTTTATTTTATTTTTTTTAAAGAAACTTCTTGATTCCTTGTTTTTTCCTCACTGATAGATTTAACTTTTGACTTGGTGTCCATTTATTGGGAACGTGGTTGTCTCCAGATGAATGCATCTGGAACTGACACATTTCTCATTTAAAGTCCTTGATAGTAGCTAATGTTACTGTTAAAACCGATGCCATCTGGGAAAACGACTCCTTCAAATCTTTTTGTCGACCGAACACAAATGAACAAAGCAGTGTTGAAGGTTACCTTCAGTCTGAACGTCCTCAAATCCACTGACTTTTTGCATATGAGCCCAGTGTGAAGTATGTAAAAAATAAAGAACTGCGTCTCTTGCTGTATATGGTTATATTAACCCCCAGTCCTCGCCGCTGGTTCTGTGTTTTCTATTGTATGTTCTTTTTTCAATAAAATACATTTAAAAATGTTGGTTTTCAGTGTCGTGTTCAGTGTTTTGCAGTATTTATAATCACCATACGGGGACAGTTACTGAAACTATATTATAACGGAGACTCACGGGTCTCCAGAGGTCACGAAAAATGAAAAACAAGCAGCACGACGAGGGTACAGTACAGATTAGAACTTTATTTAACGTGGCCTTGAAAATACTGAGGACATTCAAATAGTCATTGCAGTTAATATAAGTGTATAGCAACTTGAATTTGCTTTTAAACACAAGGTTACAGTACTTCGTTGCAAAATGACATTTCAAAAAATACTGGTGGCGATGCAAATAAAGTTCCTTTTAGACACAAATTACTTGGATTATCGTCCCTCGCGACACACTACAAGCAAGTGAAGAAAACATTCATATTCTCAGAAATGCATTTTTGTGCTTTTCCCATTATTTTCAAAAGGCAGGTAAATCTGAAGTAAAGTCAGTGCGTGAAGTAATACAGTGTGACTGAAGTGGAATGTTACAGCTTATATGAATATACTCTGCCATAAACAACGCATCCTGTACAGTATTTGAATTCAAAAATAATATAAAAGAAAATCGATATCTTTTCACAGGAAGATGTAAAACGTGTCTTAAAAAGTGTGATCACTGTAAAAAACAGGATTTAAAGGTTCAGTGTGATGTTTAGTGACATCTAGTGGTGGAGTTGAGGATTGCAACTAACTGAATTCACCTACTGTGGCCGCAAAAAAAAGCGAGTTTTGTCTGTTCTGGGCTTTTTATTTTAGGGGATATTAAGTCTGGTCCACACTCAGGAATAGTAGGTGACGGTCATGTACCTTGAACTCCTGAAGAACAGGAAGTCTGCTCTGATCTTCTGTAGGAACATGGTGGACTCGGTGGAGGCAACCTGCTTCTCTGGACTTCAACATCCCTTTCATCATTTTTGCAATTAAAATGTTGCCTCCTTTGACCAAAAAAAAAACAACAAAAAACAGCAATGTCTCAAGAAAAGTTTCAAAAATAAGCTCGCCTCGAGTGTCAGTAGAACAAATGGCTCATAAAAGATCACTTAAACAGTCAGTTTAGGTAGCATGAATAAGATCTGTTACTGTACTATAAATAAAATCCATCTGGACGAATATTTCATGTAAAGGAAGATATACGGAAAAAAACAAAACGCTTGAAAAGTGCACTTAAACCCATTGAAACACGCTTATTAGTAAAGTGTCAGTGTTTTGTTTTTTTTTGTGTTCATTTTTTGCCATCACCACCCTCTCTTACCGACCTAAAACCAAAACCAGCGTCACAAGAAAATGTCAAAAAATAATGTTAAATTGTGTTAAATTTGTTTTTCAAGTGTTACTCTCATATAGGATACAGGATCACACGGCCCCCGTTAACCTCCCAGTGTTTGCGGCTGCTCTTCACTTCTCTTTGTGGCTGCTGGTGGGGTTTGGTTTTTTTTGTTGCCCCCGATGCGGCTCAGCAAAGCGCTGCATCTCGCTCTTCACCCGGACGCAGAGGTAAGCTAGATCCTGCTTGTCCAGAGAGTGAGCCAGGGCCAGGTAGAGCGACAGAGCCCCCGCCAGCAGGAGCCGGTCCAGGGGCAAGGCCGGGAGGAGCCACAGCACCACCGCGAGTTCCAGACACACCGGGTGACGGAGGTGAGACAGGAGCCGCTGGGCACCGGGGGGCTTCCGGGACAGAGGGTCTCCCAAGCCCAGGCGGTCGTAGTAAACCTGGGCAGGAACAGAGCGAGGAGGGGGACGAGGCGGTGTATTTACAGACCATTTCATGGGTTTTCACAAGGTTCCCACACATTTTCACAGACACAATTTCACATTTCTGGCCTCGGTGGTCGTCATCTGTTAGGATAAGAGACCTCACACAATCCCACTTTGACGAATGCAAACTGGTTTACCTGCTTGATGCCCATGAGTTCGGGGTAGTCAAAGATCATGAGGATGCTGAAGATGATGGCCCAGCAGAGAAAGTGCAGAGAAAAACAGAGCAGAGGGAACCAAATGCTCCAGGGAGTCTGACGTACCGACCACAGGCAGGGAGCGTCAGTCACGGGCTGCCAGTAACGCATGAGAATCTAAACCATGGAGAATGACAAAAAGAATGACTCCAAACTCTATTTATTATACGCATGAAGAGAAAATAGTCTCAGAACGGTCACGCCATCTACAACTGAAAGAGATTAAGCGATTTGTGGATAATTGTGGGTTGGTCCCAAATGTGTATCCAACCAAGCAGTCACTCTGCAGTAAAACAATTTGACAAACGCACACGTCCTGAATAGTACAGATTTTTAACCTCGACTTCAACAAATCTGATCATTTTCGCCTTTGAAAAGGAGGCTTTTTGAAAACATACATTATCAGATACGCGCAGATGACGTTCAGAATCTGTGCGTAATGTGCGTAAAATAGTTTGTAAAATTGTCGCAGATCACGCCGTAAACATTTGTGACGCTGTTTTTTTTCCTCTCCATATATAAAGGCCAAACGTCAAACCACACCGTGCGCACACTTTGACGCGCGGACACGTATCCACGCAAAAGAACGTGTCGTTCTTCAGCGAGTTTATCCAGTTCTGCATTGTCCTGTTAATGTATTTCACCTGGAGGGCCAGTGCGGTGGTGAAGCAGTATGCGGTCCGGTTCAGAGCCCCGAGCGCTGACTGACAGGCCTGTTTGACCGGGGACCAGGCCAGCAGACTGTGCTGTGTGGCGAAGAGAGCCAGCAGCCCCAGGTCGACGACAACACACCTGAGGACGGAGCTGTTCCGCAGGGCCACCGACCATGGGATCCAGTCTGAAATGCGGGTGGATGATGTTGATGGTGAAAAACATAGCCGATATATATATTTTTTTTACTGTTTCCTTAATAAGAAAAATCTACAAAGACCTAACAACAATTGAAGGTTAGGCATATAGATATGTTGTTGTATGTTAGGCCCAGGATATGGCACCAAAAAATTCCACTTATTTCCAGTATGGATTCTACTTTTGTATACATCTGCACACTGTATATAAACAAGTTACGGCAAGTTTGTTTATATGGCGCATTTCACACGCAAAGCCAATTCAATGCGCGTTACATAAACAAAAAGAACATCCACAGGAAAATAAAACAAAGTGCTGAAACAACAGAAGACATACACGCGCCTTGCCTTTGGCTTGACTTTATTCAAACCATATTTATTTACATAAATATACACATGCTCTTTCTCCGGCGTCCTCGCGGCGTTAAAGCAAAGTATGGAGATCGGTCTGGCTCTTAAAAAAAACCTATATTTTATCTTCGGCACAACAGAAAAGTAACTCGCCCAACGTGGGGCTCGAACCCACGACCCTGAGATTAAGAGTCTCATGCTCTACCGACTGAGCTAGCCGGGCGCTGACCCCTAGCGGCCCACAGGTGTAATATCAAGTCAACCCGGTCTGTTCTGTCAAACTCGCACGGTAACTATTTTGTAATTACATTAATGACTAATGAACGAGCTGCGTTAACAAACGAAACATTTGCCCAAACCGAAATGCCATTCATGTCTTACAACACGTATGATGAAGTTATCGTTCACTGTAGCTTTACAATTACATCAGTCAGAGCCCCCGCGAAACTCTCTCAAAGCTTGGTTTTATTTACACAAAGTTGGCGAACAAATATTGTGCTCGGCGTCCAAGCAGCGGTTACTGAACCTTACCTTGACAGAGTGTCGTCTCCCCGGTGATGTTGTGGTAAATGGCTCGAAATGAAATGAAATTAATGAATTCCGCGCTTGTTAGGAAAACAAACGCAAAGTTTAGCAGCGACACGGTGCAGAGAGCCCAGCCACGTACCGTGACTGACGCCATTTCAATAAGCTTTTATCTTCATTTGGCAGCGTCCACTACACTGGTTTCTTCCGGGACAATTTGAGGCACTACCGATTATTGACACACGGTGTCGCCACTGTGCGGAACCACCAGAGACAGAGAGAGACGTAAAGTTAAATCATTACTATTAGCTATGTTGTTTTAAAAAAACGATTGTTTTGCATTACTGGGGGAGTGAAAACACTGCATTTCTTTTTAAATTATTTTGACCGGTTGTCTGCAAAATTTCCGCAAATAAATGTGACAATATTGTTTGGAATTTGTGAGAAATGTCAGTAGTGTCTTGGACTTTATGGACTACTTCCTTGTAAATAAAGAATGACTGAATGACTTCTTTTATTTTGCTGAGCTACTGGTCATCACGTTAATTTGCTTTCATTGATAATAAAATGCGGTTAATTCCACTGTCTTTATTTAAGAGCAGCGTGTAAATATTTAACAGGAACTTAAAATACATACTAAAATGCATTTTACTTATTTCTTCCCAATGCACTGTCTGCGGTTTTTTTTCCTCTTTATTTGCGTTGAAAAGACATCCAAACGTCAATTAACCACCATGAAAAAAAGAGTGCACGTTACGATATGATAAACGTGACACGTTTGTAGGGTTTTTTTTTTCATTTTATTTCAGACAAGAAAATGTACAAAACACAACAAACTCAGCAAAACGACACAATCTTAAAAAAACAGCAGTGAGCTCCTGTTCTCAGATGAGGTCGACCTCACCGCCGTAGCACTCCACGTGGTAATTTCTGTTAAATGACACCACTCGAATAGACTCCGCAGATCCCTGAAACAGTGGAGGGAAACGTTACGAACATTTCTCTGGAGCCGTCGTTTTCAGAATACAGGAGTGCATCGCAGCTCACCTCTGTCGGTAGTATTGGCATCCTGCAAACTACGCATGTGGGAGCCTGGACCCTGAAATCAACGGAGACATCTCAGCATCTCAACATCTCAACATCTCAGCATCTCAGCATCTCAGCATCTCAGCATCTCAGCATCTCA
>JAPQRN010000003.1:22028578-22054718 GCA_037367275.1 Coranthus polyacanthus
GTTTGTGATGCTGGCACGCATTATGTAAAAACACGCATGCACTCGACAAAATGCTACAAATTTTCCGTTTAATTATGTAATAACGCCGACATTTTGTAACAATGAACAGTTATTACAAAATGCAGGAGCTTTTTATGCGTCTACGGGGGTCTGGAAATGTTTCAATGCGTTACACAAATCTGTAATAGGATAAAATGATGACATTTAATATACAATTGATCAGCTTCACTGCGACATCTTCATGTTCTGCAAAAACACATTTCATGTCTATTATTAAATCCCACACTCCATACCCATTTGTAGGAGTTTCCCTCTCTCTCTGAGTGCAAATTTTGGTTACATACTACGTTGCAGTGTTTCCTGCTCAATGTGTAAAGATCAACGTGTCCTTTTGTTTGAACAGAATGCACACAGACCTCCTGCTCCCCTGCCGCTGGAGAAGCTGATCCCAACCTCTTCCAGGGCTTTAAAAGATCCCTTACGTGGGATGTTAGTTTACCGGAGAGGACAGTGCTAACTCTGGAATTCCCTGACCACGGACTAAAGGAGATTTCCGGAGCAGAACAATGCCAAGACGGCTACCAATACTCCGTGACCTCGAGTCGAAGTGACAGAAAGGTCCAGAAGAGCTACTGCAAAGGTGGACCAGTGTCTAAACTGGATCTGTCTGGAGTGACAGACGTGACTTTAGAAGTGCCAGAAGAAGGAGAACTGGAGCAGACGGCGTTCAGAGTCAAAGCAGCGCCAAGAGGCAAGACCTTGATCCTACTATTTACTTATACAGTTATATAATAGATAATGTAGAATATTATAGATGGATGTTTACTCTCTAGCTTGTTATTATCGTTTTGAACTGTTCATTAGATTCTATTTTTATTTGGTGTTTGTGTTTAGTTTTAGGATCAGTTTTTAGTTTTTTAAAATGTATTAAAGGAATGAACTATTAACATAGAAGGAAACTGAAAACACGCTGGTTTTCATTGTTGTTTTTGTTCATGTTGCGTTGTTCGTGATATTTGTAATTTGTGTTACTCAGTTTACGGAATTCTGTTTCACTGCTACTTTTAGGTTTAGTCTTAACTACAGTAAGGCTTCTCTAGAGCATAATGCATTTTATCAAACATCTTAGAACTCATGCTCTGTCCTTTTTTAAATAGTTAATGCATTGAATATATCAGACTAAAGTTTGAATTTCTTCACTTAGTTCACCATGTTAGGGAGGATTACTAACCTACGCAGTATTTTTTTACAAGGCTTGGCTGTATGCTATATAATGAACTAAAACAATGTGATATGTTGATTCATTGCAGGTTTTAACGGGTATTCTTTCATTTTCAAGCCTGTATCTTTAGCCTTTGCAGTATTTCTGCAAATAAATCTCGGCCGTGTGGTCTGATAACTCACTGTGCTACCTTTTTCCGCAGCTAGCAGAATGGTTTCCGTGACAACTGACCGCGATACAAAGGTTTCTATCAAAAGGGAAGACGACGATTCGGACTGCAGTGTCTGTGTGTTTAAGGAATCCAAACAGACGTGCGCCTCAAGTCAGGTCCTAAGAGATCCTCACAACATCTCAGTGGAGTTCACCTGCCCTGAGCCACAACAGGTCTTCATAGTGCAGATCAACAAAGATATAGGTATGAAGAATTTAATGTCTGTTTTTATGCAGAGTAAAAATCCTCCTCTAAAGGACCGTGGAGACCCCTCTAGCACAAAGTTCATAAAACTGTGGCATCAAACTGAGCTGATGAAATGTTCTTTACATGGGATTTTAATCTCCTCTGCCGTAACTGCTTACTGATTAGTTTCAGTCATATTATTATTAGTAAAAGTACAAATATTACACTGTGAAAATACTCCACTACAACTAAGTTCAAAACCTTACAGAAGTAAAAGTATGTATCAGCAAAATATACTTAAAGTATAAAAAGTAAGATGGTCCCTGTCAGTGTTTTTCTCTTACATATATATATGGTTTTGATTCATTTTATTGCTGCATTAATGTGTATGCTGCATTTTACTGCTGTAGATGTTTACGGTTGAGCTCATTTTAACCACTTTATATAGTGTGGAGTTTTTTCTGCATCGTTGCATCATATTTTATAAAATAATCGTACGTTCGTAGCGTCGCTGTCCTGTGAGACCCGCGTATCTAAAGCTAAAAAGTCAACTTTTCATGAGCTCAAAAAAACGCTTTGTGACGATGGATTTTCCACTGAATCCGAGAGGGTTTTTAATGAGTTTATTTACCTTAAGGAGGAGGAGAATTTCCTCAACACATAAAGGTGCACTTCATCCTTCAAGTTTATCAGAGGAGGGAAAATTGTAACTTGAAAAGTAGCTAAAGCTGTCGAACAAATGAGGTGGAATGAAAAGAATATGAACATGTACCTCTGAGATGTAGTGGAGTAGAAGGATAAGTTGCATCAAATGGAAATACTCGAGTAAAGTACAACGCAAGTACATCAAATTTGTAATTAAGTACAGCTACTTGAGTCAAAGTACTTAGTTACCACCGTTCCTCAAACGTCATTGTCAACACAGCTCTCTCTCACGCTCTCTTCTATCTCTACAAATTCCAGACTGTGCAAAGACTCCCTGCTCTGGTGACGTCCTTCAGGCCGAGTACTCTCTGTTCCCAGACTTCAACCGCACCTTCATCTGGGATTTCAAAGTTGCCACCACCCAGGCCTTTCAACTGGACTTTCCAGAAGCAGGAATGCGACAGATTCCCAGTGAGGAGATGTGTCCCGATGAGCACACATACTCTATTCTTACCTATCTACGCACCGGCCCAGCAGACATTGGTACCTTCTGCAAAGGAGGCCCTGTGACCTCCATCCAGGTGCGCTACAAGGGCCGTGTGTTTCTAAAGGTGCCTGGAGACAGAAAGCTGGATCCTGTTGACTTGAAATTCAGCAATGGACCTTTGACCGACAGTAAGATTCTAATCTGACATATAAAAAGAGAATCAAAGCTTCAGTAGGCAGAAAATAAGAAAAAAAAGTGCCGGAATTTGAAAATGCGCACCCTCCAGTCCGTTTCATGACGCTATGGAAAAGTGAAGTCAAAGTATCACAGTTAGCGGAGCTGCCACGTTGCTTCTGTTACAAGCCAACAGCTTTTTGCGCGATAGAAACGTGTCTGATGGAGACTTGAAAGCGATAACGGCTCTAAGTCACCTGTTTTTATTCCCCGTCTCTGAAAAGAACTGATATTGGCCATTCAAAGATTTTCTAAAGCCTGAAAACAGAGTCAAGAGAAGCTCCAGAAGTCTTCACAACACGCTGAAAGGTTATTATATTTTTCCCCCCAAAAAATGATGCCAAAAAACACTGCCTACTAAAGCTTTATCAATATTGCCCTATGGTCATTATTATAAAAATCACTGTTACTGCCTTTTTATGGATGTAGATGACGTTCTGTGTGTGTTTCAGTTATTATTCTCCCTTTTCTGTCCAGTGTTGGCCATACTCAAAGTCGACCTGCCGAGAGGGCTGTCAGATACAAACTTCGTCACCCCTAACTATCCACAAAGTTTCCCTGATGACGAGGAGATGCAGTGGGACTTCGTAGTGCCCGGCATGCACAACTACACGATGCATTTTAATGAGCACACAGCCCCAGAATGCCTTGGTAAGGAAGTGGTGGTGGAATATCGCAAGGAGGGCAAGAGGGCGACCACACTGAGCCTGACGGATCCTCAGCCCGTGCACCAGCAGGGGAACTTCAACATGGCGCTGAAGAATTGTCACACCAACACGTCGCTGCAGGGACTCGGCTTGAACTTCAAAGTCTCTGTGATGAGGAGCGGTCATCCAGGTACGGGATTAACACACGACCTGACTGCTGAGCGTCTGGAAATCTAGACGTTAGGATACATCGGTGGGACCAATTTGTGCTCTAAGTATTTCTGAGGCTGAATAACACATTTGTGCACGTACTTGGAGATAAAAATATTGATGTTATTTAAAACCATATTCACGAGGGGTGTAGAAGTATTTGGAAAAGGGTTTTTAGGAAATTTCCATAAATGTGTGAGAGTGGATCAGGAACTGAATGGTAGTATTCAAATAATTTCCTTTTCAGTGATGTTTATTTTTGGGGTTCAAACCAATATAGTGACCATGATTATTGAAGAACACTTACTGTATTAACACTTTAATACTCTAAAATGAGCAGGTGTGCCTATTTTCACTTTTATTTGAATACAAATAATTGTGCTGCTTCCAGAAATACAAATACAGGGCTCATTGCTTTGCATTTGTTCAACTATCGTCCCTCATTTTGTATTTCCTCCTCAGTTCTGTGCACTTTGGATCTAACCAAGCACCAAGCAGTGTCTGTGCAGATAGAGAAAGTGGGCTCTGATCCCTACTGCGAGATGAGCGTTAACTCAAAGATCGAGAGGAAGATAAACGTGACTGCGGGCACGAAAGCCAGTCTGTCCTTCCTCGACTGTCCAAATGAAGATGTGCGCCTGACCGCCAGCAAAGTAATCGGTGAGACTGTGTTTTTTTTCTAATAAATGCAAGCTCTTTTCTTTGAAGATGCATCTTTTAAAATTTTTTTCGCCCGTGGTCTTAGAATTTCCTGTCTCTTTAATAACAGGATGTCAAAATGTGTCGTCATGTCCTGCGACTCTACTCACGGTTCCCAAGCTGGCGTCCTGCCTGCCGATGCCGCTGCACAGCTTCGCCTGGCACCTGAACTTCCCTCAGGACGGCACAGCGGATCTGGTGTCGCCCACCGGTAGCTTCCGACAGTCTGTCCCCGGGCAGGAATGCACTCAGCCCGTTTTACTGCATGTAGCTGAGAGCGATGGATTTAATATTGGAGATTTCTGCTTTAATGGAGCCATCCAGAAAGTCCAGGTGCACACCAACTTCTCCATCATAGCTACAGCACCGAACTTCAGCAAGATCAAGGGGCATTTTCTCAACGTCTCCTTCAGTGAGGAAATCCCAGGTAAAAAAGCTAGATTTATTGTCTTTTATAGATTTGTAAAGTATAATGCAGAAACAAAACAGACGAAGAAAAAGTCTTAAAAGGCCCTACATTTTACTTTGAAACTTGTGGATGTAACTCTGTATTGTAGAGCTCGACAAAGGTTTGCCACAGTAATCCTGATCCATGTGGTTCTATCAGCTGTAGATGAATGATGGTTCTTGATGCCGTGTCTGAGGGATCAGAGATCACGGTGTCCAGCTTAGTCTTGCGTTCTTGCCTTTTATGCACTGAAATACATTCAGATTTCTTGAATCTTTGAATTTAAAGAGGGGGAAATATCCAAATCCCTACCCGTCTTCCTTTTGAGGAACAGGTTTGAAGTAAGGTTTTTAAGCGTTTAAATAATTTTCTCATTGATTTGTTGACAAACCGGTGATCCTCAGCCCATCTTTGTTCCTAAATGATGAGACCATTCCTGGATGCCAAATCATACAGTAGCAAACCAACTTTTATCTTGAATGTGCTGCAGCCTGATAATAGATGTATACATACATACCTGTTTCTTATTTGGGGTTGTACTTTGGATGATACCAGCCCAGTCTCCACACTCAGTTACTTTAGTGATTAGGGTTTAGAGTGAAGATGGGGTCACAGACGGGAGAAATGGGACGTCATTGATTCATTATTCGATGAAGAGCGCCCTCACTTTGAAAATCCACACGGGGGCAGTATTGTGCCACAAACTGACCGAAACACCTGAGACTCAGCATTATTTCCATGCCCGTTTCAGAGACTGTGATCTACAGAGTCACCCCAGTGGCGTCCTCTCCGACCCTGCTGGCCACCCCGAACTGGCCCGAAGGCATGAAGCCGTCCTCCACGGTGTCCTGGATCGTCAAACTGCCCAGCCAGTACCAGGCACACGTGCAGTTTGTCAACGTCAGCCAGCCCAAATGCTACGACAGGCACACTGCCATGAAGGTGAAGATGCTGGGGTACGAGGAGGAGCTGATGAGTCGCAGGGAGGACGAGGTCCCCGAGGACAAGTTACTAGTTCCACATACCTTCTATCTCAACATGTCCAACTGTATACCAGAGGAGAGACACTTTGGTGCAGTGACCAAAATCGATCTGCAGAAGAAGAGCAGTAAGTAAACACCAATTTGTAACTGTCATTTACATAAAATCCTCTTAAAAGTCAAGTTTTAAAAGCTGATCTCTGTTATGTCTCTACAGATCTCTTGGCCATTCTTCTTGGGATAGCAGGAGCTGTTCTTCTACTGCTCATAGTGCTGACTGTCATATGTGTGGTCACAAAGTGAGGGCTCTTCCTTATGTCTCATAATGTATGTGTGCATCAGGCCTCATTTGTTAACACTTTCCAATTCCTTATTATTTCAGGAAAAAGAAAAAAGAAAGGATGAACAAAAACGCATCCATCTACATTGGCAAAGGGAATATTTTCCGCCCCAACGACAGGACCTTCTCCAAAACCCGATCTGACAACGATTCCCACGTCTACGCCTCGATAGATGAGATGATGGTGTACGGTCACCTGCTGGGCGACTCCACCTACGCAGAGAGCATGCAAGACCACTATAAAGGCATGCAGGTGGACTCGTACAACACCTTCACCGGGCCCACTGACGGAGGGCTGCCTGTGATTAAAGAACCGGACCCAGAGCCTGAGATGGACCAGTACAGGACATTCTTAGACCCCTCTGAGACTTTCCTCCCGTCTCGTCCACGCACTCCCATCGACCGGCAGGACAGCCTCGGCTTCCAGGACCGCAGGATGGTCGAAAATGATCTGTACACGTTCAAGAGCACCGGGGAGATAAACACGATCCGGCTCTCTGGTATCGACATGGAACCACAACCACCGGTGGATCCGATAGCAGAGGAGTCCCTGTAGTGAGTCAGGACTGTAACTGTACGACGGGGTTGCTGTTAGAGCACCAGGTATCTCCAGATTGTGCCTCAGTCACACTCACACTCACACTCTTCGGGAGCAGAAGCTGTGATCTTCTTTTTAATGATTGTTTAGTTTTACGAAATGTCCGCCTTTGCTCTTGGAGGAGCTGGGGACACTGAAAAAGCATCTCTGGTCCTTGTTTTTAAAAGTGTTTATGTTTACTAGTCTTTTTTTTTTCCTTCTGTAAATACAATTTTAGTTTTTTGGAATAAATCTTTTAAGAACGGGTTCCTTCTTGAAGTGAAGCAGTGACATTTAATTCTCCCTCTTACACCAAGACGCTGACCTTGTGCATTCTGGATGGTGAAAAGTATTTCAACCACATGAATTCAGGCCATGGAAAAACAGTTTGGGTGTGGAGGGGTTGCAGACAGAGTCAGAGTCCAACCACTGTTTACCGGAAAGAAGTGTGTTTTGCCGAAAAACAATAAGAAGGAGAAGCCAGGCTTGCATATTTGCAGTGGTGGAAGAAGTATTCATATCCTTTACTTCAGTAAAAGTACTAAAACCATACTGTGAAAATACTCCACTGCAAGTAAAACCCTAACATAGGTAATAGTATGTAAGTATTACCAGAAAAATATACTTAAAAGTAGTCATTGTGCAGTAAAATGGTCTCTGTCAGTGTTGTACTATTATATACGATGTTTTTGGGTTAATTTTACTGCTGATGTTTAAGGTTGAGCTCATTTGAACGACTTTATAAACTGTTGAGAGTTTAATCTACAGCGATGCATCATATTCTGTGAGATCATATGTTTGTAGCGCCGCTGTCCCGCGAGAACCACGTATCTCCAAAAAGTCGACCTTTCACGAGCTCAGAAAAACGGAGCAGCTTTTCAGCTTCGCGACGATACGTTTTTTTCCATCGACTCCAAGAGTTTATTTAGCTCAAGGAGAAGAATTTTAAAGTCGTCCCGTGAAGGAAACACTTCATCCTTCAGTTCATCACAAACATTAAAATCAACACTTTTGGAGATACGTGGTTTTCACTGGAGATGGTCACTGTCATATAAATGTACTGGAGTAAAAAATACAATATTTGCTTCTGAGACGTAGTGGAGATGTGTACTTAAGTACAGTACCTGAGTAAAAACACTTTTTTTTCCACCACTGCATATTTGCATCATGGTTCTTAAAATGTCCAAGCCTTTCTCCGGGGTCAGGTGTTTTCTGAATTAAGAAATGATACAGAAACGATGTGTTTTGATAGTTTATTCATGAATATTCCAGGTTACATCAGGATAGACATTACAGGAGTCTACAAGACAAGCAAACTTAAATGATATCTTAAAGCAATGCTTAAGATTGAGGATTTTTTTTTTTTTTAAAGATGTTAGATTGTCATTGTTGCTCCGTGCGAGTCTTGTCGGTATCATACAGTGGTGTAGAAAGGATGTCGGAGTCAAAACCAGTAGTTCTCAACCAGCGAGTCATGAAACAGCTGTAACGGGTTTGGATTTGCAGCATTTAAGGAGTTTTTACCCAGTTTTTTTTTTTTTTTTTTTTTTACATTTGTGAAAGGTGCCAGCACCTACACAAACCTTTACTGTTACTTAATCAAATGTGTTTTGAAATCACTGGGGGAAAAAAAAATAGGATCTTGAAGCCTTTAGAGAGAAAACGTACATTTCTATAAAAACAAATGCAGACGACACTGATTCCTTTGCATGTCTCGCTGCTTCGTCCTGGTTTTACTGTGACCACAAGGAATGCTGCAAATCACATATCACCACTTCAATTCTGTCAAAAAAAAACAAAAAAACATCGTCATATCTTACTTATCCAACTGATTGTGCCTTCAAGATCAGAATTTGCTTCCAGTTGAGAACCACTAGATTAAAAACTCCGTTAGAAAGCGGGCAAAAGTGGCATTGCAGCGAGAGTACAAACACAAAGCAGCTCTAACCGTGGCAGGAGTCTATGACTAGATAAATGTGTTCAGACAATGTTGAACTGGCAGATCGAGGCCTTTTCCTCACGACAGTTCTCGTCAAACCACTTGCCATTGGAAACAACGGACAGGACGGCACAGTTCTGGGACGCTCCGCCATCTGGCTGACGGGACCGGGGGTTGGACGCGTCCCAGTTTTTGTATGCGATGCTGGTGCCGGTCTGGTCCATCCACACGCCCTCGGTCATCATGTCATTGACGCCCAGCCAGACCTGCTCGTCCGGGCCGACGCTCTGGCGGACGTAGTCTCTGAGCTGGTTGTTGTCGTCGCTGGATGTGGGCGCACTGAGGACACCGCCCAGAGCGTTGCAGTCTTCACTGGCGGCGTGATAATGTTTCCTCACAGGGTCGGCCAAGAAACACTTGTTGTGGACTTTTATACCTTTCAAACAGACTGAGGAGGAAAATAACAGGGACAGTGTCAACTTCAGAGACATTACACATACCTGTTACCTTCTGAGAACTACGGCGTTTTAAAGGCAGGATATGAATACGAGACGCTCTGTGATAATGATCGATGTGATGAAAAAGATGCTTTGAAGATTTGCAGGAACAACTGGATATCATTTTGTGTTTTGTACAAGAGGTCAGAGAGGGTTTGCCATGTGTTTTCCAGATTAAAACATGGTGTTTCAAAGCCTACACGTGTAACCCATCTGTCTTTATTTTTAGAGAAGCAAACCTCAGAATATTGACTCCGTCCTAAATATATATTTAATGAGCTGAACAAGGTTTAAAAAGGCAGGAATGATGTGAAATGTGTAAACTCTGACTCCAGCGCAGCAGAGTTAAGAGTTTTTAAACCCTCGTCAGTTTTTGGTGTCAGATTAATTTTACCAGGGCATAAGTATCATTTTAGTTTTATTTTGAAGAACTGACTACTTTTAGTTTTTATTTAGTCTTCATTTTAGTTGAGTTTTTCAGTCATTATGAGGACAGACTTGATTTATAGAAGCTGAGAAAGGTTGGATGAAAGGATGCATTATATGATTATAAAAAGCATTTTATTCTTATACAAAATGAACCATTAACATCCGGGGAAAACAAACACAAAGTGGATTTTACATTCAATTCGATTTCATTTTAATCCATGTTGTTTTGTTCGTCGTGGATTTTGATTCGTTTTTTTTTTGCAAATGATCTCCTCTCGCTCGTGTTTTTTTTAATTTTTTTTTTTTTATTTCAGTTGACCAAATCATTTTGTCCCTGATAGTTCTAGTTTTGGTCTTACTTTTTAAATACATGAAGAAGTTCAGGCAGAGCACGGAGAATAGATGCATTAAAAGCCTCTATTAAGTTAGGCTTATTAGTTTTAACACATAATGGTTTTGTCATAAAAAAAAACCTGCTTATGTTGTTCACATTAAGGCGTTAAAGGTGGGAAGACGTTTATTTGCTTTATTTACTGGTCAAAGTTTGAATTCTGTCACTGCTGTGCTTTGGTCTTATCCCGTTGGGTTAATAATAGAGACGCTTTGGGGAAATGCAGCTTCGTTTATTGCAGTTTTAAAGTAAACGTGTGTCGAGGTGTGTGAGACGTTACCTGTCTGCAGGGCCTGTTGCTCCTTCAGTAGGTTCAGCTCCTGGACAATGTCATTGATCTGTTTCTGTAGGTCTTCAACGGCTGCATCCTTGGTTGTATCTTTCACCGCATCACCAGAGAGACAAATACATTCAGATGGGATAAGATGTCATGGCAATTTGTGCATTAAAAAACTGAACGAAAATCATGTTTTTGTGTCTTGTTTTAAGGAGGTTTAAGCGCAAAGAAATCCAATTTGTAAATAATCCAGAATTCCTCCCCCAGTGTGTGAGATGTTACCTTTTTTCACGGGCTTCCTCTTTGGTGGAGCCTGCTGCATCGAGCAGTTCACCAGTAGTAAAACTCCCAGCAGCACACAGACACCTCTGAACTCCATGCTTGGACCTTTTCAATGAGGCTGCTCCAACGTGGAAGCTCGCAATTTATCTCCTCCTCGCCCTCTGGCTTTCTCACACCCTCCCTTCTCATCTCTGACAACTGGGAAAAATACTCAAGTCCAAAACAGCCGTTTGCAGGAATAACAATCCAACCTCAGGAGCCTGAACGGATGGTGCACGTCTCATCTGGCTCCAGACGCTCGGAGTACACGTGGAGTACGAGCGCTAAACGGGACCAGGCCTGGAAAGCAGGTGGAGACTGGCAGACAAGGCGAGACACTGTGAACCTCAGGTAGTTATGACACAACTCTCCGCAGCTTTAGCCCAAGTTTATATATATATATATATATATATATATATAAAAAAAGAAATAAACAAACACTGACTCCTCTGTTGCATAAAGGCCTCAACAACTTGGGTACAGTTTATGTCTTGGCCCAAAACACTGCTTAAATCTTGAAAAATAAATGACAGAATAAGACTTTTCTTTCCTAAAAGTTGGCCAAAACTTAGGTTGGAAGTCATTAGGTGTTGCTTCAGTTGGAAAGATTTAAATATTTCCAGGTATTTCTGGCATCGGCGGATGATTGCAATAGAAAACACATCAGTCACAACCTGTAAAAATCTCTCAATTATCTGTTACTGCACTTGCAATATTCTGACTCGTTAAAAGAGGTGGTCAATTTGTTTTTTAAAAAAAAAAACAAAAAAAAACAGTTTGTTCTCTAAATGTGTAGCGAGAGGTACTGGCTCCGAACAGCGGTTTGTTTTGGATCTGTCTGCTCTCAGTCGGTGCACACGCCCAACAACAGTCTGAGGGAAGAGTGGAAACGATCCAGAGTCACATCTGGTCCTTCAGTAAGACTTTGACTTCACACAGTCCTCGACTGACACGTGGCGAGGACAAAAAGACACGGAGGAGACTGGACTTTCCGGCACTGACTTCAGATCTGACTGAATATTCGTCGCCGTCCCGAAAAAAAAAAAAAACAGTGGTGGAATTTGAGGGATCTGTACTTGACTCGAGTAGCTGTATGCTTCTACTCCACTACAACTCAAGAGGCAAATATTGCACTTTTTACTCCAATACATTTATCTGACAGCTTTAGTTACTTTTCAGATTAGTTTATCCTCCCCTTCCTGTGCAGTGAATATCTCCCAGTGTGTCGACAATAACTTCAAGCATGAAATGTTCTTTTATGGGCTGAGAAAATCCTTCTTGAGCTAAATACACTTTTAAAAAACCCCTCTTGGATTCGCTGGTAAATACATGGCCACGAAGCTGAGAACAGGCCTGTTTTTCTGAGCTCGTGAAAAACTGACTTTTTAAACATAGCTGGTTCTCACAGGACAGCGACGCCACAGACGTGACGATCTTATAGAATATCATGCGTTACTGTAGATCAAACTACACAACACTTTATAAAGTAGTGAAAATGAGCTTAAATATCTACAGCAGTAAAAGCTAACACACATTAATGCAGCAGTAAAAATGGATCAAAAACATCATATATAAGAGTAAAGGACTGACCGGGACCATTTTACAGCACAGTGACTACCTTTTCTTTTCATATTTTAAGTATAAGTAAGGTTTGAATGCATAACTTTTACTTGTCATGAAGTATTTTCAGTGTTGTATTAGTACGTTTACTGTAATAATGTATCTGAATCCATCTACCACCACCGCCAAAAAAGATGAACAAAAGAGTCTTCTTAATTTCAGAATAATATTAGTTATGTGAACAGAATATACTCATATACTACATAGTCCACTTCATCCAAACGATGTAAAATATCTTCAGCATAAAAGGTAAAGAACAAATCTAAAATCTATTCAGAATCTTTATTCCGGACAACCAGTTCCAACCAGTTCCAACCTGTCATCTCTAATTACTTTGAGTGAAAACACCGACGGGTTAAATCATTGTTATATCCACACAGTCATGTTTCTGGTTTTCAGTCAAACGCCGCACATCGTATCTCAGTTTCAGCAAATAAAAAGCCACGCAGACTGTTCAATTTAAAAGTTTTATTAGAAAATTATGTAGATACGGAACATGAGCCTAACCGAGGAATCCTACTTTTTGTCTCGTTTTCCCCAATCTCTCCTCCTGCTGCAGCAGATTCGTGAGCGGAGCGTGGAGGGCCTTCCCGACCCGTTTACCTGCCTAGAGACAAAAGCGATCGCGTTAATATGCAAGCCTCGCCGTGAAGAAAGGGTGCCTCGTGACAAATTAAATGAAGTAAGTCTGATTGACAGCTGTCCAAGAGGCCGGCTCCTTCTGAAATCTCTGATCACACATTTACTGGATGGAAGATATATGAAATCTTTTATCACCTCAACGTCTTCATGAATAAATGTGATTTGGTTTAGAAAAGGCTGTGGGTGATTTAACCCCCCCCCCTTTCCCTTTTTCGCTCCTTATAAACTACTTATTTATTCTGCTTTTCCACCGATTCCTCTGCTTGTTCGGTGACAGTGAACACCGAACGGCGTCGGTGACGTTAATCTCGTTCCTGAATAACTGTGTACAGAGGTTTCGAAGGTACGTTTCATTGTATGGATTATTACTTGTCGTATATTTTATCGCCTGCTCTCTATAAGCCAAATTGCCCCTTGAGGACGTTGAAGTTTTACTGGACTCGACGCCGCATGCCAAAGGCTGCTATAATTTTGAATGAAAACGTGATTTTGCAGAAAGTTCTGACAAAAATACCACGGCTGCCAAAGATATATGAAATGTACTGTATTCTTTTAGAGGTAACTAAATGGCAATTAAGAAGGTGTATTTAAAACACGAATATATACACCTGCTATAGTCAAACCCTAAAAACTGCACACTGTCTGCTTCCATTTGACATGCATGCATTATTCAGTGTATCTACAGTAAATACAGAGTGAATATAAGCTAAAGGGAAATTAATACAGGCACATTATGCTAATTTCTCATGTGTGGCGAGGGGAGGACAGATGGTGAGGGAGGGCGGCCGTGCTCACCTCTGTCATCTCAAAGATACTCTCTGGGTCCAGACTGCCTCCTCCCACCTTCCTCAGGCAGGTGACGGTGCCCTTGTGCGTGACAGAAATGATGAGGCTGGCCACCGAGCAGGCTTTCTCCTGCAGAGTCGCGTCCACCACGTGCCTGTGGCCCACCTGCAGATAGAAGAAAAGCAAAATGGGCAACACAGTCTGTTTTACTGGAAAGAGTTACTACCGAGTATCAGCAGGGGGTGCTGCCAGATGGGAGATACTCAAGCACAACAGAGGCTTAAAATGATCTCATTTTGAACATGAGTCATAACCTACAAATCTAGACGCATTGTTTACAAAAATCTAAAAAAAAAATAAAAAAAATCCTGACATAGTTTCATAATACATGGAAGGGGTACTACTCGTATTTCAGGGCTCACTCAAATAAAAACGTCCCAGCACTGAAAACAAAACCATACCTGTTCGATGGAATAAACGCTGTCCCGGTTTTTGCATAATTGCCTGATCGTGGTCAGCTCAAATAATTGCAGTCGTTTTGCAAAATCATGAGAAAAACACCGCTGGATCAAACTAACAGATACGCCATGTTTGTCCTGTACAACTTGTTTCCAACTTGGTTTTTTTTTGTGTTTGTTTGTGTTTTTTCACGTTTGAAGAGATGCGTAAAGAATCCGTATTTTACTATCCTGAGTGTGTCAGGAAATGAAATGAGAGAACCTAGACAGATTACAACTACTAATAATAAGTGTCATAGAAAGATCAAATTGTTATACGTCATTGATTTACAGAGGGCAAAATCATTGCACAAATATGGTAATTCCTGTACATCTGGCAACGCTGTCAGGACGTGAACTTACCTTGCACAAGGTCACGATACATGGGACGTTTTCTACGTCGAGTCTCATACAGTCGTACGGATCATCTGACAGCTCGATTTCCTTCCCTCCTTCGTCGTCTGATGATATGTGCACTCTGGGGATTCTGGAGGTAAAGATACAAGACTTCATTTTAAGGACCGCCTCTTTCACATTTAATTTTTGTGACATTCATCATAAAGACCCAAACAAATATGTGCAGGACATTTTGAGACCATACCTTTGAAATAAAAGTGCATACTAAGCAGACCTTACGATTGAATATGTTTTTTTTTGGGACAGAAGCTTATAGTGGATACAATAAATAAACAAATAACTTGACTTACTTTGTGTTAAAAAGAGCTGCTTTGATGGCTATGGAGATGGCATCGTACAGATTTCCATCACACTGTAAGAGCTGTGAAAAAAACATTGTACCTTAAAAAGACTAAACTGGTCTTCAAAGATTCAGAAGAGCAAATAAATACGAAATATGCCAATACTGCTTGAGCACGAAATGACTCACCAGAACATCCACATAGAGAACCCAGCAGTGTTCTCCAGGACTGATGCAGAGGCTCTTCAGGTCCACACTGTGTTTGTTGTTGAAGACTTTGTAGAGAGTGTTACTCAGTTCAGTCCCCAGCTCCTCGCCTCCTCTGCCCTCAAATTCAGGGGTGGCATTGGCCGAACTAGTGAAGGAAGAGGAAAACGAGACGGGGAATGTGTTAACAACAGAATCAGTCGACGCCTTTAAATTCAAAGCCAGCAGTGAAGAAATGAGGAGGTGAAAGTACGAGGAACTATTAGACTGACTGAGACTGCGCACACATTTATTGTACGTCTAAGGTTATATGATGACACAATGCTACCTCCTGGTGGCAGAGGCATTTTCTAAAAATGACCAAAACAGAGTCAAATGTTTTAACTACATGCATTTTTTGTGTTTCTGTGTTTTCACTTTTTCTTTTTAAATTTGTTGTCTAGATACATCAGTTGAGAATTTTAGTCCTTGAGTAAATGTACTCAGAAACTTTCCACCACTGGATAGAAGTTGACCAGATGTTTTATTGATCTTACCAGTCAACAAAGAACTCCAAATAGCCTTCATCTGACAACATGGGCCTTGGTTTTCCGATTTCAGCCTTAATCCCAACTAGAACCGCTGTGTGCCCCTGAAAGAGACATAAAAGACAAAAATACTAGTCAGTAACTAATTCATCTATCCTGAGAAATCATACAAATCAAGGCACACAGACACCAGGAGTAATTACATTAGGCAGTAATGTGATTAGTCCTGAACAATACGAGATGCAGGGCGTATTATTTATAATCCGAAGATGCTGACAGGATGATGAGGAACTGGGGGATTCAGAGCGAACATGTAGGGTTATTTACTTTAGCTCCTGGATAATAACATTACCAGTGTGACTTTGGCTGAGCCGTCTGTGTTGGACACCACATCAGTCTCTATTTCCATGTGTCTGTAATCTTCACAGCCTCTTCCATCGACTCTCAAATCATCCTGAAGATAAAAAAAAAAAAAAAACATGTCAACACACACTCAAGAGTTACCAAGTGGCAGCACCGTAGCCAGCTTTCCGCTACAATACAACACAGATCAATGACGTGCCTTACACTTAGTGTTCAGCCAACAGGGCTCCGTGGACAAAGTAAAGATATTACAACTTACCCGTATGCCATGTAAAATGTACACTTTTTCAGCCTCGCTAACTTGAACCGTTGCCATAATGTGAAAACCCGACAAGCATGCGTTTGTGTCGCTCTTCTTCTTCTACGCAATATTCTTCTTCTTCGCGTTTTTTTTTTTTTTGGGCGGTTAACAATACAAACTTTCTGGTGCGTACCGCCACCTACCGTATCGGAGTATGTGGCGCAGGATACGCCGTAAGTTAAAAGAAAAAAAAAAAAGATAAATGTATGCAGTATATTCCGTTAAACAAACCACTGTTTACTTCTCACACTGTCAAAATAAAATGAGTTAAAAATGGGAATTTACCCGCTTTGCTCACCCGGATGTCCCGGACGTTTTTTTTTTTTTTTTTTTTTGAGTTACAAGAAAATTCCAGGGAGGATATACAACCCCGCCCGGCAGGAGCAGCCAGTTTCAAACAAAGAAGAGGACTCTAAATAGTAAAAAAATGATCCATTTTGTACAAATAAAAATATATTCTGACTCATCAGTCTTTATACAACTGTAACGTTTACACAGAACCGGCATTTCCATCTCACTCAGAGACTCTGAATTGTATTGTATAGTTAGTATGTGCACATGAATGCGACTCTTAAATTGTAAATGATATTATGTGCACAACCCTGGTTTTGAGCCTGACCTGTGCGGATCTTGAGAAGGTATAGATAAAATTAGGGATTTTAAGCCCAGAGTAGCGTCTGTAAGGTACAAACGTGTGACAAATTAAAGGAAAAAAAAAAAAAATCTGAGGGACATTTTGGATCGACGGCTCTCTCTGTAAAATTAATAACAAAGAGGACTGAAGCTATTCTGGACACATGTGGTGGACTGACACCTCACTAAGACACCTTATGTTGTTTTCCTTTAATTTGTCATGCATTTGTATATTTAGTGTCTATGTTGAGGGCAAAAGAGGGTAGCAATAGGCTACAATGACTTTTAAGCAAAGTTGTCAAACTCTACCGGGGTTTAGGTGCAGTCAAAAAGGAAAATCAGTTTAAAATAGATTTTTTGGATGCAATTTATTTATCATTTGCCACAGATTTCCAGATTTTTGTACAAGGATATGGTGATAATGGTCCAAATTTATGCAAATTATACATTTTATTTAGGGTTATTTTACAAAACATAATATGTCCATGTGGTAGGACCCCCCCCCCTCATACATGTGCCTAAATCCTCCACAACCATCCACAAATCCAGACAGCATTTAAGGCCCCTGGAAACCTGTGGAAAACCCTGATTTCCCATGTAATTGTGCCAATTTCTCTTATTTTGACTTAATATTTTTGGATTCTGAGCTGATGACCTCATAAAACAACTAAATCAGGTCTTAAAAGAGTTATATAAATAAATATACATGAATAAATACACATTTGTAAGTAAGACAAGCGGGAACGGGCGCTACCTCGAAACTGGAGCGGGATTATTGGTGTCGGTGTCCACAGTGAAAGTGGCGCCTGAGAGACAAGGCTCAGGGCGGAGCGGAGGTCTCCCGGAGCTCACTTCCTGGTTGGGTCTGCGTTTTGTTGTCCTCCTGCCCGCAGAGCTCTCTGGACCTGACACGGGAGGAAGCGCCGAGGAAATCAGGCGACAGCTCGCCGTTAAGGCTCGGTCCGCTCGTCAACGCGCGAATTAGGCGCCTCGTCGAAACCGAGACGGCGGCGGCGGAAAAGCGGGAGCGGAGCCGCGGAGCTGTGAGCAGCAGCTGGCCGCGGATCAGTGAGGTTAGCCGGGATTGAGCTAACACACGGGAGGACGGGGGGCGGCGGCGGCGGCGGCGGAGGAAGAGGAGATCCACTTTGGTGTGTTTTCACTTCACGAGGACCCAAAGTACGCGAGGACTCCCGTGAACTTTCGTGGACGAGCCTCGGAGAGTGCGAGGTAAGTTGTCCAAAAAAAAAAAAAAAACCAAGTGGAGTTTTTGTGAGTTTTAAATGTTTTTTTTTTATCGTGATATCAAAACACCACCAGCGACTGGACATTCACACGTACTTCCTGGTACTGGTGCAATAGCACTTTCATAAAGTTACTTCATCATAGCTCGAGTAATCTCCAAGATGATCCTTTATTCAGATCTAGAGCAGTAAGGTCAGAGGTTAGTTAGTTTGGTTGAAAGTAGACGGACATTACAGAAGGCCAGATGTACAAAGACTTGAGAATTTAATCTTTCTAGGTGTTAATTAGTGAAATTTCCCACCTATTTCAGCGTATTTCTTCCTTAGCCTTCATTAAATCACATCACCCGAGCGCGAAATGAATGTGTAACAAGTTGAGCTACAATAAGCAGTAAATGAATCGAGTTTGAAGGAAAGAAAAATCAATTAATTGTAATTTTTCAAAATAGAAGTCACGGTTTTGCACGGTTATCTCAAGTGCGAGGCCTGCTTTTCTTTGTCATATTTGTGAAGCAAATAGCTTCATATTTTGGATTTCTGACTGAAGATTTAGAAGAAAGGATTCATTGACGATGGTAATCATTAACATAAACGTAGATAGATAGATATATGAGTTTGCAGGTTTTTACTTTTCCAGTTTCTTGCAGCAGCTTCTTTGACCCAGTCAGGAATTTCACCTTTATTTCCCACAGCAAACAGTGTTATAATACTTTATCACATACCTTATTTTGATACCTGATATTACCAACAAATAGACCCATGTACAGTTGTAATATAGGAACATAAAATGTGAAGTGAAAACCTCTTTGTTCATGTTGTCGCCACGCATTCCCTCGACATAACACACGGCAGTCATCACTCTTGATTTATTGAATAATGAACACATTAAAGAAACATGCATTTTCCGCATGACTTTTTGGACTTGGTAAAGGCAGGTTTCACGTGGCGGGTTTGACGTAAATAACATCCATACCAGAAGTTAGTGATCAGTCTGTCTCTCAAAGTAAGCAGTGATAATGACAGGTACTGAGTAGACGTGGCTCTGATCCAAGCGGGTCATTCCAGTAAATCAATATGCACAATTCCTGAGACTGATGAACTCAAATGGGATGCGGCCTTTTTAACAATACCGACTCCACCTGCACGTTTTCTGCTCGAACGAGTCGAAACACCTGCTGTGGAAAAAGTCTTGAATGAAGGCAGCGCCATGAGATGACATCTTTAAAAGAGCGCCGGTCAAATCTGAAACGGTGGAAATAGTGATGAAATGTGACATTTCTGTTGGTTTCAACCAGCTCTTTTTATACAAGTGAATGGAGACGATTATCATTATTATGCAAATACTTGTGTTTCGATTCAGGAGACTGCAGCGAGGTGGTTTTGTGATAACGGTGAAACTGCGCCGTGTGGGTTTGTCTGAAGACCACCTATCTTTTCCATCTGCCTTTTTTCATGTGGTTAATCCTCTAGTGTCAGACTTCTGAACGGAGGCGGCCGTTGAAGTGGAGAGTAAGAAGTTTGCGTTTCAGTGAATGAATCAGATCTGAGAGAAATTTAAAAATATATAAATGAACAAGTGAGCAGTCATTTCTCCGTCAGCTCAAGTGAATGCACTGTAATACACCAATACAGGGAGACGTTAGCTGACAGGTTTTCCACGTGAGGTTAAAGTTACAGTGCATTAAAGCGGTAATTAACTGTTTTAACAGGAAGTCAAATCCATCCATCCATTCGTCTCTGCATCCATCTCGCCCCGTGTTTCTCATCTTGTCTGCTCCCGTTAACTGAAACCACCACTCACTCCTGTCAAGTACTTTAAAATGTCCTCCTCCTCCAGCAGCAGCAGCAGCAGCAGCGAATCAAACATACACATAAATGATTGATTGGATATCTGACTGCGCCGTGCATACATTTAAAGTGGGTCCACCGCTGTGTACGAGGCACTTTGACAGACTTTCTGTAATCTCACTGTACCGCGAAGACGTCGCGACTGTAAAAGAAAAGTCTGGAAAAGAAAAGAGGGTCTCTCCTCCGTTTTCTTTTGTTCAGATCCAGACTAGGAGAGAAAGGGCTGTTCTTATTAAGTGTGTCCGTTACAATCGAGTCACTCAGTTGTTTTCGTTGTAAAAACGACTATTCACTGAGTGAAGTCTATGGACTCATTCTCCAGTCTGTTACAAAAGAAACAATTCACAGTTAGTTGTTAATGAACTCTGGCGTTGCAGTTAGTTTCACCTCAGCTCTTTAATTACTCAGGTACTGTTTTTCACTTCAGCTCTTTAATTAATTTATAATAGACGAGTCCCATCCTGTCAGGTTATCTGCATTTTCAGGAAAAACTGTATTTAATGTCGTCTTAGTTTCTTTATTTGTCATGGAGTGAATCCTGAAGGAAATCTAATCACGTTACAAGCCTTTTTCAGATGTTGCCCATTTCCAGCAGCCCCATCACTGAAACGAGTTTGACCTGAAAACAATCACGTTACCAACAGTTATCTAACAGTTTCTCTGTTTTTAGTTTGTACGGAACCTGTTTCACAAGCTCGTTTCTCCAGGGTATTGAAATGAAGCAGTTATTTGTTTTACAGTTTTAACAAAGAAAAGGAAATGGCCCCAGCGAGATCACCTGGATTTACATTTACATTTGTTCTAATCGGCACTGTACGTTTACGGCGCTGTACGTTTACGGCACTGTGTTTCTAATTTTGGCAAAACTCTGTCTGCGTCTCCTTCCTCTCGGTCCAAATCGAAAGACTAAAAATAAATATAGATGAACCTGGCGCCGCTGCAGAAAAGAGAAGCCACTTTTCCGGGAGTCGAGTCACGTCTGACTGAATCTTAGCAGCGATCAGTAATTACAGCTGTCAGTCACGTATTTAACCGTCCTACCGGTCTGAAAACACGTAATTAGACAAAGTCTGCATCACAGGGTAGATTTTCTACAGCCTGAAAACACAGTCCACAAAAATTAGATTTCCCCAGCTTTCCTTACGAGCTATTCTTCTAAATAGTCACACTCGCAAAACTCTGACAAATGGACAAAGTGGAATGTTTTGTTTTTTTTTTCACATTCATCACATGAAAATCTAATTTATTGGTCAGCAGTAAGAGTTACTGTGCTCAAATCCTCAGACACGTAACATGAAAATGCTCAAGTACTGACTGTAGCTGAAGTGATCTTTATTCTAGTACTAGTAAATGCGGTGAATTTTACTGTTACCTACCTGTAGTTATGGTTCATCCAGACCTCCAGCATCCCGTCCCACTGCGGCAGACCTCCGGCGTGGGACGACAGGTGCGGTGAAAGAAGGTCAAGAGGCCTCATATACTGAAAAACGGTTTAATTAAAAGAGTAACTGTTCAAGATCTACATTTAAGTTTGGGTTGTCGATCAGGATTTCGCCCTTTTACCTTAATGATCTGCGTTTGTCGTGATAACTTCGACCCCAGAGAGATTGAACATACATCAGCGTAAGCTTCACGTTGTAACGTATGTTTTCTCCTTCTCTGAAGGTATTACAGCTGCTTTTAATCCGTCATTTGGTAGTGTTGCTATTGCCCTGTTTCCTGCTCCTCCTTGCACACTTCCTTTCAAGACCGGATAGATTTATGAATCCACGTTTGAGTGTGTATGTAAGATGTATGTTGAAGATTAATATGCAGAGTTGTTGATCTTTAGAACAATGGGCGGTGACTGTGACACGGGTGGAAGACTTGTTGTGTCTCTTCTTCCCGTCCTTTTCGATCCATTTCTGCCACATCAGTCTCGAACGGATGACTCTTCAGGCTCCATTGTTTTACTAAATGAATTCTTAATTACTGAGATCAGGAAGCGTTACACGCGCATCAGGTGAACACACGATACTTAGCACAGTCAACGATAGCAGGAGTCTTATACTTTGTTGTGAAATAGCTCATTATATAGGAGGATCTAAAGACTTCTTCCACCACTGCTCATAGGTCACGAGTTGAACCTTGCCTTACAAACATCAACCAAACATTTATGATCAGGCAGAGGCACCATTATGTTCCATACACACTCATTCTAACTCAAAAGTGTCTCCTGGCTGTCTAGAGTATCGATACGATGTCTCCAAAAGCAACTTTCCCACTTTCTGGTTCTGTCCTGCCCTCCGTAGGGTCTTTGGGACTCCCGATAAGTGATTAACGGCACCCTGTCATTTGATAGTTAACACCGCGCCACAAGCTCATAATATCAGCCATTGTACATATGATACCTTCATCCATAAAAACAGGCTCAGGTTCAGTCAGAGGTGAATGTCATCTACGACGACGTGGGGAGGATTTTATTCCCTCACCGTTCTCATCTTTCACTGTTGTTGTCTTTTTGGGTTAAAATAAAAGTAGGGTTGCGTATTGTTTGAATTTTATTGGTTCAGGTAACGGTTACGATTTTGCCAATCGATTCCCTGATGAAGTCATGACAATAATTGACACTTTAAAAAAAGCTTATTTCCAGAAAAAAACGCTTCCCTGTTTGTGCAAATATGGTATCTTTTAAAGAAATCTCACTTCTTCTGTTCCTAAGTCTTTCCTTACAATGGAAAGGAAAACCCTACATTAAAACGTCTGAAATAATGGATGAAGATCAGTCTAGAGCAGTTATTAAACTAACCTCTAGTTGTTTTGGAGACTGCTTTTGTGTTCAACTGGTGACAAACAGATGGATCTCTGTTTGTCTTATATTTTACTATTCACACAGTGTTTCCCACACAAACACTTCACTTGGCTCCGTCTCCTGGGTATAGTAATGGCTGCCAAAGTATATTTGGCAGATATGTAGCATTTGTTTGCAAAAATAACGGGTTATCATGTTTAGAAACCAATAAGCAAAACCGAAATTTCAAATGTTTCAGCCTCAACCCTAAATAAAATAAAAATAGTTTGTTGTATTCTGCTTTAATGCACCTTTACTGGTTGAATTTGCATGATTGGCTCCAGACTGTGATGAATTAAAGGTGCTCTGGGTCACCGTGGAGTACTTCATGGAGGTGGTCTGGCTCCCTCTACTGTTGGAATAGGAGTAAAAGTGCTCTGGGTTGTTTGACTAGTTCTTTAAACCAGTCACACTGATCCCGGGCGGCGCTGAGCTCAGGACGCAGCGACAGACCCTTTGAAAAACAGTGTCAGGAGAGACGTTTTGATCGAGGAAGCGCGCCGTGGAGTCGACACGACTAAATCCCCGCAAAAGAAAACGGCACATGAAAAGACGTGTCTGTCAAAACTCGGCAATTTCAGCTTGTAGTTGCAGCTCAGAGGTTGTTGTTCTTTCATGAAGCGAGGGTGACTGTGAAAACGGTAACTTGCAGATAGTGGAAGGAGAATGACAACCCTGCCACTGTGCGACTGAAATAGAGTAAATCCTACCAGGCAGGTGTGGTGCATGGTTTTGAGATTAGTATTTTTATTTAGTCTTTTGGATTCCAGTTTTGGTTAGTTTTACAAGTGCATAAGTAGTTTTATTTTTATTTCGAGGAATTAACTAGTTTTAGTTTAGATTTGATTAAGTTAGTTGTAGTTTTCAAATTACAGGTATTATGAGGACTTGATTTATTATTTTTATTCTTGTTCACCGTGAACCGCCCACATGGCTTGACCCATAGCAGAGCTCCGTAATTCGCAAGTGCAAAACTTTAGTCTAAAACGAAAATGAAGCTGATTTGGTTTTAGTTTGTTACATCGTTCGTTGTTGTGATTTTTGTGTTTTTATTCTTTTTTCCAGTCAACAAAATGATTTATTCACTGCTAGTTTTAGTCTTAGTTTTTGTAAACTATACTAACCCTGGTCTGGTGCTGTGTGGCGATGGAGGACCGTGGGAATTGAAAGCGAAGTGGAAATGATCTGGTTTTGGGCTGTAATGGATCACGGGATGTTTTAGCTTAATCCATAGATGAGTTTGATTAATTTTCTCCCAAACGTACGGCAGGAATACGTCTCAGTCCGATTAAATCCCCGTCCTTTGGGAAGTATGTACAACTGCCAGGATCATCGGCCAAACCCTAATTAATACAGACATAAAAGTGAGATTCGGCTATCGCCCAGTTAAGCCTAATGGATAGATTGAATACCGGAATGACCGAGCAGTTTAATTGTGCCCACTATAAGCCAGGGTTTTATTGTCCAGAAGGGCGCTGAGGTCCAGCCCTCCTCGGGAACAGGCCGTTTTATCTCCGTCTGTGTTATCTGGGTATAATACTGAGGCCTATTTTTGGTTTTCTGACATTTTGGCCCCTTTGAACTCGCACCATCTTCGTCTACACTCACACACACTCAGACCTGCCCAAATCTAATGGCTTATTCATAAGCTTCCTTTCCAAAAAAGAGCTGGACACACAGTGCAGGCCCAGTGCAGCTCAGGACAAATGTGTAGGCTGCTTTGTCGAAGCATTGCTTTGTTTCGCTTTTACTGGCACATTACAGTCTCTAAATACACAAACAGAAGAATCAGTTCGGTTCACTTCAACTTCATTTGTCATGTGCACAAGTCAGTGTCTATTGAAATGCTTGTAATGAGGCTCTGGTACAAGAAGAAGATATACAAACTATGGCTCTACATAAACATACATACACGTCAATATATGGCCATATTATTCGACCGACAGTGGATTTTTAAAGGCTGATATAATAATGGGAGTTTGGAGCAGGTTATTGTTGTTTATTTCTTCCTTTGGAAACAAAGACAACATAACAGAGCCCTTCCAACCACTCTATTTTTGAATGAGCACAAATTCAATCATCAAATTCACGAAACAACCTTTAAAACAACACAACAGACAAACACTGCCATCGGTAAATCATCTTGGCAGTCAAAAAGGCCGGTATTGGCTGATATGTGTGTATATATAAGCCTTGAGGACAGCCCCTAAGCAGAAGAAACAGAAAAACTGAGATTTCTTTACAACTTTAGAGAGAGAAGATACCATATTAGCCCTCATAGGAATTGTGATCCTGATACGTCTCTAATAAAACCTCTTAACTAAAAAGCCCAGACCAAACAAAAACTTGCTCCAGGGACTTTTGTGTTTTTTTTGTGGCCACCGTAAGGGAAACACAGGACGGTATTCAGTTGCTTGCAGTCTGCAACTTCACCGCTAAATGTCCCTAAAAATCACACATTGAACCTTTAACGTAGTATATTCAGCGCGTAATAAATATGGAATCAGGATGGATTGTGTGGCTTGTCTCCTTCTGTTCATGCTTCTTCCTGAGTCTCATTTGCTGATTCGCTTGTGCCTGGCTTTCTTTATATTCCTTGAGGATGTAGTTCACTTATTAGTCTGTTTACACTGGTGCTTAATTGTTGTGGGACATCGCTCCTTCACTGTGATATTGCACAGTGAATCAGACACACCTTCCCTCGCTGAATGTTGATTCCAAATCCCTCATCTAATTCTCCGTTAAAATAATCTTTTTCTCTGCCCCCCTCTTCTTCTCCATCTGTTTCCCATCGCTCTTCACAGTATGTGGTTGGAGCCACGAGTCCTGTAGGATGAAGAGCCCGGCTCACCGCACCAGGGACATCGAGAGGCAAGCTGGGTACCTGAAACCCGAGCACTGCGCCCCTCCGCCGCCCCGCACCGGCTCCGACACCATGTGGTTCATCCGCGACGGCTGCGGCATCGTGTGCGGCATCATCACCTGGTTCCTGGTCTTCTACGCTGAGTTCGTGGTGGTGTTCGTTATGCTGCTGCCTGCCAAGAATGTGGCCTACAGCCTCTTCAACGGGGTGCTCTTCAACGGCCTCGCCTTCCTCGCCCTCGCATCTCATGCCAAGGCAATGTGCACAGATCCGGTCAGTCAGCCAAGCACTCATACTCTGATCAGAAGTTTGGCTGTGTGTCGGTTATTTAGTCAGACATAT